>LNAC01000165.1:316516-420673 GCA_002007465.1 Ailurus styani | reverse complement strand
TGGGGGGGGTGGGGAGAAGACTCACCGCTGAGCGCGAAGCCCAACACAGAGCATAATCTCAGAACCCTGAGATCATGATTTGACCTGAAACCAAGAGTCAGATGCTTAAACAACTGAGCTACCCAGGGGCTCCTGTGTTTTCCTAATTTTTAAAATAGAACAGCAATGCAAAATTTGCAGTTATCATAAGGATTACGTGAGAATATATGTGATTTACATAGTCTATTTATTGGCTGAATAAATGAATATCCCATTATCCAAACGTAACTAATATTTTAATTTTAATTCATTTTTTGAACGAGTTTGATAGTTGTAATACTAGAATAATTTAGGAGTCAGTCTACTTTCATTAATTGTATAATAATAATTTTTACCATGTTTATATTGCTATTTAACCATGACTTTGAAGGCCACATAATGTTCCACTGAATGGAGATATCCTCACTTACAGAGCATTCCACAACTATTATTCATTTAGTTTAAGTTCATCTTGTCTTGCTTTTGTAATTATGCATACCACCTCAATAAACTGTGCATTTGTCTCCTACTTCCAATTATTTCCATAAAAAATGGAAATCCTGAAGAAAGACTATAAATTTTTTATTTTCAGTCCATATGCCAGATTGATTTCTAATTTGTGATGGAAAAGCAATCTACCACAAATGTAAAAGAATATTAGTTTCAAACTCTTTGCAACTTTGAGTATTCATTATTTAAAATTATTTTCATCAGTTTAATAGGATCTAATCATTATTATACTGAACTCTTAAAACAATGTTCCTAACACATAGTTGTTTTTATGAGACCTTCCTTTCCAAATTCTGAGGTAGTGAAATTAAGCAACAGACTCCACAGCAGTTCCAAGTGTTAAATACACATCCTCTACCTCTCTCTTTTCAGTTTCAACATGTTGTCAACGAATGTAGTAATTACATAAAAGAGGTTCGTTCATATAGATCCAAAAGCTTACTAAGGGTAGCTATGATTTGGGAGGAGCACATAGCTTAATTTTTAAGACTTACGGCAAGAAATCATGTCCAATACAGAACATTTTTCAATTCAGAGATAAGATTCAGGACTTATGGTTCAAAACACCTGCCTCAGATTAGCTCTCTCCCATTCTCATGAGAAATGACTACCAACTAATAGTTCCCTGTCATATCTTTCATAATATACCTAAAAGAAGTGAATCATATATTTTTGTTTTCATAAGACCTTACTCTGAAAAGTATCATCTGTTTCACTGTTATTCATAATCCTTGTTGCAAAAGCTTAGGGAGAAAAACTGTCAATGTTCTAGACATCAAAACATCACTACCGTCTCACCCTTGGCCTTCAGTAAAAAGCTTTGAAGAATACTGTTCTGTATTTCACAGATTTAAGAGAGAATGAAATTAAGCTATCCTTATTTGAATTCTCACTTTCAAAGTCTTCCTTTTTTTAAATTTTTTTCCTAAGAGTACATATGCTTTCTTCTGGAGTGCCTGAATTAACAGCACAAATGCAGCTACGTATTTAGTATAAGATAAAGCCCTGTTAGTACTCCACCTTCTCTTGCACTGTGCCAAATTCAAGGGCCCCATGGGATATCTTAAGGTTTTAAGCTGCAGGAGGAAGTCAACAAACAATAATACAAGTACAATGGCTCAAATGTTCTAATCAACTTACTGTGTGTGTGTTGAGTATCTAAGGAGGTTTTGCCACTAGAGAGGAAACAGAAATATATGGCACGATCCGTCTCCAAATGTTTCAGTTTGGGTTGGGAAACAAAAGTGACATCCCACCTACAATTAAAGACTGAGCACATCGAAGGAATAAAAGTACTTTTGACTTCAAGGTTTTGCTCCTATCTTGTTGGATTTTATTTGAGAGTTTTGTCAAAAGAAATAGGGAGCTTGAAGATTTACAGGGATAAAGAGAGAATTTTGTCAAATAATAATTTGCCTTTAGCTTACCAAAGTTTTATCCTCTCTGTTAATTATTTTGAAAGCTAACTAGTTGATGGAAAATCAAATATCCTTAGACGTATTTTGAAGCTGAAGGCAACTCACTTATGAATCATCTGAAGGTGACCCTCTATGAAGAAAATGCAGAGAAACAACAAAAAGGACCACCAATTCAGGAGAGAGCTAAATTGGCTCAGTTTTGGACTTGCATAAAACCCAAGAGGCATCTTTACTTCCAAACAGCAGATAATTTAAAAACCAGTGCATGTCCCTGAGAGAGTGATCTGAATGTGAACATACAAAAGAAGAATATAAGACTCTTCCCACTTCTTATGCATAGAAACAGTGATGAGTGGCTCTTGGGAAGTTGTCCTTTAGGAAGAAACCTTTACCAGGAAGCCCAGATAGAGGGGTTTCTATCTTGATCTCTCTTCTGTCAGAAAGAATAAATAATACATGGTCTGAAGCACAGAAAAACTCAAATGTGTTGGCATTTCTAAAAAGAAATAAACTTTTAGGGTCTAAGTAACAGTATGTATCTCACTAAAGGAAACCCTAGTTCTGCTTATCTGAAAAGCAGATGGTGTGGCAAATAAAAAGAAAACGATTTTTCTGAAGATACTCCCTTCCAAAATGCTAAATGGAGCCTTCATCCCTTATACTTGTGTTGTTCTGTCTTTTTCCCTCTCTCTCTCTCTCTCTCTCTCTCTTAGGTAATCATATAAAGGTCAATATTCTTCCAGAATGGCAAGTAAATATAGATTGAGGTAAGAATTATGCATATTTGCACATTCTACCACATGCAAGTTGCTATTAACCAAAACTCATCAGATAACCTCATGCATAGGCGGGATTACCCAGACCAGTACATGTCTCCACACAGAAAGGCTATCTCTGAACAGCATACGAGGCTAACACTCACATCTGACACACCTTATCAGGTTTTCTATGTCACAATATGCCGAGCCGTGTAGGGAATGCAATAGTATAGGATAGTATAGTCCCAGCATTTAAGGAGCTTATAGTGTAGGTTTAGTAAAAAAATGTATATATAAAGGAGGAATAAAAATATGTTGAACACTTAACTATCAGGCATTGAGCTAAGTGCTTTACTGTTTCAACCCATTCAGCACCCCCAACAGTGGGGGTGATGGACTTTGTTGTCCTCTCCATTGACTTCTTACAGCAATTAGAATAAAACCTAAACTCCTTATCACCACCAAAGGCCCCCCATGATTTGATCCCTTCTTTCCTCAGCAATCTTACCCCCTACCATATGATCACAGCACCTGTTCACTATGCCCCAAACATTCTGGCCTTTTTTCTGTTCCTCCAATAAATCCAAATATCTCAAACCTCAGGGATTTCACACTGCCAAGTCTTCCTGCGTGGAGAGCTCCTCACCAGGTCTTTGCAAGGCTGACTCTACACATCAGTCAAGTCTCAGGTAAAGTATTAACTTCTTCATAGAGATGTTCCATGACCACCTTTCCCTAAGTAGACCTTTTCACAGTCATTACTTCATCATCTGGTTTTATTTTTCCTATCACTTAACACTTGCTTACATTCTGATTACTTGTTAGTCTGTCTCTCTCATACTCTTTGTTGTATCTTTTTCACCACTGTGCACAGCTGGAATATAGTAGGCATCAACAAATACTTTTTAAATGAATTAATAAATCTCTACTTTAAAAATGAGTTAACAGAGATATAAGGCCATAAAGCTGTTAAGTGGCGGTCAAGATTTGAGCCCGAAGCTCATGTTTTTTACCTTATCTCTAAATATCTAATTTGGCATAGTCAAATAGCTACCCAAAATAGCACATGAGTAAATACAAGATAAATGACATAAATAACAAGTATTTGTTTAAAAAAAATACTCCAAACTGGCTTTGTCAGGGACAACTTTCAAGAAGGAGATAGACTTGAACTGAGCCTTGGAAAATGGGTCATCTCACGACTGACTGGGAGAAAAACCTGGGTGAGCGCAGGCAGGCAGGGGAAGCACATGCTATCTCTGGAACAGCAGGAGAACATTCTGGTAGAAGACGGTAGAAGTACACTACGTTTTGAATCCTAACACTCGCATCTCAGTATGAACATTCGTCAGCTAGGTGACAGCAATCATATAACTTCTCTAACTCTCAGTTTCCACATTTGTAAAATCGGCCCACGTTTGTAAAATCGGCCCTACCAATTTCACAGTGTTAATGTGATTAATGGAAATGTTCACATACATATGCATACGTATATATGAATTATATGTAGCACATTACTAACATATATTCATATATAAACATAAGGGAATAAATGTAAATATATATATATGAAAGCACTTGAAAAATGTAAAGCTCTCTAAAAGCCAAAAACAACTTCAGCATAAAGTGAAGAAACCAAATTTGAGTTAAATAGCAGAAAACTTAACCAGTCAATGCCAGTCAATATAAATGCCAGTCAATATAAATATGAATAATTACAATTATTTGTCATTTTAAAACATTTATGATTATGACCTGCTAATCATAAAATCAAGGAGACTTATATAAGGAGCAACAGACACACAAGTAAAGTAGTCACCCAGACAACCAAGTCCTGATTCAGAAATGAGGTCTTCAGGCAGGAGGGATGGGAAGCATGCCTCCTAAATTCCACAGATATGCTTTAAGTATTCATTTCCTCAAAACCTACCTGTCGGGTGTATCTATTTATCTTTCTAATGTTTTGTAAGATCAATGCAATTGAGAGGTGATTAAAGGGAGGAAAATCAACAACCAGTGAAAGAGATGTAGCAAGTTCCCTGGGGTGATCAGAATTTCTGGGACAACTTCCCATTTCTGGCTTGAAGGGGTGAAAGCTCCATAAGAACAGCCACCTCATGCCAGTAAGAGGCAAAGCTGCAGGAAGCCTCTAAAGATGCTCAGCTTAGCCAAGCCCTAGGGCTCTTTCACTGTGCCTGGAAGCATTAAAGGTACATAAGTGAATATTAAAAGCAGAGAAAAACTATGTAGACACTGACAACAGAAAAATATATGTTTAAGCTAGCATACCACTACATCTGTCCAGGTGTTTATTTTTATTTTGCATATTGTTATTATTTTTGTATATGACTTTGTAATAATTTTGTTATTATTATATTTTTGTATTCTGTCTCCTATGTAATAAGTAACACCATTTAAAACAAATATTCACAGAAAATAATTATCAAGGAGGTGCTAAATATTTTTTAATCCTAGAAGAGAAGAAATAGATGTCACAAAAGGCCATGCTCCTGTGACAGGAACAGAACACTGTAGGAATTGTGTCAAGGGAAATCTTGCAAATTCAGCTTACTAGAATAAAGGCACATTAGAGACCAATGAGGCCAGGGGAAGAGAAAGTATTTATAGTCCTATCACCAAATGCTACCCAGAGTACAAAAAGCAGGTTAACTACCCTTGAATAGACAGAATCCAAAAAGCAATAAGGCTAGAAAGCATTTGTCTTTGCTTAACCAGTAATCATTAATAACTTAGTGTGCACTTATCATCATTCTAGGTGCACTGGGGTGCACAATAATTCCTAACCTCATAACCTGTCTTCAAGACACCTACAGTCTGGTAGAGGAGGTGGTCCGTAGACATGGGAATGATACCACAAAGTTGACTAGATTTAAGTGTGTTGAGAATTACAGATGATGAAAATAGCTCCATGAGGTCATAAATTAGAAGACATTTTTCACTGATAGTCTCTTAGAAGGTCAAAGCTATAGAGACTTATAGGCTTCCTGGATACAAAGTTTTCTTCAGTTTGAGAGATGTAGCCCTTATGACAGGATCAATGGTTAAAAGAAAAAATACTGATGAGAATTAAATTGAGAATTTTCTCCCTGCATCATATGAGACGTCAGAAGGGACACTACTGTTCAAGGAGGGCGTGTTTCCTATAAGAAGGGCAAAATAAGAGTAAGTTGAGGGAAGGCCGGGGTTTGTCTGAGAATATAGCTCTGGATCCACCATTTAATCAGTCAGGGATTCCTTTCCTCCCTCTACCATGAAAAGGGAAGCCCTGGCCATCCACAAAGATATCCAAGATTCTTTACTGAGGCAACATATGGGGGCTCATATTGTATGGAAGATGACAAGACTATGCAGCTGACCTTCTGTCTCAGAATTTAAGCTTGCATTAGGAGTTGCATTTATAGTGAATTTCCATTAACCAACTTATTTTCCAATCACATTCTACAAAGGAAATGAGTTCTCCCTAAATAAATGATACCACCCCAAGACTAACTAAAAATAACAATCAAGTATTCGATGTTTTCAAACTATGACTTAAAACAATTTCTAAATACAGAACATTTTCAATATTGGTACAGACCAAATTCCATTATCACAAAACTCTAGGACTTGTTTGAATCTTTTGCCACACAAAGCTTTGATCTGCGAGTTCTAGGGTGCTGTAGGGAAGTTATCACAGGACTGAGAGGCGAGAGACCCAGGCTTTGGTGGCTTTCCATCACTATGCGACCGGGGTGCTGACATTCAGCCTCCGAGGCCTCAGAGTGCCAACTGTCAAGTCAACAAGTCAAATGAGTTACCTTAAAAGTTCCCTCTTATTCTCAACATTCCTTGACTCCAGCAGGAGAATATTAGTGTAGATGTCAAAATTTGGGTTTTCATGAAATTTAATGTGCTGTAATTTGCTGTACCAAAAATATAACGAGGTACAAATGCTGTGTTAAAACTAAAAAAAAGAAAAAAATGTTAATATTCCAAAGATTCCAGCCCCTTAAAGGTAAATGATTAATAACATATTTATGAGTTGTTTTTTTAGTTTACTTGCCTTTTTTTCAAGTACTCCCTTTTTTAATTCCAAGTTTCTAAAACTCATTTATTAGATTGACATTAAATAATAACTATGAATGAAGCGTTCAAAAACCTGTTTTTAAAAAAGGTTATTTGCTTGTCACCATGAGTTTTCAACAATGTTTTGTCTGATTATTTATAATTTACTCCTGTTTACTTCCATGTGTGATAAATTTTAACTAAGGGCATTTAGTTTAGGAGTATTACTAATTTAAATGTTATTTATTCCACAAGTCCAGATTACCTGTTTCTATTCCCTACCAAAATGAAGAAGATAATCTGAATTTCCAGATTTTGTTCTTTTAGTTCCTCAACCAAGCACAATCTGAACACCATCGCCCACCACTTTCCTGAAACTACTCACCAAGAGCTACTACTACTCTGAAATTAATCATTCCGGTTGCTTAATTTTTACCCCTACCCATTGTGAAACATAAGCCACATCACAGAAAAGCTCACAAAATAGAAATGTACCGTCCACAGATTTCTTCCACAGGAAATGCACATAAAAACATCACTCAGATCAAGAAAGAGAACATACCAGACCCCAACAGTTGCCCTCATGCCCATCCAGGTCATTACCCCTTCTTCCTTTCAAAGAAGCACTGTCCTAATTTACAGCACTCGTTCTCCTAGTTTTCTTTTGCATTTTTACCACCTAAGCAAGTATTCCTAAGTACTATGGGTTTAATTAAACCTGTCTCTGTATCTTATCTGACTTTTTTCACTCACATCATGTTTCACATTTTTATCTTTTTCTTGCATGAATTCCATTTATGAGTATACCACCATTTGCTTGCCCATTCCAACATGGGCACAATGGCTTATTTTGCAGTGCTCAGCCCAGGCACCTTCTCTGGAGCATCTAACAAAGTTGACCATTGTCTCTTTGAAACTCTTTTCTCTCCTCTGTTTTATAGCAAAGCTCTCTGGATTTCCTTTTCTCACCTTGAATGTTACAAAGATATTCCCCCTAAACATGCCATTCCCCTCTTCGCCTTTGTGCCTCTTCGTACGCCACAACTCCAGCCTGGAATTCTATCTCCCATCTTTACTTTTAATGTGCCAATCAAATGTTTCCTCCTGTGAAGTCTTCAGGAACACTCTGGCAGCTTTAACTGATCCTTCCTCTGTGTTCCAAGAGCACATTGTGCAATCCTCCACTACAGCATTTATTGGGTTGTATTGTGACCGTTTATGCATGTCTACATCCCTCATCAGAGGACAAGGAATTACGTCTTATTCATCTCTGTATCCCTGAGGGTGCCTGGTGTGCAAATGTTGCCAGAATGAAGGAATCTTGTTTACTTGGTAACCTTTATGAGTTTCCTGTGCTAGGGGAAGCCTCATAGCATTCACATTCGTACTGTGTTTGCCTGCCAAAGCTGCATAAAACTTTTATGTGGTAGGTGTTGCAGGTTGGGTTCCCTCAGAAGCACACTTTGAGATGGAGACTAGCATGCAGGATGTTTATTATGTAATGTTCTAGGGACCAACATCTGTAGAAGGAAATGAAAAAGAAAGAGAAAGAAGAGTGGGCTAAGGAAAACATCAAGCTGGGATGCCTCATTGGAAACCTTTGCCGACACTACAGGGAATTCTGAGACTAGAATGTCCCAAAGTGGGGTAGCCAAGCTGGGGCTGTGTACTCCCTTCTCTGTAACAGTAGAGGCATGACGTCCTTAGCCTGGTCAATCCCTGAAGGACTGTTACCACTAACAGTGACACTGCCAGCCACAATTCTAGCTTTGGAATGTCCATCACAGTATAAAATGTTGTTAAAAAGAATTTCATAGGGCGCCTCGGTGGCTCAGTGGGTTAAAGCCTCTGCTTTCGGCTCAGGTCATGATCTCAGGGTCCTGGGATCGAGGCCTGCATCAGGCTCTCTGCTCAGTGGGGAGCCTGTTTCCCCCTTTCTCTCTGCCTGCCTCTCTGCCTCCTTGTGATCTCTCTCCCTCTGTGAAATAAATAAATAAATAAAATCTTTAAAAAAAAAAAGAATTTCATAAATCAATATCCTGGGGTGCCTAGTCAGTTAAGCATCTGCCTTTGGCCTTGGGTCATGATCTTTGGGTCCTGGGATCAAACCTCNAAGCCTTTCATCAGGCTTTCTGCTCAGCAGGGAGTCTGTTTCTCCCTCTCCCTCTGCTCCTCTGACCCTCTCCCCACTCAGGCTCTCTCTCAAATAAACGAATAAAATCTTTTTAAAAAATCAATATCCTAATTTATGTATAATGTCTATTAGATAAGATTTCCAGTGGCTCAAAATGTATCTACGTCATTATGAAAATGTTACAATTGCCAATTTCACCATGTTTGGCATAAAAGTTGCTGTTCTAACTTTACAATCTTTGTTTTCTTCCTTCTGGCCTTATGCCAGCACTCCTAAAGGTCAGTTACCCCACACATAAGACACCCCCCCCCCAGAAGAACATCACAAAAGCTGTAGACAGAGACCCTTGCAGTGAGAATTTAATATGCCTTCCTTTGGAAAGATTGAAGTGACAGAAAACAAGGTATTTGGTTGTTCAGCAGTTAACATTAATGAAGTGCACAGTTCAGTTTTCTCAGCCACATTTCTGTGAACATTGGGAATAAAATTTTGAAAATCTCAACTAAGTGCCAAAGCATCTGAGTATCTAACTTCTGACTAAATATTTCAGTTTCTTCACAAGTTTTTTCTTCCATTATTTTGTATACCTAACAGTGTGGAGAAGAAGAAAAAGGGGGGGGCAGGAATAGATTCTTGTATGATTCTCTCTGGGGAAATCTCAAAATATAAGCTGCCAAACTAGAAGGATTCTTTTTCTTTACATGGGAAAACAGTAATGCTATTTACCCCTGAAAGGGTAAAATCTGCACTTTTTTTATTCCTTCTAGAATAGTCCAATATATGAATCACCAACATATGAAACACATAGATGTGCCAAAAAGGACTGTCCCAGGAGACAGGGCAGTAAAGACCAGAATGCAAGAAATCTACATTAGTAGATCTGATTACTGATTTCTGAGGCTAGCATAATAAAAAGAGTGCTGTGATTGTGACTGCCAGGTTTCCAGAATGAGCAAATAGATGAAGCGTCATGCTTTTAACCAGGATAAGATATATATAAGAGAAGGAGCACGTTTGGGAGAGAAAAATTATAAGCTCAGTTTTGTAAATCTTCAGCTGAGATGGCTGGACACTGTCCAGTGGAGATTTAAGATAGTTTTAGATCTCTCAGTCTGCTGAAGGCTGAGCTAGGAATATGAATTTGGCAGACATAAGTTTAAAGCCTCATTCATTCATGCATTTACCATCCAACTAGCTATGAGCCAGGTACCATGCTGGGTTCCAGATAAAAAGAAGTTAGTGTGGTGAATAATAGCTGATGCTATGGGAGTGGATGACACCACACAAGGAAGGACAGGAGGAATGAGAAGAAAACCAGTGACAGAACTCTTGGAAGGATCCACACTGAGGACATGGGCACTATAAGAGAAATGTGAGAAGACTAAGAAAAAAAGGCTGGATAGGTAAAAGGAGAACCAGAGGAGATTAGGAGCCCAGAATGTAAGGGAGAGATAAGAATTGGACAAAGTTTAGACTGTAACATTAGACAGGCTTCCCTATAGAACTTACCTTGAATCCTGGAATGTGCCATTTCACCTGTGATAACATCTGGCTGCAAAAATACCAGCTTTAATGTGCTGCTACGTGAAAACACTCACAGGTCAATTTTAGCACTAATATTATTAGTAGCTTATAATTATTAATAGCATTAGCATTATCAACAATGTTCTATAATTTTAGAACATCAAGGAGGAAGGACTTTGAAAAATGGACCCTGGCTTTAGTCCTCAGGAGATCCTCTGACAGGGCAGATGCGGCGTGGTGGATGGCAGGGAATCAGATCACAGCAGGTTGGGAAGTGACTAACTGAGAGGGAAAACAAGAGACAGAGTGCAGTCCACATTGTTGGCCATAAAAGAAAGATAGAGGGGAGTACACAGGCAGCTACTGGAGGCTTTTGTTAAATGTGTGGAGAGTATGTTCATATACTAAAGGGTCAGTGGCGTAAGAAATAGTGAGGATACAAGTTAGAGAAGGAATAATGAGAAGGGTTCTTGGAGTACTACATTGGACTATGTTCAAGAACAAAGGGAAATTTCTAACAGCATCGAAATCTATCAAGCACCTCAGCAAAAATCTAAGAAAGATACATAACATGTTACTGGATTGTTAAAGACCCCAAAAACTGAAATAATCATTTCGCAGTGTATATGGATATTATGTCATCACATTGTACACCTTTTTAAAAAACCACACTGTGGAACTTACATATATATACAATTTTTACTTATCGATCATACCTCAATAAATTTAGGACAAAAATAAAAGTAAAGAAAAAAACTAAAATCATCTGGAAATATAGATAAACATGTTTTTAAAATAATTAAATGTATATCAAATTCATAGATTGGAAAGCTTACAAGAATAAATATTTCTACTGAAATTAATATACAGAGTCAATGAATTCCATCCATATCACCAGCAGATTATTTTAGCCTGTGTACGGATACTGAACAAGTATATTTACATGTGCATTTAAAAGGCCATGAATGGCTCAGACACACTTGCAGAAGAAAATGGTAGGAAAGACTTACCATATCAAGCCTATACCAAGCTAAGGTAATCAAGATGGCAAACACTTATTGCAAGGATGGACTTTTAAATCAACAGAATATAAGTGAAGTTCAGAAGCAACCCTATACACAAAAGGACACTTGATTTATAACAAGTTAGCACTGTAAAGCAAGGGAGAAAGGGCAGACTTTTCAATCAGTGGAACTGCTATAATGGGTAATTATATCCATAAGTAAGAATCACTCCCATAAGAATTAAAAACCTGAGTGGAAAAGGCAAAATTTTAAAAATTTTAGAAAAGAACATAAATGAATATCTTCATAATCTTGGGATAGGGGTCTTTAATAAGACACTTATTAATAAATACTTAATAAGCACTTGCTATAAAGGAAGATACCAATAATTTTGACTATATTAAAATTGAGAACTTCTGCTTGTTATAAGACTCCATGAGAAAGGCAAAGAGACAGACCACAGAAAGGAAGAAGATATTTGTAAGCTGAGAATGCTTGGTCTCAGTACACAGCCAGCTCAGTGAGAAATTCAAATTAAAAAAATAAAAAAAACAAAAAAACAAAAAAACAAAAAAACCTATCCAGTACAAAAACAGGCAAAGAATTTGAAAAGAAGTTTCACAAAAGTCAAAATCCAAATCACCAATAAGCTTATTACAAAAAAAAAAAAAAAAAAAGGTACTCAACCTCACTGGTAATAGAGAAAATGCAAATTGAAACAAGTTAACATTAAACATCCTTAAGATTGGAAAAAATTTAAAAGTCTAATACCGAATGTTGGCCAGGATTTAGAGCATCAGAAATTGTCATATACCACTGGTGGGAGTATAAATTCACACACTCTTTTTGGAGTGGCATTATCTAGAATAACTAAAGCATTTTTACCCTTTGATCCAGCAATCCCACTGCTAGGTATATAATTTAAAAGCTTGCACCAAGAGACATTGTTCATAATAGCCTATAACTGGAAACTTGCCAAACTGCCATTATCAGTAAAATGCATAAATAAACTGTGATATTCATTCAAATGGACACTATGCAGTATTAAAAACAAATGCCAAAATAAAGTTCCATGCAACAATATGAATGAACCCCACCACCATAAGGTTAAGCAAAAATAAGAAAAGAATATATACAATGTGATTCCATTTATATGAAGTTCAAAAATGAAAAAATTAACCTTTTTATTTTGAGATGAACACATCGGTGGCAAAATCATAAAGACGAGCAAAGTCAATTTCACTGTCAAAGTCAGCAGAATGTAAACACTAGGAGAAAGGAAGGAGTCTACAATTGGGATAAATTTGCCTGGTAAGTTCCCTGTCACTCTGCCTTCAGTGGTTATTCCAAATCTTCTATACAAGATGTTCTATTTCCTGCTCTCAGCAATGCTTATACAGGTATTTGCTTTATTTTATTTACATAACTATCCATTTGGATTTTATGCACTTTTCTGTGTGCAAGTAATATTTCTCAATAAAAAATGTGAGGAGAAAAAGTATGGGTGGTGAGATTAACTTTAGTGGTGAAATATAACTTTACCTAAAAACTTATTGAGAATTGAACATAATCTATATACTGTGTTTGCCTCTACACCTAAGATGAAACACATGCTCAATTATTTTGCTTATATTAAATCATCTGTAAACAAGTGCCAACATGAAAAAAAAAATGCTATGAAAGCTGGATTTTTTTCCTTCAATTCAGAAATACTTCAAGGTATTTTCTAACTACTGAGGACTATTTGTGGTCACCAGAAATCCTAATCTGTTTGTGTAGATGTCCTAAAGGAGAGCAATATTATTAATTCCCTTTTCAAATGGATAAGCAGCTTACCACGGTGTATGGTTACATGTTATCCTATTGAAATAAATTGTCTGATCCATACATTCTAAAATTTAGCATACGAGTATATTAAAAATGATCATATCTTAGACATTTCATTTTCTTCCCCTGTGCTTTTAGTATCTAATTTTAGAAGCCGGTACTCAAATCAACTGAGTTAGCCACTCTGATTTACCCAAGAATTACTGATTGTGAGACTTAGAAGCAATATTTATTCTTTTAAGTGCTATGAGTTCCACAAATATGTATGGAGCTGTGTTCACTGTGAAAGGCAATGCACCAGGGGTGGGGAAGGATGTTATGTAAGAGAATAATGCGAGGTCAATGAGAAAGTCACAAAAACTAAGTTCAATAGATCAATATGAAATAAACTAGCCATAAAGCAAAACTGATAATAACTGATAATAAATGCTAAATAGAGATGTAAGTAATACGTCGCAGAAATATTTAATACAAACTGGGTAGATCAGGACAGGGTGTCATTTGAAGGAGACTGAGAGAATCCAGGTTTGGCCCCTACCAGTGCATGAATTTGAACAAGTTCCTCCCCACTGCAGAACCAGGGAACTGCAGGGCACAGGATAAAAGCTCTGGATACGCTCAAAGATTGTAAAAGAGATTGATAAATTGGTCGTACTCATTCCGTGGAGGGGCGTGGAGGGGGAAAGATACTGGGTAGGCAGTTTGGAACCCATCTTTGAGAATACAGCAAGTTTTCATTTTTACAGTTACTGGGTTAAGCCGGCGCTAACGCAAGCCAGAAAAATATGACCCGCCACACGGTTTTGCAAATACATTCCAGAATCATAAACCTTAATGAGCTTCTATTTAACCAATTTTCCTCACCCACATGGACTTGTTACTCGAGGTACTTCGTGTCCCGGACTAGCAAGCCCCTGCCCTACAGCTTCATGTATTTTTTCTACCGCCCAACATCAAAACTCTTCTTTACTAAAGCTTTCGGAATTCTGCACAAATTCGGGAACAGATCCAGGGACGCCCCTTCTTCTGGCCTCCGACTAGCCTCCCACCTGTTTCCGGTTGCAACCTTCCGAACCGTGCTCCCTGCCATCCTCTGCCTCCGGCACCAGCCAACACCGTACTCTGAGTTTAGCGCCTCAACCGGATCAACCATGAGCTCCCAGCTCCATCGGATTCATTCCACAGAGGCCGAGGCCGCGGTCTGTCGCCTCCGGGGCTCCTACACCTACCTCTCTGCGCTTGTTTCAACCAAGACGACGTGTGTCTGCACGACGCAAAACCGCTGCGGCAGCCGCGCCGCCTTCCAGGGTGTGCAGCAGCCGCCCCAGTGTGAGTGGGGTAAAACCCCGACACCACGGAAACGCGTGCACCTAGAGAAGAATCCGAACCGGGCCGTTTGGGATGTGCGTGCGCCGGGTTCTCTGTGGCTGCGGGGAGAGCCGCCTCCCACCCGGGGGGTGAAAGGTCACGAAGATGGCGGCCGCCTGACTCGCCGCAGGCCGCCGGCCCCGGGCTGGACTGCCAGTGGCTCTTACCAGAGCTCACACGCCTAGAGGGTATTCTGCTGATTGAAATAAGTCAATCAGAGAAAGGCAAGTATCATATGATCTCTCTGATAGGAGGAACTTGAGGGGCAGGGTGGGGGGTCGTGGGGGGTAGGGAGGGAAAAATAATGAAACAAGAGGGGATGGGGAAGGAGACAAACCATAAGAGACTCAATCTCAGGAAACAAACTGAGGGTTACTGGGGGGTGGGAGGGCAGGGATAGGGTGGCTGGGTATGGACATGGGCGAGAGTTTGTGCTATGGTGAGTGCAGGGAAAGGTGTAAGCCTGATGATTCACAGACCTGTACCCCTGGGGCAAAAAAGAAAAAAAAAAAACCTCACACGCAAGCACAACTAGAAGCTTCCAGAACCCAGCAGCCTTTGAGGGGTCCCTCCGCATCTGCCTGGTGCCAGGGTTTCTGACTGAGCTTCTTCCTGTGGCCACTGGGCAGATTTTTAACCACCCTGCAGCCATCTCTCAAGCTGTGCACTGAATGGAATCAATAAAGCTTTTTGCAGCAAAAAATAAGTAAATAAATAAATAAGTTTATTAATTAATTAAACAGTACTTTAAAATAGATGTGGAAGGTTTCCCTCAAGTGGCAAGTCCAAAAGATGAGAAAAAGAGTAAAATCAGAATTCACTTTGGAAACCCCACTTCCGCACCCATTAGGCAAAAGTCTCCCTAAAATTTAGCAGATTATCCCTAGATTGTCTGTATTTTATTTCCAGAACAAAGATAAAACGTGTACAGTATCTTGTTGAGGATGTTCCCCATAAACAGAACCACCTTTCAACTCAAACCATTTTTTTACCAAATTTCCTATTGTCAATTACATAATCTAATCTAACGGTCATTCCCTGGCATAGCAGAACATGAAATTTGTTAAAAGTAAGGAACAGGGGGCGCATGGGTGGCTCAGTCGGTTGAGCGCCTGCCTTCAGCTCAGGTCATGATCCCAGGGTCCTGGGGTCAAGCCCATCAGGGTCCTTGCTCGTGGGGAGCCTGCTTCTCTCTCTCCGTCTGCCCCTCCCCCTGCTTGTGCTCACTCTCTCTCTCTCAAATAAATAAATAAAATCTTTTTTTTAAAAAAAGTAAGCAAATATCTGTGAGAAAAAGAAGTAAGTTCACAATGTTTTCAGTCCAAATATCATCTGTTTCTTATGTTCAACACAAATGCATTTCACTGGTAACATTAAATGCTCCTTAATGTTATAACAAATTATCCCTTTTGAGGATCAAAACTGTCTCATAGCTAAGAATTATATCACCAGATTTATTATTCAAGCACATTCCTATGGTGAATTTCCTATTTTCTCCTCTTCATCAGAATTAACACCCACCCCACATCACTCTTCAGTCAGTTGACACAAAACAAACAGTTGTCTGCCTGATCATGGATGATATGCCACCAAGTGAACAAGGGGTTGAAAGGAAGGGAGACCATTTTTTATGCTTATGATTAAGTTCATGATATTAATATTGTATTTCAAATTGAAAATCTTCTGTTGTGGCATATGGTATTAGTGCCTGTGTGAAATATGTTGGAATAAATAGTTACTGGGTCCTTTTAGCAGGCCAGTGGCTGATCATGCCCCCTTTCTCCCAGTGCACTTGATGACAGCAATTGAGGCCTCGAAAGCTGTGTGATCTTCAGCAATCCCCTTCCTCTCTTGAGTCTCAGTCTGATCCTCTGAAAATCAAGTAAGGTGAACTAGTTGGTCTCTAGGTCTTTTCCGGAACTGAGTCCATGAAAGAAACAACAATTTAAAAGCAAGTAGCTGCAGAAAATCCCAGCAAAGTCAGGTGGAATGTGAATAGCTCTAGGCTTTAGACTGATTAAAACAAGAATATTTTTAAGATTATTTATTTATTTGACAGAGAGAGAGAGATCACAAGTAGGCAGAGAGGCAGGCAGAGAGAGAAGAGGAAGCAGGCTCCCTGCTGAGCAGGGAGCCCGATGCGGGCCTTGATCCCAGGATCCTGAGATCATGACCTGAGCCAAAGGCAGAGGCTTTAACCCAGTGGGCCACCCAGGTGCCCAAAACAAGAATATTTTTAGCTTAGTAACCTTAGCTGAGTTAATAATAAATCTGAGTGTCAGGGTCAGAATACTGTCAGGACAAAGGGAAAGAGATTCTCACTTGGAGCTGTCTGAAAGGAATGGACTGCCTCAGGAAGAGACAAGTTCACCAATTACTGGAAGTGTTCAAGGAAAGGCTGGGAGCTCACCTGGCAGGGTGGTTGAGGAGCTTGCAAGTAGAGCTGAGATCATCTCCAGCCTTAAGATATAAAATGACACTGTAAGCTGCTGTACCAGAATTCACTCTTCTTTCTTCTCAAGGATCCCACAGCAAAATTGCATCAGCATTATGTTACATTCAGTTAACACATTTATTTTATTTATTTTTTTGTTGTTGTTAACACATTTATTGAGTTCTACCCTTGTTCAAGTCCTATAGGGCATGCAAAGATGATTTGGAGAATACACTGCACTTCTCAGGCATCAGATGGGAACATGATAGTTCATTTAGTTAGACAATGTACTACTATCTGAACATCGGAATTCAGTAGCAGTTTTTAATTTAATTTTGATTACCAATGAAACTTTACCTTTGGCTCTTCAGAGGAATTATCTAATGGTACCTCATATGAGATGTCAGCCTTTTTTTTTTTTTACTGTGCTAGGCCCCCTTTTTAAACTACTACATGATTCTTAGCACATATTCAAGATTTGGGAGTTTAGTCATCATTCTATAGTAAATCCTCAATGACTTATCTCAATGAGATTGATTATTATCCTATTCTATTGTAAGTAATTATAGTTTGAAATGAGTCTCCAAGTCTTTGCTATGCTTGAATACATGCCATTTAGAATAACTTTTTTTTAATATTTGACATTATACCATTAACAATGAAATGATTAATCATGTTTACGTAGAGTAACCGAAGTATCTTATTTGAAATGCAGAACTTCTGGTGTCACTAAACTTATGAAATGATTAATATAGTATTTAAAATATAGTAATGTATCCTGTAGCAGCCATGCAAAGATAGTATTGTGATTTATTCCAAGAACTTATAGCATAGAAATGTTAATATATACAAATATGGGGGGGGAAAGAATCATAATGCCTCAGATCTATTTTAATGTAGTAACAACCAGAAAAGGCTATGCCCCTGCCTGTCACTGCTGGTACCTGTCACCTGAAGGGAGCAGGTTCCCCATATCAAGAAAAGGAACAGCCAGCACAGATTTACTATTCCCAGCACTCACCCTGCCTCAGTAGTTTTGGGCATACTTCTCACCTTCTCCTGTTTGTAGAGAGATAAAATTCATTATGTTTAATCCAAACTTCATAGAGTTTACAGTTGATATTTTTTGTTAAAGACTTCTTTGTCCCTAGCATTGTCTTTATGTATTCAAAATGTATCTGTATCCAAGAAAGACATGTGACTGACTGACATCAGAAAAGTTTGGGAGGTTTTGTTTGCTTTTTATAAGTACTATCAATAGAGACAAACATTTAAATTCTAGGTCCCTAAATAAAATTCTGCAAAATTTTTCTTATTTTTGTTCTTTATTTTAGGAAGCCTGATATGATATGAACACTGAGATTTCTTAATACAGTTTTAATATTAATTGCTTTATTATTCAAGTAAGAAAATATCAACGTAGAAATAAAAGGATATTACTCTGAGTCTAACAGGAAAACAAAACAAAACCCTGCTATTTGTATCATAAATAGTTTCTAAGGAGGATGAACCCTTCTTGAGCAGTCCTTTATTAAGCATCTTAGTGGATTTGTTCATGTGTGTTTGGGAGAAAGAGCTAGAGAAAGCTAGATTTCTTAGCATAATAGAGATTGAATTATTTAGAATTTCTAGGGAAATGTGGAAATAAGGGTGTGGGAAATAAAAGTAAAAAGAAGGACTCACAGAAAAATGGGGAAAAAATGCATGAGCCTAGGACTGATACAGAAAACCCCAGTGAGGAGTAACTGCAAAGGATTTTGAATAACATGAATGCATAATATGGATGAATGAGTTTTTGAATGAGCTTTGCATCAAGGGACACATCTCTCTAATTTTCAGCTCACCAGTCAACACTACTGAATTCACAAATGCTTTGAGTATAAACCAACAACTATTCTGAGGGTTACCTCTGAATTAACCAAGAGAGCATATGTGGAAGCAGAAGACCAGCAGTCAAACAAGACTTTGAAAATATAAAGCCCTGAGAACTGACATAAGTCTTGCAAAGACATGGAATTATTGAGTTCAAGCCAATCTCACCTAGATCTTGAGTAGTAGAGAACCTTTCTCACATGACATCCATTTTGCATAATTCTGACTAAATGTAAATATTTCAGAATATTCATTGATGATATAAAAATATACATATATATGTGTATATATATATATATATACACACACACACACACATACACATATCTACATACACACACATACACACAGGCTCTGGTCTCAGAGAGATTCCGAAGTAGAAATAAAAGTTGCATGCCTTCTTATGGTATTTCATTTAGAGGGATAATTTGTGACAGCAAAAACATAAAAGGGAAGTGGGAAATGACAGAACCTGTATAGACAACTAAATATAAGTAATTATTAGCATAAAGAAGACTATTTTATCTATGAGACATTTTATACACACCTCATGGTAGCCATAAAACAAAAATCTAGAACAGAGACATGAAAATTAGAAAAGGGGAAACTGAGCAAATCATCATGGAAAACCACCAACTTAAAAAGGTAGATAGAAACACAAGGAAAAAGAAACAATGGAAATGCAAAACACGCAGAAAACAAAAGATAAAATTATATGGTGAGTCCTTATAGAATAATCACCCTTAAATGTAAATGGATTGAACTTGTCAAAAGGCACAGAGTGGCTGGATGGATTAAAAAACAAGACCATATGCTGCTTTTAAGATATTCATTTCAGGGTTCCTGGGTGGCTCAGTGGTTAAAGCCTCTGCCTTCAGCTCAGGTCATGATCTCAGGGTCCTGGGATCAAGGCCTGCATTGGGCTCCCTGCTCAGCAAGGAGCCTGCTTCCTCCTCTCTCTCTCTGCCTGCCTCTCTGCCTACTTGTAATCTTGCTCTTTCTGTCAAATAAATAAATAAAATCTTTAATAAAAAAAAAGATATTCATTTCAGCTCAAGACACACATAGGCTCAAAGTGAAAAAGTAGGAAAATAATACTCCAAGCAAAGGGTCACCGAAAGAAAGTGGGTATAGTCATCCTTCAGACAAAATAGACTTCAAGCTAAAAATGGTAATAAGAGATATAATATAAGCTATAAGAGGTAAATAATATGATAAAGGTGTTCATACATTAAGAAGATAAAACAATAATACACATATATGATCCCAACACCTGAGCATCGAAATATATTAAGCAAATACTAATATATCTTATGGGAGAAATAGACAAAAATACAATAATAGTAGGAGACTTCAGCACCCCACTACCAGCAATGGATAGATTGTCCCGACAGAAAATCAACAACAACAACAAAAATATTGGGATTAAATCACAATTTAGGACAAATGGACTTAACAGATATATATAAAACATTCCATTCAACAGCAGCAGAATACACATTATTCTCAAGAGCACGTGGAATATTCTCTAAATCAGTTCATATAGCAGGTCACAAAACAAATCTTAGCAAATTTAGAAAGACTGAAATCATACAAGAGGAAAGTGAATAGATCTACAAATATGTGGAAACTAAACAACACTTCTAAATAACCAGTGGGTTAAAGAAGAAATCAAAAGAAAAATAAAAGATTAAAACAAATAAAAATGAAAATACAACATATCAAAATTTGTGGGATGTAACAAAAGCAGTTCTGAGAGAAAAGTTTTTAGTAATAAATTCATATATCAATGAATTAGAAAGGCCTGAAACAACCTGACTTTAAACCTCAAAAAACTAGAAAAAGAGGGAAATTAAGCCTTAATTTAACAGAGAAAAGAAAATACCAAATCAGAGCAGAAATAAATGAAATAGAGGCCAGAAAAACAATGGAAAGGATCAATAAAACCAAGAGAGATTTCTTTGAAATGATAAACGGCATTGACAAAAGTTAAGACAGACTTACCAAAGCGGAGAGAGAGAGAGAGAGAGGAGGAGGACTCAACCAAACTTAGAAATGAAAGAGGAGATNAACAATGGAAAGGATCAATAAAACCAAGAGAGATTTCTTTGAAATGATAAACGGCATTGACAGAAGTTAAGACAGACTAACCAAAGCAGAGAGAGAGAGAGAGAGAGAGAGAGAGAGGAGGAGGAGGACTCAACCAAACTTAGAAATGAAAGAGGAGATGCTACAACTGATACTACACAAATACATAGGTCAAAAGAGACACTATCAACAATTATATACCAAAAATTATATGACCTAGAAGAAATGGACATATTTCTAGAAATATACAACCTACCAAGGCTTAATCAGAAAGAAATAGAAAAATCTGAATAGACCAATAGTCAAGAGATCAAGTCAATAATCAAAAAATTCCCAGGACAGAAAACCCCAGGACCAGATAGCTTCACGTAAATTCTACCGAACATTTAAAGAAGAATTAATATAAATCCTTCTCAAACTTTTCCAAAATATCGAGGAAGAAAGAACACTTTCAAACTCACTCTTTGAAGCCAGATTTAAATTGATACCAAAATCAGATAAGGATACCACAAAAAAAAACTATAGACCAACATCCCTGATAAATATCAATGTAAAAATTCTCAACAAAATGTTAGTAAATTGAATTCCAGAATACATTAAAAGGATTATATACCGTGACCAAGTGGGATTTATTCCTGAGATGCAAGGATGATTCAACATATGGAAATTAGTAAATGTAATTAATTCATCACATCAATAGAATGAAAGATAAAAATCACATGATCATCGCAATAGACATATAGCATGCATTTGACAAAATACAACATCCTTTCATGGTAAAAACCTTTAACAGATGGGGAGCAGAAAACTTATTTCAACATAATAAAGGCCACATGTGACAAACCCATAGCTAATATTATACTCACTGGTGAAAAATTGAAAGTGTTTCCTTTAAGATCAGGAACAAGACAAGGTTGCCCACTCTCACCACTCCTATTTAGCACAGTACTGGCAGTGCTAGCTAGAGCAATTAGGCAAGACAAAGAAATAAAATGTATCCAAATTGGGAAGAAAAAAGTAAAACTGTCACTATTTGCTGATGAGATCTTATATATGGAAAATCCCAAATAGTCAATCAAAAAAACTATTATAATTAATCAACAGTTTCAGTACAGTGGCAGATTTATAAAATCGACTTGTAGAAATCAGTGGCTTTCCTTTACACTAATGATGAAGCATTGGAAAAAGAAAAAAATTACCTCATTTATAACATCAAAAACAATAAAATACTAGGGAGAAATTTAACCAAGGGTGTAACAGATTTGTACAATGAAAACTACAAGACTTTGCTCAAGTACAAGACACCAACAAATGGAAAGAAATACCATGTTTGTGGATCAGGAGAATTAATATTGTTAAAATGGCCATATTACCAAAGCCATTTACAGATTCAACACAATCCTCATCAAAATACCAAAGGCATTCCTCACAGAAAAAGAAGAAACAATCCTAAAATTGATATGGAACAAAAAACCCTGAATGGTCAAAAGTCATTCTCAGGAAAAAGAGCAAAGCTGGAGGTATCACACTTTCTGATTTCAAACTATACCATAAAGCCATTGTAAAAATAATAAAAATAATATCATACTGGCACAGAAATAGATACATAAACCAGTGGAACAGAATAAAGAGCCTAGAATTAAGTCCCAGCATATATGGCTAAGTAGTGTTTGATGAGGGAGCCAAGAACATCCAACCTTTCAACAAAATATAGTCTCTTCAACAAACACATGTAGAACAATGAAATTGGACCCTTATCTCACACCTCTCACAAAATATAACTCAAATTAGATCAACGACTTAAACATAGGATCTGATACTATAATACTTCTAGAAGAAAACATAAGGGAAAAGTTTATCGATATTGGTCTTGGCAGTTATTTTTTTGGACATGACACCTACAGCACAAAAAACAAAAACAAAAATTAAGAAATGGGACCACATCAAACTCAAAAGATTCTGCAGAACAAAAGGAACAATTAACAAAATAAAAAGACATCTTAAGAATGGGAGAAAATTCTTGCAGGCCATCTATCAGATAAGGAGTTAAAATCTAGAATATATGAAGAATTTATACAACTTAATAACAAACAAAATCAGACTAAAAAATGGACAGAAGATGTTTTTCCAAAGAGGACATTAAAATGGCCAACAGGCACATGAAATGATTCTCAAAAACACTAATCATCACAGAAACACAAATAAAACCACAATAAAACCACAATGAAATATCATTTCACAGCTATTAAAATGGCTATTATCTGGCAAGAGACAATGGGTGCCGGCAAGGATGTAGTGAAAAGGGATACTTTATATACTGTTGGTGGGAATGTAAATTAGTCCAACCATTATGGAAAACAATAAGGAGGTTCCTCGAAAAAATTAAAAATAAATTTACTATAAGATCTAGCAATTCCATTCTGGAAATACACCCACAGGAAATAACAGGAGTTCAATAAGGTATATGCACCCTCATGTTTATCACAGTACTATTCATAATAACCAAGGTATGGAAACAACCCAAACATCCGCCAATGAATGAATGGATAAAAAAGATGTGACATGGGTACACAATAGAATATTATTCAGCCATGGGAAAAAAAGGATATTCTGCCATCTGTGACAACATGGATGGACCTTGAGCATATTATGCTAAACAAGATAAGTCAGGCAGAGAAAGACAAGTACCATATGGTATCACTTACATGTGGAATCTAAAATCATTCAAACCTGTAAAAAAATAAAATAAAGTAAAAAACTTAGAGTAAACAGTGGTTACTGGGGACTGGAAGCCGGGGGAATAAGACCGAGGGTCTTATAAGGGTACAAATCTGTAATGAGTACCAAATAGCCATAGAAATTTAATGTACAGTATATTGAACAGAGACATTAATATAATACTATAAGCATGATGGTGATAAAATTACAAATGGCAACCATAATCCAGTATATAAATGTATCAAAATAACTTGATGTACACCTTAACTTTATGCAATGTTACATGTCAACTTTATCCAATAAAAAAAGGCACATGGCCTAAAACACTACAAAATAATACATGAGATGAATAACATGGTGGAAGATCCTACCCCCACTTACCCACATTCTTTCCCCAACCAAAGGTTAAGAAAAATGTATTCCAATCTCTAGGAAGGGGAGAGTTGGTGTCACTAGAAATGTTTCATAAGCTGTTCCTCCCCTTGGAAAGAAAAAAAGAAATCAGTTTGGTATGAATCTGTCATTGGGTAATATTGCCAGTGGGAATCTCTTTGGCTTAGAAGTTAGAGGAAAAGTCTATGTTCTTCCTTTGCTTCTTCTTGGTTTTGTTTCTTCAGATACATCAGGCATTGGGCTTCCAATTCAGCCTCTCACTTGTGACAAGAAGGATAAATTCAATCTACAAGAGAGTCAGAAGTCCTGCCTGTGTCCTTAATCCATGCACACACTGGAATAAAGCCAATGCTCCATGTCATGTGTATATAAACGCTCATCCAGATCCGTACAAAGAAGGAGAAATCACACTATGAATTTAACACCTAAAAATAATATACAGCCAAAATTATATGAAGACATTAAGATTACCAAAAGATTGGTGCAGACAAAAATCATCAAGGTATGAGGTAATGAGGGCCTGGGAAAGGCGAAGAAAGTTGAGGGATAGAAAAGTTAATCATGGGCTTTGGGATTATTTTAAAAAAAAAATTGAGAGCCTGGGTAATTGATTAAATATGAGGTAAGTGGAGGATAGTAGGTTGGAATCTCAACAATTCAAAGATGCCAAGATGTTTGAGTCTCATTAGTCTGACTTTTCTCTGGGTTTGCAAAGTTCCTCCAATTGCATATGATACTAATTAAAGTGTTTAACCCCTGTCCCCCACTTACTCTGAGTTTTGTTTCTTAATTCTATTAAAACTGAAAGCATTAAAAAAAAAACTGAAGGCATAGACTTGTTCACAATTCTTCACACAGACCCTGTTTATCTGCTGAGTTCCATATAAATTTCAAAATAATTTGTGTACTTTAAATGTGTCTCTACAGGACAAATTTCAAAGTTTTAAGTACCAAATGAAATGCACTTTAAAACCTAGTCCATCAGGACTCTTCACCCTCCTTCCTAGCCACTTTCTTCAATGTTCTAACTACACTGGACTCCTCCCTACTGCCTAAACACATGCTGCAATTTTACGACTCTCCTCCTTATTTATGCTGTTTCTGTGTCTAAAATACCTTTCTAGCTCCCAAAATCTAGTACACTTTACTCCTCTGTTAAAGCTTAGCTTCCATGTCACAATCCTGTTTCCCAGCCCAAAAATCCAAACTAATCCTAATACAAATACTTCATCAGCTGTAAAGATCATAGAGGGGCATTTGCCTGCCTCCCCACTCCTCATATTTCCATCGTGAAGTGGGAGCTCTTCTCAGGAGGGTTCTGTCTGTCCCCTTGCTTACACTTTCCCAGAGGAGAGACTCCCTAACCTTGATAATGGGAAGAAGAACTGAGATAAATAGTTCAGCTTCTTTCTCTGTTTCAGACTGCAGAATCTTTAGGACACATATTTTTCCTCCTATGTGTTAGGAACTGTACAAGGAAGGTTCTGTTTTTTAAGACCCCAAGTTATGAATAGATAAGTTCAATTCACAGGTGAGGAGAACATATGAGATAGCCAAAGTCTGGTGGTAGATCAAGCAACATCCTCTAATCCATCATTATCAATATAAAAGCAGATATTTTTCCTATTATCTGTTTGAATTCCTGTATGTGCTTTTCAGTTTATTTTTGCAAACACAGGAGGCAAAAACGAATGTTATTGATTGGTTCTCTCCAGCCCTAACTTACCAGTTAAAGAACTAAAAATACAGAATAATAAATTCTGAGCCAGAATGTAGGTGATGCATGCAAAGATAGAAAAATGGTTGGAAAGGGTTTGAAACCCTAGGAACCCTAATCCACCTGGGTTTTGACCTCAGTGTTTTTTCTTGGCTTTTATTATCAGTATGTGGTTGGATTTTTTATCAAGGGAATGTGGGGCTTACTAATTATGGTCTGTGCGGTTCTCTGTGGCTAAACTTGACCTGACTTATACTAACACAACTATGGCTTAAAGCATGCCAATGGGACAGGGATTATATTATAGGAAAGAGAACGTCCTTTGCTCCAATAAAGGCTAACCTTAAAGTAGGTGGAACTTTAGATTTAGTGTGCACAAGCTCTTTAGGTACTTATGAGTAGATCAAATTGTTTTATTTCATTTCTCAGTCAGATCTACAGGCTGGGTATCTGAAGTACAGAAGCAACTAAGTTACTCACAGAACACAGAGTCCTACTGAAGTAGGTCTCACACCAGGCATAAGTAAATAGTACTAAATATGCTGCTCCAGATTGCGTTTATGTATTTTGTTTTGAAATACAGTAGTTAAAAAGAAAATTATGGAAAAACTAACCAATCGGCTTCATGCAGCCTTTTCACAAGTTTCTAAAAAGTATTCTCCAAACCCATGGCCTTAAGAGGCCGTGATTAATTACCAAAATGACCAAGAAATTGATTTTGCATTTCAGAGATTTATTGTGTCCACACACAGAAGAATATGAATAATAGTTAAAAAACAAACTAACTAAAAAAACTAAAAGGGAACCAGTGTCTCATGAATGAAGAAAAATAAGCCACAAATGAAATGATTGCAGGGTGCCTAGGTAGCTCAGATGGTTAACTGTCTGCCTTCAGCTCCATGTCCTGGGATTAAGCCCATGTGGTCAGACTCCCAGCTCAGCAGGGAGTCTGCTTCTCCCTCTCCCTCTTCCTCTCCCCCTGCTTATCCTCGTTCTGTCTCTCTCTCAAATGAATAAATACAATCTTTAAAAAAATAGAAATGATTGCAAACTCCGAGACTAAGAGACAATTTAAAATGCCTTGGCCTAGAACACACTGTTGTTGAGAAGCATATTTACTGAGGAAGCCAAGGAAGGGCTGAACAAAAATGATGTTGAATAAGTGGAAAGAAAAGCATTTTCCTTAGACGGAATGTTGACATTTCAGAGGACAGGCTAGACAGTTATCAAAGAAAAAAATGAAATAAAAGAATGAACCTGGGTCTAACTGATGAAGAGAGTGTTTGAAGAGAAAGAAGTATTTTAACATTAACCAGATTGAAAAGGATGGAAACACAATCAAATCTAACAGAGTGAGAGAGGCAAGATCTCAGAGAACAATTTGGAAAGCTTCCCCAGGAGCTGTGAGCCAGGAAACTATTGAGCGGTACACCCTTAAAGCTACCTATAGAGATTCTATAGGAAAAGCAAATGGGGATCACTCGAAGATCTGAACAATCTCAAAATATTATGAGAAATTAGATATTTTAAGGAAACACAGCTTTTTTTTTTAAGATTTATTTATTTGAGAGAGAGAATGCACGCATGTAAGTGGGGGGAGAGGCAGAGGGAGAGAATCTTCAAGCAGACTCTCCCCCCTCAGCACAGAGCCTGACGTGGGGCTCCATCTCATGACCCCTGAGATCAAGACCTGAGCTGAAACCAAGAGTCATACACTCAGTTCACTGAACCTTCTAGGGGCCCCAGGAAACACAGCCGTTTTAACAGAAATGCAATTATCGCCTATGCCCCAAAGGCACATACCCAAGAAATGTATGAAATTTGGACAATTGACAATAACCAAAGGAAAGTGGATCACAGTAAAAGAAAGTGGGCAGGACAGTCATAACTTGCATTCTGAGACATGGTTCTAATGGGAGAATACATGCTGATCGTAGATCCAGAAATTCAAGCAGCAGGGCAGAGGCACAATATGTTAGTATACGTGCTGCCAAAGTGAGCACAATGACGCATAATACGTTATAAACACAAATATCTGGTTCTAAACACAGAGAAAAAGAAAAAGAAATAAGACCTTCATACAACTAGATAATTTTTTATGAATATGAAAGAATTCAGAAGCTTCGCCAACAAGTATACTCTCTAAAGAAGAAAAGTTGATAACAAGACAGTTATCAGGAATACAATGAAAAAAGACTAGTAATCAGCAATCTTTGACCTACTTCCATATCTATCATCAGGGTACTATTTAGGACTGCTTTTCGTATAAATCTGAGATAAAAATAAGATTGAAAAATAAAGACACCAACGAACTGAATAACCATCAATTCAATAGAAATAAAAAATAAACAATTTTGAATGTCCATGAAACATTTATAAAATTCAAATATATAATTGAACATAAATGAAACCTTAAACTATCTTAAAGAGGAAATGTTCTAATCAAGCATGTTAGATTAAAAAATTTATTTTCTTAGAAATTAAAAATCATATTTCTAGATTACATTTAGATAAAAGAAAAAATCAAAAGAAAATGAAAAAGAAAATGTTAACCAGAAATTAAGGAGCACAACAAAAGCTATACTCAAAGAAAGCATAAGGGCGCCTGGGTGGCTCCGTGGGTTAAAGCCTCTGCCTTCAGCTCAGGTCATGATCTCCAGGTCCTGGGATCAAGGCCCGCATCAGGGTCCCTGCTCAGCGGGGAACCTGCTTCCTCCTCTCTCTTTCTGCCTGCCTCTCAGACTACTTGTGATCTCTCATCTTTATGTCAAATAAGTAAATAAAATCTTAAAAACAAAACAAAACAAAAGCAAAGAAAGCATAAGATAATAAATGTTTTTATTTTGGGGGAAAAAAAGGAAAATAACCAAAAATGAATACCCTCCCCCCCAAAAAAAAACTCAGAGGGGAAAAATTGGCAATGAATATGAAAGATATATTCATGGAAGAGCTAACCTCATAATCAAGAAACATGAAAATACATTCAAAGTCACTGATAGGCAGAGACACTTAAATTAAAGTAACAATACGATATCTCTTTATGCCTTTGAGACTGGAAAGAATTATAAACATTGGTTAAGACACATTACCAGTAAGGTTGCAAGAAAAGCTATACTCTCACACACTACTGATAAAATGTGAATTGTTAGAGCTTCTTTAGAAAATAATCTGGCATTATCTATTAAAATTATAAAGAACATACAGCAGTCACACTCCTGAAAAATCTATCCTATAAAATCAAGGCATCAATATATAAGGATATAAAAACAAAAATATTTATTAAGCATTCTTTCCAGGGCAAAAATAAATAAATAAATAAATAAATAAATACACAGGTAGATGGAATATAGATCGATGATAGATAGATAGATAGATAGATAGATAGATAGATAGATAGATAGATAGATAAAAAATCAGGGGAGGATGGGTTGTATTTGTTTTTTATTGTTAGGTAATAAATTACCACCAATTTAGTGACTTGAAACAACATACATTTATTATCTCACAGTTTCTATGGGTCAGACTCAAGGCACAGCCTAGCCAGGTACTCTGCTTAGCGTCTTAGCGGGTTGCAATTGAGGTATTATCCAGGCTGCATTCTCATCTGGTGAGTTGACTGGGGAAGAATCCACTTCCAGGCTCACTCAGTTTGTTGGCACAATTCATTTCCTTGTGACTATAGGTCTGAGGTCCCTAGCTTCCTTCTGGTTCTTGGCTAAAGGCTTCCTTCATCTCTCAAAATTCACCTGGTCACCTATAGTAGGCCCACAGTTCCTGCCAGGTGGACCGCCTCATCATGGCCACTTCATCAAGCCAGCAAAGATGAATTAATCTGCCAGCAAGACAGAGTCTTATATAATGTAACATAATCACAGGAGGGACAGCCCATATTCTGTTGGTTAGAAGTCAAAGGTCCTACATACATACCACAAAGGTGTGAACACCAAGAATGGCCATCACAGAATTCCTGTTCCTTAGAGTCTGTACCTCCATAAAAGTTAAATCTCATCAATTCAAGAAGGTTAGGTCAATTGTCATGTGTTTATCCCATTAAATATCATGCAGTCATTATAAAGAATAAGTTTATATCACTTGATGTGACAGGATTTCCAAAGGCATTGTTGAATGAGAAAAGGCAAATGCAGCAAAGATGAATAAGATGATCCTAAATTTATAAAACAGTTAATCCCTCCCATTGATGGACTCCTAAGGGAATTCTTCTTTAGAAGAAACAACAGCAGCTTTTCTTAAGATGTCAGCTAAGGGAGAAACAGAAAAAAATCACTCAGGAAGCTGATTGCATAGCCAGAGGCACAGGTGGCAGTCACTGTAGCAGGAGACCTGCTCACAGATAGGTGGATTTTTCTCCCCACTTATGGTAAACGACTGTTGCCAAACTAAAGTGTTGATAAACAGTTTGTCCTAGTTCAGTTTAAATTTATATCTTATAGTGTCTAGACCACTGACATACACTGGTATCCTACTAAGACTTAAAACAACATGACTTCTCTCTACCTTCTTTTCCTTTTTTTTTAAGATTTATTTATTTATTTGACAGAGAGAGAGAGAGAGATCACAAGGAGGCAGAGAGGCAGGCAGAAAGAGAGGAGGAAGCAGGCTCCCCACCGAGCAGGGAGCCCAATGCGGGCCTCTATCCCAGGACCCTGAGATCATGACCTGAGCCTAGCTGAAGGCAGAGGCTTTAACCCACTGAATCACCCAGGCAGCCCCTACCTTCTTTTCTTCAGAGATCATGAAATTCCCATTATGAACTTTGGTGACAGTATTGGAAATCTACATTAGACTAAACACTGAGTTCTGGAAACATTATTGTACTTGGGATTATGGTTCTAGTAACTCATGATTTTGCCTCTGTTTTAAGTCTCAGAAATAAAACACAAGTAATATGTTATGGGTTATGAGATTGGTTTGTAATGTCAAGTGTTAAATCATTTTTCAACTTTAAAATGAAGCATACAACCACATATCTGACAAAAGATTCATATCTGGAAAAAATTGCAAACTCTCAAGGCTCAACAGTAAGAAAAGAAAGAATTGAATTAGAATATAAGCAAAATACATGAAGAAATATTATACTAAAGCAGACATACACATGAAAAATAAACACATGAAAAGATGATCAACATCACTAGTCTTTAGGGAAACAAATCAAAACTCCAATATACTATTACTACACATCTATCAGAATGGTTAAAATAAAAAAATAGTGACAACACCAAACACTGGTAAGGATGCAGAGAAAATATATCACTCTTGGTATACTTTCCTGGTGAAAATATAAAGTGGTGCAGCCACTGTTAAATGTGAATTGGGGGACATCGGAGGGAGAGACAAACCACGAGAGACTGGGGACTCTGAGAAACAAACTGAGGGTTTTGGAGGCTGGGGGTGGGAGGATGGGTGAGCCTGGTGGTGGGTATTAAGGAAAGCACATATTGCATGGAGCACTAGGTGTGGTGCATAAACAATGAATCTTGAAACACTGAAAAAATAAAATTAAATTAAAAAGAAAAAGAAAAGAAAATAGTTTGGCAGTTTATTTAAAAAATCTAAGCTATGCATACTTACCATATCACCCAGCAATAACACTTCTGGGTATTTATCATAAAGAAATGAAAACTTTGTCAATGTAAAGCACACGCATACAAGTGTTCATAGAAGCTTTATTTGTAATATTTAAAAACTGGAAACGATTCAAATGTCCTTTAAGGGGACATGGTTAAACAAACCATATACATCCATGCCATGGAACACCACTCAACAATAAAAAGGAATGAACTCTTAATACATACAACAGCTTGGATGGATCACAAGAGCAATGTGCTGGTGAAAAACTCCAATCTTGAAAGGGCACCTGCTGTATGATTCCACTAATTATAACATTCTTTAAATGACAAAATCATAGAGATATAAAACAGATTACTGGTTTCCAGAGATCAGAAATGATACAGGTAGAGGGTGTGGGTATGACTACAAAGGGGTAGCACAGTGGATCTTTGCGATGATGGAATAGTCCTATATTTTGATTGTGGTGGTGGTTACATGAATCTGTACATATGACAAAATCTCACAGAACTACATATACACACATATCTACACACAAGTGCACGTCAAATTGGTGAAATCTGAATAACACCTATGGATTGTACCATCGTAAACAATTCCTGGGTTTGATATGGTCCTATTGTCATGTAAGATATTACCATTGGGGAACACTAGGTAAAGGGTACATAAGACCTTTCCGTAATTACTTCCTACAACTACATGTGAACCTATAATCATGTAAAATAAAAAAAAAATTAAAAATTGAAGCACAAGAGGGAATTAGAGCTGACAGAATCTTACTCCAATATAAGGCAGCTCAAACTGCTGCTTATGCCAGAAATCCAATTCTATCCAGACTGTGGAATACATGCTCTACCAGACACTGAGCAGAAAGAGATACTGGATGACATGATTTTTGAAAGTAAATTCCTTTTCATTTTAACTTAGATATTGTGGACCTTAATATTTCAGATAAAAGCAGGGTAATTTTGGTATCTCTTTGACATGGGAATTTTATAAAGGGGGAAAATCCATATTTGGGGACATCTTTGTATTGCATTCTAATATTTGGAATACCGTTGTGCTGCCATTCAATCTCCCTGAAGAGCTTTCAGGCAGTTATGTTGGTCACAAAGCTAGACATAATTTGGGATGGGGATAAGAACAGGGAATGCCTACTAATCCTAGTTGACAGCAAGGTCTTACAACTGATTTAACTGATGTGCACTCCTGATCCACTGCATGTCTACACTACCCACCAGTGGTCTCAGAAGACAGAATAAGGTGGTATTGGGGGTAGGAGTTCATAAAGGTAAAAGCAGGATAGATTCATGATCTCCTCTCCCTGAGGGAGACAGTCACACCCCAGACAACCACAAGCCAAGAAATGGATTAAAGAATCACAAAGCTTGGGCAAGTGTTTGAGATTGTGCTAATCTGCTTTCTACGAAACTATACAGTTTGTATAGTATTTTGTATATAGTATATATGAAAATAGTAATGGATCCCTTCCTGACTCTCCATGGTTGGATAACTGGCTTGCCTGATGAGCAGCTGTGGGAAGAAGCAATTGGGCATGTGGGGCTCCGCCCCTTTCTCCTAGAGAGTAGTCTGGCCTTGGGACACACACTTTTCTGCCAACCCATGTTGTAAGCTAATTGGGACAGGTTTTGTCCTTCAGACAGAAAGCTGCTATTTTAGATAGGTGAGCACAATTCAGTAGGACACTGTGGGGAGGAATGGTGAATCAGAATTTGTGTAACTTAATTATCACCTTAGGTCAAGCCAAATAGTCTAACTTAGCCTTAACAAAAAGAAAAGTGATACTTTGAATACTATCTCTGATTTCTCCATAATCATTCCTGAACTGGGAAGAAAAGAGGGGTACTATGTGTTGGCTACTTTCAAATCTAATATATATTGCCAACCATAATGATGCAAGATGTACCATTCACACACTCTAGTACTGTCTTGGTAGTTGCCACAGTCTTCTCTTTATGCATTCCCAGGATGGAAACTGTGCCAACACAAAGTGATAACTGTGTCAGACTTTGTTAAATAAACTCATCAATTCCATGATGAACTTACATCAAAGTATCATTCTCAATTTTAAATGTATATAACAAAAGAAATTATCCCAGAAAACTCAGGTCCTGATTCCTCAAACAGCTAAAGGCATAATACTGAGATCAAAACAATAAAAAAATGCTAGTAAACTCTTAGGGTATTGAAATCAACATATACTAAAAAGAACACTGGTTGATACATGTTTACAGGTCAATTAATACCAAGATCTTTCTCCTCTCTCTATGAAATATAGAAAATATCAGTTTTATTCATTTCTTTCTACCTACTAGATATCTAAATAGAAAAGCACCAAGAAGATGCTAAAATAAAATTTTAAAGCTTGTAACCTAAATTTAACAAAGGATCTAGTTACTTTAAATACCTGGAAGGTGTCATTCAACCAAAGAGCCTTAGATGTGATCTAAAAACAGCTGAGGCAGTGACATGTCAGAATCAGAATTACTTAAAAAGAATAGGCTATGTCATTTTTAATTCTTTCTCTAAAACCTGCTCAAATTCTTTGCCCATTTTTCTTTTAAAAATTAGTGTTTTTTTTATCAACTTGTGTCATTTCTTTATTTGGTAAGGATAAAACCCATTTGGCATCTCTATTGCAATTATTCTCCCAGCTTCTCACTTGTCCTCTAATTTTTTTAAAGATTTTTATTTATTTATTTATTTGATAGAGAGAGACCACAAGTAGGCAGAGAGGCAGGCAGAGAGAGGAGGAAGCAGGCTCCCTGCTGAGCAGAGAGCCCGATGCGGGCCTCGATTCCAGGACCCTGAGATCATGACCTGAGCCAAAGGCAGAGGCTTAACCCACTGAGCCACCCAGGCGCCCCTTGTCCTCTAATTTTATTTATAATGTATTTAAACGTATGCTATTGTTTTCATTGTTATATAGCCATATCAATCCGGCAGTTCCATTGTTAGCTCTTCTATTGCTTTAATGTTTAGAAAATCATTTTCTGCCCAGATATTTAATAAACATGCACTCGTGTTTTCTCCCAGGTTTTTTATTGTTATAAAAAACTAAACTGTACACATCCCTTGGAGACAAAGAAAGACATGACTAATGAAAAAGCTTAACACGCTTCTATATGGGAAAAGTACTGTATTGACACAATTGTAAAGGTGCCAGTTCTTTCCAAAATATGGTTTTCTATAATCCTGGGTAAAAATACTAGGAATGTAGGCTAATCTAGAAAAATAAACAGGAAAGAATAGATACAATTAATGTTTATGTTTAAGATGACATCAAAACATATCTAAAAGTTGCAGAACTTGAAATAAAGGTTAGTAATATTAAGAAATATAGAAGAATGATAACAGATGAGGTGGGAGGGAGATCAAGATTACCAAAATAGAATAGATTACCCCAAAACAGACTTTAAAATAAAGATGTTAATATATAACAAAGAATACATTACAAATCTATAGGATAAGGAATGTATTTGATTGCTCAATCAATATATCTGAATCATGTCTATGTGCCCCAAGCCCCAGTGGGTTCTGGGAAGAGAAGAAAGGCAAGGTCCTGCCCCTGTGGAGTCTACAGTTTAGTGGGGAAGATAATCCTACAAAATAAGTAATTAAACATATGGAAAAGGAGAAGTGTGGGGCACTAGGGGAGTATTTTAAAGGATGAACAAATCTATATTCAGGCATCGGGGAAGGCTCATGAGAAAGTCACTTACAAGCAGAGATCTGAACCAGCAGCTAGGTGAAGTTCGTTCTGGCATAAAGAAGTGCATGGTGAACAGAAAGAAGTTCCCAGTGGTTGGAACACAGAGAAATTAATGAGAACCTGGCAAGAAATGAATCTGCAGAAGTAGGTAGGAGCCAGATCATCAAGGCTCTGGGTGATATACTAGAGATTTTGAACTTCATGTAAGGGCAATGAGAAGCTACTGAAGAATTTTAAGCAGGCAAATGACTTGATCAGATTTGCCTCTTTAAAATGGATGAGAAGTGGAAGAGGTGAATTCCAAAACTAGCAAGACTATTGGTGTCATTGTTCAACTAATTCAGGTAAGAGATAATTGTGACTTGAAGTGTTGATGGTGAAGATTGAGGAAATGAAAATATCTGATATATATTTAGAGAGGTTTGATAGAACTTGGTGATTTATTGGATGTGTAAGGAGGTGGAGAAAGGAAAAGTCAATCATTTAATAAGTGGTGTTTAGGAAAATGGACTAGCTGTGGGGCGGAGGGGGAGGGTGAATACAGAGTTTTATTGGATCTTTACATTGAAACAGATATCAAAATTACCTACAAGTAGGAAAAGAAGTTAAACGTTTAAAAAGATGAAACCCTTGAATTCCTTTAAGGAATCAAGGATGCCTGGACTGTGCTCTCATCTGCCTGTATTCCTACCTCCTCCACCATACCTATTTCCCAGTCCCAAAGTCACCCTGTGAAATTACCCATCCACCTTGTACTCAGCACTCTTACCTGTGCTTGTGCTTTAGCTCATATTTATCATATTTCGCTCTTATTTGTCATTAAGGCCACCCTCCATTAACATCCCATCTGTATCCACTAAATTCCTACTGATCCTTCAAACTCTAGCTTGAAATGCCTTCTCCACCACAAAACATTTCCTACTCTCCAACAAATATAATTTTTATTTTGTTCCTATGCCATTTTACTTATACTTTTTTTTATATGTGTCACCCTTAAAGACTCATAATCACCTTGAAAGCATTACATCTTTATAGCTACAACCTAGTCATGTTCATTATAGCCCCCACAATACCTAGCACAAAGTGCTTAGAATTAATAAAAGTATACACAGTCTATCAATTAATTCAATAATAAATAAAGACATTAATTTAATTTTAAATAAGTGCTTCTAGATAAAAGCAGACGTTTGCCACTTAACTAACTCATGAAAAGTTCAAGTTTTCTAACCTTATCATCCTGTGAACTATGGGCTGCCTCAGGTCACATTTGGTTTCCTTTATATTAACTTCAACTTAAAAGAAATTAGCACTGCTCTTCAATTCCTGCTGCTATATGTCTCCAAGCCTTTGTAAGTCTGCTCTTTCCTTTCTCTTTTCAGATGTGCAAAGGTAAGCTTCCAGTTATTATGAATTCAGTACTGCAAAGCTACAGTTTTTGAATAAATGATACTGTCAGTCTTGAACACAACCCAGACCTCTCTCTGAGCTTTAATTTTCATTTCTTAGCCTCCTTCACTTCCTCTTTCTCTCTCTCTCTGTCTCTCTTTAGTTTTTTAACTTTGTATTTTGAAATAATTTCACACATATGTAACATACGAAGAATTTCTATATATCCTCCCCCAGATTCCCCAAATGTTAATTTTATCACAATTGCTTTGTCTCAACTTCCTACCCTACCCCCAAATATTTGTGAGCAGGTTGCAGTCAGGATGTCCTTTATTTCAGAGCACTTTAGCTACTCTGGGTGTTTAAAATGATACTTTGCCCAGATGGGCATTGTTCTACCTCCCTGCCTCACCTATTCTCATGGGACACTGCCGCATTACCTTCACCAAAACAGCAAAGCCACTCCGATCTGCTCTCTCCGTCATCCCCATGTCCCTCGAGGGCATTTGGGGAATATTTAGCTATTCCTGCTCCACTGAGGACTGTGGAATATTCAGTGGAAATGTGTAAGGTAGCTCCGTGCCACATTCGAGCACACAGACAACAGTGTGTTGCCTTCATCCTCATTGGGATACAAAGAACTGTGAAATTGTCTTAACCCTGTGTGCCTGGACAACCATTTCTGTTCCACAGTTGGGAACACAAAAAGATAATCTTCCTGTCTGCATTACCCTCTTCCCTCCATCCCCTATGGCCCACCCCATTCTTCCATACCCCCGTGAGGCCTAGATCTTCCCCGCTCTCAGGTCAGGTCCCCTAAAACTGCATGATGGTTTCAAATTCAAGCCAGGAGAATATGGTAGAGGTCCTTCTTCTAGGAACGCTCAGCATCTAGCTTTTTTGCTCACTTTGTGCCTTTCTCCCTTCTTTCATAATGTAAGGACCCTCTTCTAGTTTCAGGAGTAAAGAACTGACTTTCCCCGGATCATTGGTAGTTCTATATTCTGTGCTCCCATCCCCAACCCCCAGGACCAAGGTTTTGGAAATACAAAAGGTAAGATTTGATTTCCTTATTTTCATTATTTTTTGTTATATCTTTCCTTTCTTGAAGCAGTGAAGGCAGAAGCTTTTATCCTCAGAAGAGGAAAAGAGAGGAAAGTAATTGGTTATTAGTTCAAAGCACTAGCACTCCATCCATATGATAGTGTACATAAAATTCTCATAATAGCAAAATGCATAAAACAGAGTAAGCTTAATTGCTGCATCAGCCTCAATATCAGCTTCTCGCACATATGAGCAAAGTGGAATCACCATCCCCATTGGAAGCTATGACTCCGTCTCTCTCTGACCAATAATTTCTTGAAGACACAGTGATTCATTCTCTGGGCCACCAAAATCGCATGTTTGGTTACTTTCTTGGTGACAGTTAGCCATTGCCATGCTTACTTTACAGGGGTGTGTTGTTACTGTGGCACATCTCTAAAGAAGAATTCAGAAAGTCCCTCAAGCCCCATTTTCACTGAAGAGAATGAAAACAAAGTGAATCTGCTTAACCGAGTATCTGCTTAACCACCTCTTCACCTATTCATGGCTTTAAAGAGAGGTGATGGATGTGCACAAACAGGCAATGAAAATGAAAATTCTCGCTGATCATTTCTTTACAACTCCTGACTTCAAAAGACAATGTCATCTGGTTTTCATTTTTTGATAATCTGAGAGTCATCAACCTATACATCCGCACAATTGAGAAGACATGGCTTTTATTGATTGCTTAGGAAGACAAAGATATGACCTATGCCTTTTGCACTCAAGAGTACTTAACTCTACATTTCCAAGTACCAAGTAGAAGGGTGGGGTGGGGGGCAGGAGGCTGGACAGTCTCCCTATCTGTGCCTTAGCTTTCTCTCATAGAGCTAAAAAAAAAAATAGTGTTCTTTTGGACATTTGGAACGAGATAGTAAGTTTTTAGTAACGGGAATATTTCTTATAAAGTTTCAATAATTTCAAAACAAACACAAAAGCGTTCTCCAACAACCTGTCCCAATAAGGAAGGTTAATGTGGGTTCTTTTCTCCATGGGAGGTTAGCTCCTTTTCTCTGTCCCCTCGTTCCCCTCTCCCATTTCACTCACAGATGGTCTGTCTTCCCATCCCGCCTATCACCTCAGATTTGTATAAATCTCATATCCAAGACACTGAAGGGGGTGTTGCTTTTAAATTAAAAATCACTTCTGAAACTGCAAACTACTTGGTCCAATTTCCAGCATGTGGGTTTTGTACATCTATGATAATGGTTTTTGTACCACATTCTTACAACCATAAGAAAGCTTCTATGAAACAAAATATAAGATTGAGATTTTAAAGTGCCTTAACCATATTGCTTTTCTAAGTTCCTGCAGAAATATTTAGCATTAAATACTACAAAACATCCTATAAATAATAACACATGAGATAATTTTGCCCCATGGTTCCTCCAAGTGTATTATTAAATCTACTGGTAACATAAGTCTTTCTTTACCTCCACATCCACAATTCATGCCAATGGAATGGTGATAAATAGAGTTTCTTCTTTTACTTGACTCTCTCCATTCCAGCATTTAGGGCAATCAGTGGCTCCCAGCAGACTTCAGCTGAACCAACCCATATCCAAATGCCAGTCTTAGTTAGCACTTGTGCTAAACAGGCAGAATCTTTATCTTTTTTTCACAATGTACTTCCACAGCTGCTCTCTCAAGTGAGTTACTCACCTGGAGGTCTCTCAGACTGCCATTAGAAACAACACGTAAAGAAGCCAGTTCAGACCCAGCACAGGAAAGGAGTTCTGCAACAAAAGCCCTGTCTTTCATCTTCCATCACACTAGCAGATCTCAACCTGAATAACAATGAAGACTCTTTAGATGGGCCGCTACACGGAACACCAGGAAACATTTCCAACCCATGAGACGTTTTTGCTGAAAAGGCCTACTTCTCTCATAACACAGAGCAAAAAAGGAAATCTTCCTCCTAATAATGTTTGTCTGCTTCTATCTTGTTGAACCTGTTGACTAAGCTAGCATCTGCTTTGTTAAATGGATTTTAATGTGGAACACCTTTATCAGGCTACCTGTATTTTCGTCTCTGTTGTCAGCTTAGTATCTGCCCTCATTCCCAGTCACCTCCATCAGTGGCCTGTCTGGCTCCTCTGAGCAGCACAGCAAGGCCTGATCAGCTCTGCCTTGCCCTGACCTCTTAGATCAAATCCTTCTGCTAAAGTGCAGTACAGAATTAGCTCTGTGTCCAGATCAGTACCTGGTGCATGAAAGCATGCAGTAAACGCTTATGGATATAAAAAGTGAACTAGGTAATTTAGAAATAAGTTTTGACAGTGAAAAGAGATCTTTTGAATTTCCTGGTAAAAATTTAGGGGATGTCCAATTTGGGCCCCTTCACTACTTGGAGATGAGATTTATTTTCTAACTTTTGGAAACAGAGAATAACTGGCTATTATTTGTATTTCCTTTTGATATTCAACAGATACCCAGACGGTGCTTGTTCTACACACCACCCTGCTTCTTAATACTGCTTTTGTGGTGTGGAAAATTTCTCTCTCCTCGGGACTGAACTAAATCAGCTGTGATTGAGGAGATGGGAAAAGGAAAGCAAGAAGAAGCAGTGCCAGAAGAGGAATAGATAAGAGCAGGCCCTGGAACAGAGCAGCAACTGACTCAAACCCACATGGGTAAAGAAAGCCAGGTGTCCTGCTATCCAAATAAAATATGACAGGAATGGATGTGTTGTGCGTACCTGTCTATGCATGCCTTAGCAGTGGTGGTATGGATAATTCCTACTTCCATTTGAGCCACAATGCTTGGTGACCTTCAAGTTTACTTATTTGAAAACCAGGCCCCAAGTATTTGTTTTATTTTTTTTAAGATTTTATTTATTTGACAGATAGAGAGAGATCACAAGTAGGCCGAGAGGCAGGCAGAGAGATAGGAGGAGGCAGGCTCCCCACTGAGGAGGGAGCCCAATGCGGGGCTCGATCCCAGGACCCTGAGTTCATGACCTGAGCCAAAGGCAGAGGCTTTAACCCACTGAGCCACCCAGGCACCCAGTATTTCTGTTTTAAATATGTATCACTCACTCTGGACTGTAGCTTCAATGACAAAACTCATAATAAATTTAATTGAAAATAAGAAAGGTAAATTAAGGGTCATTTTTAATCATAACACCGAAAGAATTACAATTGGCAAGCATGACAAACCCAGGACAACACATAATACACTCACAGAAAAGGCTCCTTTTTGAAATGTACAGTAAGTCCAGAAATCCATGTGGGGACTTGCACAAAAAAGGTTTTGCAAGCATGCCAAGTGTTGAGTGGGCACCACACTTCTTAGCAGAATACTGAGGTAAGAGTTCTCAATAAGCTTTGAAATGCACTTGTTTCGATTTTATCACCAAAACTTAGTAATCTTAACAGTTTGTAAATAACCAGTGAAGTATCTTTCAGACATAAATTTTAAATTGAGAGTATATTGAACTGTGTGTGTCATTGCAGAAACAAAGAAAAAAAATTTATATGTTTGGACCAGTCCCTTAGCCATGGGGTGTTTCCTGGCTTCCTACAGGCATTTCTCGCCATCAGGCAAGGTCAACGAAGAACAGACCCCTGAATCCCTAGAAGGAATATACTAATATCTGTCTCCCCTCCTGCCTTTATACCTTTCTTCACACCTTTTCCAAGGTCATTCTGGCTGAAAGAAACAAAAACTCAGAATCTGGATGTCGTATGGAGAAGGGAAAGAAAAAATGGCCTGTTGAACACCCCCCAATGGTGTACGCATGGTGAACACTGCGTGAAGGCTCCCAGGCAGATGGAAAGGTAGGTGGAGGCCTGGTCCAAAGCTTTGCTGGCCCAGAGGAGATGCCTTTTCCTAATTTGCACAGATGCCATCTGGCAAGTGGCAGCTCTTCTGTTGGGTATCTCCCATGAGCTCCAGACTTTTATATGCAACTAACTATCCAGGATCTCCACCCCAGTTGAAATGGCCTCCAAACTTTGCAAGACCTCAGCTGAGCCTCTCATCCTATTTCTAACACTATTTCTTCCAGTTACTCATGCCCAACTCCTTGGAGGCATCCCTGAGTCTTCTTTCTCACATTCATATCTCTCAGGAAATCTTTGGGTTATACAAACACCCAGAATCCAGCAAGGTATCACCATTTCCACTGTTAGCACCCTGATACAAGCCACCATCCTATTTTACCTGGAATATTGCAACAGACTTCTAATCAGATTCCCTGCATCATCTTCTGCCACCATAAGTTATTCCCAATGTAGTAGCTGGAGTGAACATTTAAAGATGAAAATCAAATTCCAAAAGCTATTTCACCAGTATTAAAAAGCCAAGCACCACTAATTGCCCATAAGGCCCCTCATGAGCTACCCCTGGTTCTACTCTGACCTACCCTGCCTTCCACTCTCCCCTCACTCACCCTGTACCAGAAAAATTCCCTCCTTCATGTTCCTCCAACACACCCATCATGCTCCCCCTTCAGGGCCTTCATACTGGACCCTAGCTCAAAACGCAAATATTTGCATGGCTGATCATCTTATTGTTATGGGTTGAATTGTGTCCTTCAGGAAGATATGTTGAAGTCTTAATCTCTGGTACCCGTGAACATGACCTTATTTGAAAATAAGATCCTTGTAGATGTAATCAAGTTAAAAATACAGTCATTAGGGTGGACCGTAATCCAACATGACTCGTGCTCTTATAAATAGTGGAGAGGACACACAGAGACCACACACAAAGAAGGTCATGTGAAGAGATGGTGGCAGAGATTGGGGTAATGTAGCTACAAACCAAGCAATGTCAAGGATTGCCAGGAGTTACCAGAAGGTAGGATGAGGCAATGGAGGATTCTCTCCTACAGGCTTCAGAGAGAGTATGGCCTTATCAACATTGGCAGAGCCTCTTCTAGCCTCTAAAGCTATGGGAAAATAAATCTCTGTTGTTTTAAGCCACTATTTTTTGGTTATTTTGTTACATAGCAGCCACAGAAAATGAATACACCCATCTTCCATTCTTTGTGCAGATGCTCCCTCCTCAGTGCAGCCCATGCTGGCCACTTTATTTAAGATACAGCCCTCTCTGGCTCTCTATACCACCACTACCCTGCTTCTCAGCTTCATGGTGTTTAGCTTTTAACATAATATATAATTTATTTATAATTTGTGTTGTCTTTTTCCAGTAGGGTATCAGCCCTCTGCAAATGGAATTTTGTTGACTGATACACTCCTAGAACCTAGCATAGTATCTGGCACATAGTAGGTGATCAATTAATATTTACCAAGTAAATAAGGAGAAATGGTGTGCCTCCTTTCTTTTACAGTCTAGCTCTGGGCTTTCTAACAATGAAATGTGCTCTGAGATTGCCTCATTAACCAAGGCAATAACATATTTTTTTTTCTGGAGTGTACCAAATATGTCCTTGTTATTTGCAAAGGGTTAACATCAAATACTTTTTCCATATGAAACACTGCCAGGAAGCCATCAAAGCACTGAGATATATGGAATCCAATTTGAGGAAATACGGCTATGCTGTTTCCATAGTGTAAAAACTCTGGAAAAATAGATCCTTGTTTACATGGTAAAAGACAAAATAATGTAAAGTAGACACAAGAAGAAAAGCAAATTATAGTTTCCATGAATTAAAATGTTCTTACTTGGCAGCATAACTGAATTTCCCTAAGCTGCCAAAGCCCCTTGATTATATGTAATTTGGGCAGGTATTTTAGACCTCTCCAGTTGACACAGAATCATGGTTTAAAGTCATTAAACTGTATGTGAAAGTAAATAGGCATTGCCTATGGGATATTTGTGTTAGACTTATTCCTCTCCACGATTCATTAAAACATTGTTGTCATCTATAAAACACAGAAGCCCAAGTAATTACAGCCAAAAGCAAAAGGAACCAAAGCGATTTAACAACAAGGCTCCCTGAGCAATATTACCATGAACCCAACATCTGAAAACCAACAACTTACTAATGAAGAAACCTGCCAGGCTCACTATATTCAGGCCGAAGGTGAGCTTAGCCCTGGGCACAGAAGAAAGGGTCATGACATGTCCCACGATTAGCTGAGTCATTCATTGAAAGATATACAGTTCTCTGGGTGATGTTTAATACAGGCACACTACTAGTGGCTCTGAATTCAAGGGAATCCCAATGACCCTGCATGCTCTCAGGCAAGTCAGGGTGGGGGGTGGGGGGAGGCAGTGCCTGAGGGCTGAGGGCTGAGGGGTAAATGGGCACATGGACCACACACTGCCAGTATTATTAGTCTCTTCTTAAATTCCCCCTTGGATGAAGCAGGGAACTAGAAAGGCTACAGAGCAAAGACACAGTAACAGGGCACCCTTCACTTAAGAAGGCAAGGGTTGCCCAATCTTACCTCTGCCACTCCTCCCCCTCCTCTAGGGAGGATAAGAAGGGATGTGAAGTGATCCGGTCTCCACACCTCCCACCCCATCCATCTTTGGTACATGTGCTCACTCAGGATGACCTCATGGATAAAGTAGAAGTTTCAGCTTTTTATCTCAGCACCCCTTTCAAACTTCAAAGGATAGCTGCTCCTAAAATCTAGTATTTCCGTAATGATGAAACATCTTGACAATACTTAATCATTGTGAATCTTACAGATGTTAATTCACAGATTATATTAACCATCAACTTTTTGAGACTAGATAATGCCAATTATTTCCATTCACTCCATATATGGACATCTGTGTATATACTTGATTGTCTTCTGGCCTGTTACTTTTTTTGATCCATGTATGTTTATTTTTTCTCAAAATTCAATTCTAGAATTTCATCTTTCCAGGTGCAGATGCATGAGGCTTTGTTCAACCATAGCTCTTTTTCTCAATACCTTTCTAGATGATGCTTCATATTCTTGTAGTCATTTAAAGTTGCCACTAAATTATATTTGTAAGGGTTTTCAGTTGTTTTCTTCCCCACCACTCCCAGTTTTGTAGGCAACAAACTACAATGACTCCTAGATTTCCTTTTCAGCTCATATTTGATAGCTTATAGTCTATAATTTTGTAATAATTTATTATATTTTCATTGTGCTTTGTAGTTTTCAAAGTGCATTCATATACACTGTGTCCTTTGATCTGGTTATATTTTAAGCCAAGTATTAGCCCCAAATACAAATGAAACAATTTGACCATTCACATAACTATTAAGTGGTGGGAACTTTTTTTTTAAGACTTTTTTTTATTTATTCATTTGAGAGCGAGAGAGCACAAGCACGGTGGGGGATGGTAGGTGCAGAAGGAGAGATAGAAGCAGACGCCCCACTGAGCAGGGAGCCTGATCCAGGACTGGAGCCCAGGACCCTGGGTTCATGATCTGAGCTGAAGGCAGACCCTTAACCCACTGAGCCACCCAGGCACCTCCTGTGGTGGAGGGTTTTGACTCATCTCCCTCTTCTACATTTTACAACACCACACCTTACTCAAAAGTGCAGGTCTCTCCTTTACAAGAGAAGGTACTTTAAAATGTTTTCTTCTAAACCCTTAAAATGTCTTAACCCACACTGAAAATGTTTTGACTTGCTCTGCTTCAGCGCTGGATACCCTCTTCCAGCCACTGAGGTCAACAAACTAACACAGTTTGGCATGCTAACCAGCTAGTCTATCTTCTTTCTTGCAGAGCTGTCGATTTCTCTGCAGTCTTTCTGATCACAGTAAGAGATATCCCCAGAGCTAATAAGTGCACCCTGATATATGTAAATATATTTATTATGTAATATAGAATTGCATTTACTCTATAGATATTTAACTAACATCATATTAATCTCAAACAGAGACAGAGTAGAAAGTGGGAAAGTTAAGGAGTATTACCCAACAGAATAAGCATCTGGACATACATATTCAGGTGGCCACTGGAACCCTTACGCACATTTTCTCTGTGCATCATCACCAGAGAACAATTTGGTTGACAGTAGGCAGCATTCTTTATTCATCTTTGCATCCCAGGCATCTAGCACATCATAAACAATGAATGTTTGCTGGTGAATATATCAAATGCCTTCAGAAATTTATAAAGAGTTTTTGCTTTTATCATCAATTCCTTCTCTGATCCCCTAACAGTCATTGTCTTTTGCTTTAGAATTAATTTTCGTTCACCCATACCATCTATTCCTTCCTCTATCTGGCACAAATTAGTAATACCCATATTTCAATGTGGATTCCTGTATGATATGTCTGTGGTAGCTATATATGCCATTTGACTTCAAAATTAGTACCAATTCAATTCTTTTCAGGACCAAAACATAAAAACCCAATTTAGGTTCTGACTATTCATTTACCTTGTTTTTGAGGTAGACCTTTACTAAAAGCTTTTGAGTAAAAGCAGATACTATCCATTGGTTCCTCCCTATCAAATTAAACACCTGATCTTTTGTGAGCATTTGGTATAGTACTGGTACTGTTTAGGATATTATAGAATAATCACAAAAATTGGGAGGGATATCACAACATTGCTGTGCAGATTTTATCCTGATATTTTGCAGAAAATATCAGGAAATGTTACAGTTCAGACTTCTGCATAGGGGAGGCTAGGAAGGAAAATTAGAAGGGAAGGAAAACAAAAGAAAATATGTATCCTCTAATGAATATCAGGGTGTAGGATATACTTTCATTCGTTGGAAATATGCAAAGTGTACAGATTGTCAATCAACAGCCAACTGCCCCCCCAATACATCAGAGCCACATGTCAATCAACAGCCAACTGCCCCCCCCAATACATCAGAGCCACATTTTGTGTTTATCAAGGGGAGGAATGATTTTGAAAGGTTGAAAAAGGTTTGTTTGATCTATGTCACTATTTCCTCTTCATGAAATCCTAGTGCCATGGATGCTGCATTGTGCTGCCAAGATCCTGTCTTCAGCAATGATGTATTTGTTCCTCAGCTATTTAGACAGTTTTCAGCTATCAAACTTTTTCCAGAATTGCCTCCACTGAAACAGTTCCCTCACTCAAGGTCAACTTCAAGAGCAGCCTACAATCAATAACAATGCAGAGGTATGAAGAGTCAGGTCCTCACGCTAACTGAATATAACTCTGATGGATTCAGTACTTCAGTTGCAGAGCTCCCTGTCCAGTGAACCAAGGCTCTGTTGTGACCACACCACACTCCTCCACCCAATCCTCTATCCTTCCTTCACCTTCCCTCACTGGTATGGATTCCAAAAGCATTCCTCATAAACTTCCTGCAGCATGATCTCCATCTCAGAGTCTGTTTCCCGGTGACCCAACATAAGATGACTAAAAAGGAACAGATCTTCATAAAGCTTAATTTCTCTTAAAGAAAAGTCTTGTTTTTTCAGTCCGTGGGATTATAGGAGAAATATGATTAGAGTAAAACTCCAGAACTGCCTAAGTAAATGAAGACATGCAACAATATTACGCACAAGGTGACATGGCATTCATACTTCTGGATAACATGAGATCCACCTCTAGCTTGGATTTCTATTTGGAATTTCTTCTGTGAAAAGTTAAAGTAAAATCCCTTCCTTCTCCCACAGAGAGAAGCACGAGGACAGTGAGTTAGAGTCCGGGGCAGTGCTAGAGTGCTACGCCAAAGTGAAGAACTAAGTTGGATGTTATCTAACAGAAAGTACATTAGAAGTAGTCGTCCCCCTTTAAAGATAATAGAGAAATACTCTGTACTTAAAGTGACCTCTGAATAATAATCACATGGACAGAGTCCAAGAATTTCTTGTCGATATAATAATAACCTTGATGCAAAGAAGCAAACCAGAGTGAGACAAGAACAGCATGAATAAAAAGAATGACTTGCAAATTTGGGGGAAAAAAATCCAGAGACCAAAAGCAGGTGATTCCCCCAGCTCCATAAGGCGATGTTTCTCAATAGTTACTGAATCAGAACTAGACATTTATATCAAACTCTGCTTATAACACCTATAATTGCTGCATAAATTATGCTTCAGTTAAGTGTTTATAGTCCTCATTACATGGTGCATGTTCAGCCATTTCCTACTAATATTTATGTTACAAGGTCTCAAATCCTCCTGATAATCATTTAGAGAAACATTTGAACCAAGTAGATGTGTGAATGGCTAGTAAGGTCAGGATTCTGCTGCCAGAAATTGATAAATAGGTTTAACAGCATTTTTTATGGGATGGATGTCAGGACCAAGTTTATTTAAGTCTATTTTGCCAGCTCTTACTTTAACATCTTGAAAGTATTTTAACATGGATTCTGATAATCTACCCTATATAACAGCAAAACTTACTGCTGCTGTATAAATCTCAGATTACATGAGAAACTCTCCCTTTTTCGTGGTTGCCAGACTAGAAATCAGGCACCAAAATGGTGTGGGAGACATAAATGGCATGATTCCAAAGGAAATGTAAAGGCTTTGGACGCTTCCAGATAAGATTAAAATCCTGGCATTTTCTACTTAGAACGTAGGTGACCTTTCACGTACCTTTTAACATCTATGAGCCTCATTTTTCCCCTTCATAAATCTTATATAAAATACATACCACAAGATTGTTGTAAGTATGAAATGAAATCATGCATATTAAGAACTCAAAATGTCCCCATCTCTTCCCAATGTAATTTCTCAATTATGTTCTTTCTGCTTTAAGCTTTAGAGCAATTTTCTTCAGTATGTTTAAATGGCATTAAAAACTAGTACATGTGGGGCGCCTGGGTGGCTCAGTGGGTTAAAGCCTCTGCTTTCGGCTCAGGTCATGATCTCAGGGTCCTGGGATCGAGGCCCACATCGGGCTCCCTGCTCGGCGGGGAGCCTGCTTCCCCCTCTCTCTCTCTGCCTGCCTCTCTGCCTCCTTGTGATCTCTCTCCCTCTGTGAAATAAATAAATAAAATCTTAAAAAAAAAAAAAACTAGTACATGTGATCATGAAGAAATAAACTTGTTAAAGGGAAAAATAACTTTAAGAGCATGGAAGAAAAGATGGAGAAGTGTTTTGAGACCCCTCCGTGAGACTCTAAACTCCTCAAGGGTAGAGACCAGGTCCTATCTGTCTTGATTTCCCCAAGACCAAACACAAACAGTGGAACATAGCAGAGAACTACTCTTATAAAGAGTAAATGAACTTATATATTTAAAGCATATAGTAAACAATGATGGTAGGAGAGATAGTGGTGATGATAGTGATGGTAATACACACACACACACACACACACACACACACACACTCATTCACTCAACCTCAATAGCTTGTTTCATTAGTTTCCTAGGATTTTTCATAACTTTCGTAAGACAATGTTAAAAATCTTTCATGATATGAAAATGTTGAGTCATGTTTTAAATTCAGTGTGGAATCATATTTGCTACTTAAACACGGCTAAGGTTAAAAAGAAATTTAACTCATGCACTTTATTAAAAGAATTCTATGGGTTGGGTGCAGACTATAAGAAAGCCGGTGGATATGACTAAACTGGCCTCCAGGGAATCTGAATAATTGGTGTTAACAATTATAAATGGAATAGAAAACATTTTATTGTATTATAATATTATCTGCATATTTAAAGACAATTTCATATTCCTCTTACTCAAAATACAACCTAGAATCAGTCATAGAAATGTTTTTAATGTTTAACACATGCAAGTTATTTTAGAAAAATTTTAAAAGCTCAGCATTAATATAATGTAATAGGAGCACTGCTGTTCAGAAGCTTGCAATCTGGTAAAGGAGATGTAATAAAATATACAAAAATGACCATGAAGTTAAGATACAGTAAGTGTCCTAAGAGTTGTACAAGATCAAGTGTTCCCAAACATAAGAAGTGACAATATTCACCAGGGAAATTTTTTAAATAATAATAATGATATAACTCAGTACTCTACTTCTGGATATTCTCCTTCAGTCAGTCTACAAAGAAGTCTGAGAGTATCTATACTTGAAAATTCCACATGTGATTTTGATATTTGGGGTCCACTGATAGAGAAAGGTCATCAGTTCAATAGGTTAAAGGCTATTAGAAATTTAGAAACCTCACAAGAAACATAGAAGCAGAGGAATCCACAGCCAATCTGAAACATGAATTTTGTATTAAAATGTTTATAGAAACTGGCTACATTTTCAAAATACAGTTTTAAAAAATATGTAATTATCAACTGATGTTTAAGGATTGTTGGATTACATAACTTTTTTAAAAGATTTTATTTATTTTAGAGATAGAGTAAGTGTGTGTGAGAGAGACAGAGAGAACAAGCAGGGGGAGAAGCAGAGGGAGAGGGACAAGCAGACTCCCCGTTGAACAGAGAGCCCGACAGGGGGCTCGATCCCAGGCCCCTGGGATCATGACCTGAACCAAAGACAGATGCTTAACCGAAGGAGCCACCCACGTGCCCCCATAAGTAAGTTTTTTTAATAAGGAAATGCTACTGGGTAAAAATCATATTTTGTTCAGGTAAGTAATTGTAATCACAAAATAGAATTGGAACCTCAAGATATTCAAGTCAATAATTTGCCTTTACTACTTCCTATTTGTGCTCTCTGATCCATGATATAGATGGCCCTCTTTTGATACTATTCTCAACTAGGTAGGCTGTACCATGGGTTCACTGCATGTATGTTTTCTAAGACAAATCATTTAATGGTTATATGATTACACAGTTTTTAGATTAGCTATGGCCTAGATTTTAATTCCAAATAGGCATTCCTCATGACTTGCCATATTTCTGGGTCTTCCCCCCTTATCTTACAGAGAGATTTTAATTTTAACTCAGGATAAGAAAGAAAAAAAGATAGAAAAATTGGAAGCAATGACATCTATTATCACATCACAAAGTCTAAAAAGAGTTATACAGAGATTTTATGGTATTTAAATTACATATGCCCTTAATCCTATCAATTATTGCCAATAATCAAGAGTTGTCTTGCAGGGAAGCTAGAAGCCACCTTTTAAAACACAAGGAGCTTTATAATTTCTCCCTTGAAATACTAGAATAACACGGTTGAAGTTGAACAAAATGAAATCAGTGAAAATAAGATATAAGATCAAATCATTTCCCTGCTCTTAGAATTATAAAAGTCATGGTTCATTTTCGTTTTATCATGTCATAACATAAGCAAGTAGAGTTTGGGGAACTGACTTGTAGAATTATTTGGTGAGTCATTGATGGTATTCCTTCATCTTCAAATCTTGGTTTGTTTGCTTATTTTAAGAATTTAACTTGGCTTTTTTAATAAAGGAGAATCTAAACCTGGTTCTTATCCTATGATTTTTTTTTTATAAATAGAGCTTGTGGCACATAGGTTAATTACAACCTATTTCAAAATCATTTAGTTTAAGATGATTCTAAATAATTTCACTGAGAATCATGTTTGGTTATTTATTTAATACTTTTTATTTTACTTTATTTGCTTATTTATTTTATTTTACTTTATTTACCTCTTTCCTACTTGGATAATCATAATAGTTATTTTATTAATTTTTCCTATCCCATTCAAATAAATTTTAAGCATGCCAAACATTTATATGTTTGATAATTGACTCTCTAAATTATAATCAAAATATTACCAAGGTAGAAACAAAACTATTACAAAACTATTACAGGTAGAAACAAAACTACTATTATAAAGAGGACCTCTTTATAATAATAGTGACTGAAATATGTCTAAAATGACAGACACATTTAATTTACATACTGTCTACTTCCACATAAGATTTAAGACACGTGTTGTACTGAGCAATAAAAACACAAATAACCAAGTTTCCAATCCACATTTTACTCTTTGTAAGGAATTTATTCTCATTGCTGAAGAGCTAACTTAATTGTTTTACTAACATGAGATCAATTAATAAATGAAATCATTCTCTCAGTAAAATTTATTGATGCCAGAATCAAAGGTATCATGCCAGAAACTTACTAGTTCTTGAGTCCAGCTGCCATTATTAGGCAAAATGGGCCTTGAGAATTAGCAGTGTTTCTGGACTCTCCCTATCTCCAGCAAGCATTGATGAGCATGGATCAGACTATATGTAGTTAAATATGAAAGACAAAAATAAAATCTCATCCATACTATAGCTCAGGGAAATCAAATGTTGAATAAAAAATGTCAACATTTTCCATTAGAAATTTGGAAGACTGAGTGTCAGACAACCATGATTAGCAGAGCAAAGTCTCAAAGACCTGACAGTGTCTCCTAAAGGTCCCACATTTGTAGGAGTCATAGAATTAGACATATTTACTGTTATCTCTCCCTCCCTGTCTATTATTACATATGACCTTCTCTGTAGCAAGTGATTTTTAGACCTCTGTTTAATAGTCTTTACTAGCAACAGGCATCTCACAGCTCTATGATACAATTTATTCCACTTCAGAATTCTAGCTTTTTTGTTTCCTTTGAATTAGAGGAATCCCATGCTGCTCAACTCCTACACAGATGCCCCATTCTCCAACTCAATGATACATCGGACAAGACTAATCCTTCTTTCACAGAACAGTACTTCTGATCATGAGGACCACTGTTCTTGCTTCTTTCCCTTTATGATTCCTATAACCTTTCCCCATACGGAGTGGACACTTGTTGTTCTACTTGCCCAACACTCCTTCTGCCTTCTCCTACCGGGACTACTGCCTTTTGACTTCGGGAACTTCATTCCATATGGATCAGGAGTGGAGGCCAAGGCCTCTCCTCTTGCTCACAGAACTGAAGAGGCCATGCCCAGCAGCACAAGTCAATAAATGTCCTTTTTGGCTACATAATTTACATAGGGTAACTCACTTTTACAGAATGGGTAATAATAATGGGAACAAACTCTACAACAATGCACCATGTGCCAGGCATGATTTCATTTAATTGTGACTTAATTACCTTAAAAGTGAGATGATTATTATCCCCACTTGACAGATAGGGAAATGGAAGCACAGAGAGGTTAAAGAACTTGTCTAGTAATTGGCAGAGCCTGGATTTGGACCAACGGCAGCCCCAGAAACCGTGCTCTTCACCCTGTGCAAGGCTGCCTCATCTCTTGACTTTGCGACACTGAGCAAAGCTAGATCTCAGTGGGGTTCACACACAGTTTGAGCCCACACCAGCACAGAATTATTACATTTTCTTCCAGAACCAACCTTGAAAATTAATAAAGAAGCTAATAATACAGAAAATTTTGAACATATTTTTTACAGGGCTCACATTAAGAAAGTTCTCTCCTGTATTTAAAATAGTAATTTGGGGATTGAAGAAGAGTACAGAACTGAAAGATGCTTTCTCTAGGTGACACAGGCTTAAAATGTGATTTACTGTACTATTTTTATATTAAAAGAGTTTTAAAATAAAGTGTTAAAAATATGTTAAACAAGATAAAAATTTCGAAGCTTTATAACAAACTAGCAACTTGGCAACCATCTTTAATAAGGTGAAACAGTGTGTAAATTGCCATCTAGTACTTACATATTGATGGTTTGTTAACTGTAAGATTAATACCAAGAAAAAAAATCTGTATGTACCAGGATCATTAAATAGAAAAAAAATTCATCATTAAAAAGAAGAAAATTAAAGAGGACAGGTCTAACCCCTACTTTTTTGTTTCTCTACTGGGGGAGGAGGGAAGAAAGAGAGGGAAATTAAGAGTTAGTGGATCCAGGAAGTAGAATAGATATTATATACCAAGAATCAGAAAAAGTGCCAAGCTGCAGTAAAAATGATTCAAATAAATTTGGACATAAATGTCTGTGTTTGAATATTTTCTGAAAATGGAGAAAGCTTGAATAGAATACTAGTATAGAATTGCAGAGGTTACATATTATTTAATATATTTATTAATCAGAGTTTTATTTTTTCAAGAATTTATTTATTTATTTATTTGAGAGAGAGAGAGAGAGAGCATAAGAGAGAAAGGGCCAGAGGGAGAGGGAGAAGCAGACTCCTCACTGAACAGGGAGTCCCATGTGGGCTTAATCTGAGGACCCTGGGATCATGACCTAAGCCAAAGACAGATGCTTAACAGACTGAACCACCCTGGAGTCCAATCAAAGAGGTTTAAATTAAACTAAAGTAACTCATAAAAATAGGCTTTAAAGAATTAGTATGAAAACCATGTAACAACTTTATCATTCAATTTGAGACTGAGGAAAGAATATAACTATAATTCTCATTGTATTAATTAAATATAATACCATTCTCATCCTAATCACACCTCCAATAGAGACAAACACATACACACATGTACACCCATGTATATCACTCTGGGAATTCTTAAAAACTCTCGGGGAAGACTTGCCAATTCTTAACTATTTGCAGAGTATCCATTTTGACTTTTATATGCTGGGTTATTTTTTCCTTTTGGTTATGAACCAATATGCTAATCTAGGTAATTGGTATGTTCTTAAAGAATCCAAGCTAGTTTGCAGGTAATTTTGGGTGAAATTGTAACTGGCAATATGAAACAAAGAAAAAGCTTCAATACATATGAATTCAAAATAATACAGAAATGGTTTCTAGATTGCTTTCTATTTCTGTGACTTTGCGTCACTTAAATGGCATAGATAATCTGTTGACTACACTTGAATATGCAATATATTTAAGTATTATTAACTCCTATCCTATTAATCAGGATCAGAAGTGATTCCAGCATCATATGTATGACCCTCCTTGACCTCAGCATGCAACATAAGAGGAACAATAAGGATCCATAACATTGATACATGGAATAATGTATCATCCAGCCCATAAATGATGGTTATGTTAAAATAAAAACCTAAAATATAGTTCCAAAAAATTATCTGGCTTCATTTTGTACATGAAACTGAATAAGTAAATTTTATGAGGAGAAAACTAAGCAAACAAAATTCAGGAATTTTTTTTTCTAAAAAGAAGCAATACTGAGGTTACACATAAGAAAATAATATAACTCCCTTCCCAAGTCACCATGAAAATGTCCAAGAAAATATCCAAATTAAGAAAAAAATTCTCAATAAGTTTGGAAACCAATGAACACAAAGAAAATGATCTTCTAGAATACAGTTGACACTTCTACAAACTCTCAAATTGAAGAGACAGGATTAGGAAGCAGTATAGGCAGCATTCTGAGTTCTGTTCACCTATATCAAAGATATCTCTCCTCAACTTGAATTTTGACCAATTCTTTCACAAGTAGGAGGAGAAACCAGCATTTGCTGAGGACCTGCTCTGCTACTGCTACTTTGTGCTGGAGGCTGTGCCAAGTGCCCTGAGGTCAGGCTGCCTTCCCATCTCGGGTCTGCAAACACAGGTTGCTGGCAGAGGAGAGGACAATGGTGACTGTAAGGACAGTTAGGTTTGCCAGTTGCCTTGACCTGTCAGATCTGGCCAGACTTCGCCCCCACCCAGAGAAGTCATCAGGGGCCCATAAAAGAAAATTTGTAGCACAGAAAAAAAAGTAACAATGCTCTAAATCATGGCAGGGGATGGGGAGCCTCAAAAATAGTTTTTTGAGGAAATGTAAGGCAATTTTAGAAAATATCTACGTGGAGTTTAAAAAGAGATCTTTAGGGGAGCCTAGGTGGCTCAGTCGGTTAAGCCTCTGACTCTTGATTTCAGCTCATGTCATGATCTCAGGGTTGTGAGATGGACTCCCTGTCAGGCTCTCCACTCAACGGGGAGTCTGCTTGAGATTCTCTCTCTCCCTCTGCCCCTCCTCCCATGCCTTTTCTCTCCCTAAGAAAATGAATAAAAGTTTAAAAACTAAAAAGAGATCTTTAAAAAGACATCATTTCTATTAAAAATAGAGTAACATATAAAAAAATATCACATTGGAGGGGAAAAAGAGCAAAACAGGCAAAGTGGAATTTAGTGGAATTTAGTGATAAAGTGGAAAAAATTAAATATAAAACAAAAAATTAGAAAAGAAAAAATAAAACACAAAAATTAAAAGTTATATGCAGGACAAGACATAGAATAGCAGTCTTTCCCAACAAAGAAAACAATAGGCCAATAGGAATGATCCCAATGAAAGAGCAAAAACCAACTAGGGGAAGACTTGGAAACTGAGAGAATTTACAAGGTTACACACAAAATGGGAGGGGAAAAAAAAAACACCTTTGACAGCCTAGATACATACTGGTAAGTTTTATTGTTGATTCAGAGATAAAGAATGTTACGAACTCCAGGCTGAAAGAAAATAAATTCACCTTCAGAAGAAATAAAATTGAGATTTCCAAAGATTTCTTCTGAAACAATGTTGACCAAAAGATAATGAAGCAATGGATTTGGAGATTTAGGGGACTCTGACATGTGATATCTCAGAAGCTATGATGCCAAACACCTTTCCTGCAAAAAAATTACTCCATGATGTCCACCCTGAGATGCAGTAAGAGCCACACCACGGGGAAATGAATAACAGAGCATGACTAAAGTAAGCTCTGAAATATTTTAAATATATAAGTTATTTAGAAAGACATTGAGACTAGTGAATATAAATATTCTAATGAAACAGAAAAATCAAATGAAAAAAATTTATCTTAAAATCCAGTAATATTTCATTCTGTTTTTAAAATATGAAAACTATTATATATATAATAAATATATCATATTCACTGCATGAAATATTATATAAATTTTAAGTATAATTTATAAATAATAAGTCAATGATAAAAACATACTTAGAGGGGCACCTGGGTGGCTCAGTGGGTTAAGACTCTGCCTTCGGCTCAGGTCATGATCTCAGGGTCCCGGGATTGAGCCCCGCATTGGGCTCTCGGTTCGGCAGGGGGCCTGCTTCCCCCTCTTCCTCTGCTTGCCTCTCTGCCTACTTATAATCTCTCTCTCTGTCAAATAAATAAATAAAATCTTTAAAAAAAAACATACTTAGAGCTTTTCTTCTCCACACTGACTAATATGTTCATCATAGGACTGTGTCATTATGGGCTGGAGTTGCTCACTCTGGCTCAAGAGATCCAGTTAGGCATTAACTCTTCCCAGTTTCATGTTCAGTGACATAAAATCATCACCTTGGAACCAATATGGTGGTAGAATTTACACCACGAAAATCAACAAGTGCTACAAATCAGGGCTTTTGCACTTTTCTGAGGATCAGCACACTACTGGATATATTTGAGGGGAAAAAACAAAACAAAAAACAAAAAACACCAGAAAAATCATGAATGCTTAAGGTAAAGGAAAATTTAGTATCCAGTATTTGAATATCATGCCACCATTTTAGATGGTAGAAATTGAAGCTAGGTAGAAACTTAGCAAACTGTTTATTATGTAAGATTAAGTGGACAGAAGTGATAATGTGTTCTCTAAATAATTCTGTAGGTGACATTGCAATCACTCAAGTTCTTCGATTCTAACACTTCATGTGGAAAAACTGGAAGAAGTCCAGAAAGAAGGAAAGAAAGTGGAGATTAAACACATAGCTCTTTTTTATTTTTTGAGAGAGAGAAAGTGCACAAGCAGGGAGGGGCAGAGGGAGAAGGAGAAAGAGAATCTTAGGCAGGCTCTACACTTGGCAGGGAGCCCAATGAGGGGCTCAATCTCACAAGCCTGAGATCACCACCTGAACTGAAATCAAGAGTCAGAGGCTTAACCAACTGAGCCACCTAGGCAGCCCTAAACTTACTGAGCCACCCAAGCACCCCAATATATAATTCTTTTTAAAGAGTAAATCCAAAGGATTATTTGTAAGGTCCTTCAAGGAACAGACAAATTCTTTTTCCTCTGAGATTCTAAGTCTGATTTCATATATCCAGTGACACAAATTAATTAAACTGTTGAGATATGAGAGATGGTTTTAAATGGAGGGAAGCAAGGATGTAACTGGGAGGCCAATTCCAAATCCCAAAGAATTAAAGCCGCATTGGGCAAAACAATCTGCTTTATTCAATTCGTACTTCCATTCCTCATGTTTGAATGAGGTAAGTGATTGATTAGCATGTTATCTCTCTGACACACCACGCTTTATGTTTTGTAAAGTACGTTCACATTTAATTGCTTTCTTGTGATCCTCGCAACTCTATGAGATGCAAATATTTAAACAGCATTTTTATCGGTGAGAAAATAGCAATTCAGAAAGGTATGCAATCTTCAAGGTCACCCAGCTAGTTATCAGCAAAGAAAGAAGTGCTTAGGTGTTATGCCTACATTGTTCCACTGAACTGGGGATGGTTCCCAGTTGACCACATAAGATGTGTGTGGATACATTTATTGTATTTAAAGCACCTCAAGTTCCACATTGAAAAGTGGCTACAAAGGCAATGTGCTATTCTTAGTTCTGGCTCCAAGGAATTGGGTACCAGAATTTTTTTTAAAAATATGTGACAGAATGGGAAAAAAATTGTCATTTTATGTCATTGTGCACCTTCCCTTAGGGCTTAGATCTATGCGTTAAAGATACTGGTTACAATGATATTTCTACTGAACTCATGGACTGTGATCTGGTTATGACAAAAAGGAGAGTATTTACTAGGATACCACAAGCACGGCTTGCCTCACTAGGAGAAACAGACAAGTAAATGTGACAAGGACACTGTGTTTTCAAGAACTGCATCTGTTCACAGTTCTTCTGGTGAGAGCTTATTAATATGTTTACTACAGCAGGAGATAGCCAAGTTCTGCAACTCTGCTAACAATTTGCTTAGACTCAGAGACAAGTTGACAGTATTTTCTCTGGTCAGTTTCAACAAATGTTCATAAACAACCTTCAAAGAGGCCAATAGTAGGCAGAATTCAAATATTTGGGGAAATCGCGCAAGTCACAGCGAAAATAAGAATGGTAATGAACGTGAAGACCAGCTATTTCTCCTTATAAAATCATAGATGTTGTCAAACTTGAAAAGACACTAAATTAAACATCATTTGGCCCAAATCCATAATTTTAAAAATGAGAGTGACTTGCGCAAGGGCCCATATTTAGTTCCCGCTGAGTTAGAATCCTGGGTATCTGGTCCTAGGAGATGCGCCCTTCCTCCTATGCGTGATTATCCAAAGCAGCGGTCACAGACTGAGAGCTGGGGTCACAAACTGGCAGCCTGCTAGGCTTTGTTTGGTCTACACACTGCTTTAAAAAATTAATCAGCTGCTGAAATTTAAAGATAGAGACAATTTCAAATAGAATTTCCAATTTCTAGCTTTTCTTGAAATAAGAGATCTGGCAACAGCAGCCCCACACCTCCCACAGCTGCAGTTGGCTAAAGACTAAATGGTTTCTGCTCTCCTGTTCCCTCAGGTTCCCACAGGGTCAGCCTTACTTTTTTTATCCTCATCTGCATGTCTTCTGTAGACATTAAGGTTTGTGGTCCCTGCTGCTGCAAAAGACGCTTAAAAAAAAAAAGCTAAAAAGTAATTTCATAGAAAGACATTATATTCCAAATGTATCAACTGTTCCACTATATCCCAAAGATGAGAAATAGGAGCTCTAATCTGACCGTGATTATACTATACACACAAAAGCTAGTTTGGTGGGGAATGGACAAATTACAGCAACCTACTGTTTGAAAACATATTTTGTATGGTTTTGAATGAGACTGAATTCCTATAAACAGCAAACATGTTAATAACTAGTGAACCAATCAGAAAGTTTTTCTCACCAATTAGCCTCTACCTTCTTCAAATCAATTTAATGATTGACTAAATTCAACTGTTTTGCCTTTTTTTATATAACTAAATTGCGTATATAAATAAAAAGCATTAAAATTCACTATTTTAAAGGTAAAGGGGCATGTCTTTTACCACTGGCAATCCCACTTCCATTTCCCCAAGTTATTTCACTACAGTCACATTCCCATTTTTGTTGGTGATCATTTTTATTTCTTTTTATCTACCAATGCAAAACCAAAGATTACCCATTTTTACAGCTGCTGAGGGAAATTATTTATTGCTTTACGTACTGCCTACACACTGTCAGAAAATAAACACACTGACCCAACCCTGAAATTCTGTTCCCACAAACACGAACACACACCACTGCATGATAAACTGTAAGTTTGTACTGAGTTAATATGCAAAAGTTGGTATGTACCAAAAAAGGAGTAAGCAAGTTAATATGTTAGAGACTGGGAATCATGACTTTAGAGTAACTCCAATTTTGAGTGAAATGACTTCTCTGTCTCAGGAAACATGATTTTTTTGAAAAATCAAAAATGAAAACAGAAGCACACTTTCCTAAAAAAAATAAAGAAAAATCAGTGCTCTCACTTCATTCTAATGCATTTAAAGTATTAAAATCTATAATGTTGATCTCAACACGAATGCTGGAGGCCCAACCACAAACTTCCTTATGTGTCAGTTATGTGCAAGGTATGATGCTAGAACCAAGAAACTTACCTCAACCTCCCAACTTCTATTTATTGAATCTCAACTTCCTCAAAATAGTTGGCATAGTTGTGCAAACAGTTATTCATCATACCTTCATTTAACCTGTCTTTAAACAACAGCTGATATGTGCCAGGCACTGTATTGGTCTCCAGGAATGCAGCATAAACAAGAAAGGCAGGTTCCTGTCTGTACTGGTAATATAGCCCAGACCCAAGGCAACCAAGTCCATTCCTCCTCAGCTCAACTTAGCCAGTGCTCAGCTCTCCCCACTCGCGCACCCACCACAATCATCCCTGCCTTGTCATTTGCGTTCCACACTCCCCCACACGTTTTCCCTCCCATAGCTGACAAGGAAGAGGGCTGCTGGTGACACCAAAAATGACTCAGATATCCCTCTCCTTCAACTCTCCAGTCCCAGTAAGTGGCGAAAAGAATATCCACATATCCACTGTCCAGTAGTTGAATCCTTGTCCCACTTGCTATGAAACCTTCCTGGTAGATCATTAAAAAACAAACATAAAAACAAATATGGCACCCCAGTGTACATTGAATTTCCTCATGCTTATTTGAGTCTCATGACTGACTGTCTCTAGAATCTTTCTTTCCTTTTCTCCTTTCCATAAATATGAGAATCTCTATATCTCCTAACATAAAATACATCAGGCCCAACATTCTTTACAGATACCTTAGGATAAAATATAAAGCACAGAAAGTAAAAACTGTTTAGGAGAAGCAGTGTTTACTATGGCTATTTTACCTCTGTAAAAAAAGTACCTGTTATATAATTATTACACCTATGATATAATTAAATCTATTATATTACTACTCAATCTGAAAACACAGGATGGGCAAAATATGGTGTTTCTTTCTTGTTTCTTCCTCCAGTCACCTACCGAATATAAATAATGAGAGACTACTTTGGGTACTTGTAGCTTGGTAGATAATTCCACAATAGTAAAGTAAAAAGCATAAGTAAGTAAAAAGCTGCTTTCATTTAACAATAAATAAGAACAAATTAAGCATCCCTATGTACCTTATAAGGTACAAGATATTTTGCCAGCAGTCAGACAAATCATGATGATTTAAAATTCAAGGGAATACCAGGATTCTCTGACTTATTTCTTTCTATTTAAGCAGGATTTAAAGGGTCTATATTAAGACATATGTCTTACTCATTTTTATATCCCTCGCACTCAATAACTGTTGCATTTAATCAAATGTCAGAAGCAAGTCTTTAGTTTATTGAGATTTAACTCAAAGACTAATACTGTGTAGCTAAGCAAGAATCAGAAGAGTGTTTTTTTAAAGTCCTGCAAATGGTACTCTCCATACATTATGTGGAAACTCCCCGTCTCTGCACTTACAGGTGAGGCAAATTCATGTGTTAAAAATATGGTGTACACAGTGGTCCCCAAATCTGGCTACACAACAGAGTTACCTGGAAGAGAGAGATGGTCAAAATGTAAGTCCCCAACACCATTCCCAGCAGGCAGCAATACCCCCAGATGTTTCTAACCACATATATTTGAAGATCACAGGTGGAGACAAAAGAGCCCCGGACTGAGAACATGGTTCTGATGTCTGTTGTGCCACTAAATAATCCCTTGACTTTGAGCACCAGGAGTCTATCAGTTCTTTATTCATCCTATGAGCATCCCTGGAAAATAAACTATTATCCTCTCTGGATTTCAACTCCTTCATCTATGAAATTAGGCCAATGGAAGAGATGATCCAAAATCCCTTCTACTAAAGGGTAATTCTAATTCTACCCTGTAATCTATATTATAATCATTCCACCTACACCTGTCTTATATAGCCTTATATAAAGTATTCGTATATCTGTTTGAAAGCCACTGTTGAATTAAATTCAGAAGATACATATTGAAAAACATTATGACCAAGCATAGCACAAAATCCAAGCTCTGGACACATGCTTGGAAAAACCTGAATCTTGATTCTTATATTCTAGAGTCTCATGAAATATTTTTTAATGAATGAATGAAAGACCGAAAGGACAAATAGAAATTGCTTAAGTTTTTGAGCCTCATTTCCTCAACTGCTATACACCAGAAATCACATTTTATATCAGGAATATGAAAAAAAATTTGTTTTGAGGCCAACTATGGATGACTGAGAATTGTACTGAGTTGAATCTTACTAAATCCAGGAGAAGAGACACCAGAGGGAGTTAGCAATGTCCATACAAAGCATTGTTATCCTTGCTATAAACAGATATTCAGAAATACCTATTGTAAGTCTTTTGGGTGCCAGGCACTGTTCTAGGCTCTGGAAATACAGCAGTATCCTGTTAGCAGGTGAGACTAACAATAAATACATAAACAATTGCAGGAATTAGATAATAACTGATTCTCATAAGTGGCATAAAGCAAATAAAACAAAGCAATAGGATAGAAAGGAGAGGAGATGAGTATTAAGTTAGACTGAGAAGGCCTTCCTGAGGAAATGTCCTTTGTACTAAATTAAGTCCTGGGTGAAAAGAAGTGGCCAGCCACTGAAGGATCTGAGGGAAATGGATCCTCACCAGAGGAGAGCCTTAACACCAAGGCCTCAATGAAGGGACATCCTTTTTTTGTGTGCTCAAGGATGGCAAGCAGGCCCAGGGCTACAGAGTGGGGAAGGATGGAACAGGTGAAACTGGATGATACCAAAAGAGGCTCACCCTTTATATTTCCGGGGCCAGACCCACTCTCTGCCACCTTCTCTTTCTGCCTCCAGGCCCTTTGCCCCTAGGGCAGGGCCTCGCACACATGAGTGTGGACACCAAGATTTGCCTTCCAGACTTCAGCAGAATCTCTTCAGGTGAGATCAGGCATGTATAGGTTTTAAAGTTGCCCCAGTGAGTCCAATGCGCAGAAAATGCCCCCAAATTTCTAACTCCTTCCCTAAGACAAATAAAGAATATCTTTTCCTCACAGTCTCACTAGTCTGAGAAACAATTCCTACTTTACAAGGTCAATTTATTTCAACTAACATTTACAATCTATGTGCAAGGAGTTGAGATAGATACTGCCTGAATATCACACACACACACACACACACACACACACACACACACACACAAGGATCCTACCCCCAAGAAAGTTATAACCAGCACAAATATTTACTTTCAGATGATCTTACTGATGTGACTTAAAGCTTCCACCTTGTATAGCCCCATTTCTTTTATGGTGCCATCCATTTCAGAGTTCAGACTGTAGACAATAGAAGCAATTACCAAGTTTATATGACATTCCTTAGGAAATGATAGTGATAATGATTAAAGATGATCATCAGAGACTTTCAGGAAACAATGCTATACATACGTTCATAGCTAGAACCAAATAAAAATGCTGAAATCAGAGTAACCTTTAATGTCCTCCAACTGGTCTGTGCAAGTTCAGCTCTCCCTTCTTGGCCACTCTGCCATGCCCACCTTAGGCTGATCTGATAACTCTGAAGTAATAACTGAAAAATAGCATGAAGTGCTATTCTTTCTGAAAGTACTACCTTTTAATGGGAGCTTATTAAACACTCAAAATTCCCCAAATGTAAAGTAGTATATGAGTCCTCCTTTTTTTCCCCTCTACCAGTAAATTCTATGCCAACTCTGGAAGGTATTATATTTACAAAGGTAAGAAAAGTGATTCCCAAGAGAAACTAACTGAAGTAGACTATGCCACATCACACTTCCTTATTAGCTTTTATGTATGTATGTATGTGTATGTGTATGCATGCATGTGTATGTTTTACTGGGTTCTTGTGATATGCCAGCCATTATCTTGTTTAATCCCATGAGAAGTGAGTATAATTACAATTCCTAGTTTACATATTTGAGAAGTGAGACTGAGAGGTTCAGAGACTTGCTTAAAGTCCCATAGCTCAACTGTGACAGATAGGATAAGAAACAGGTCTATCTGAGTCCAGAAGCCTACCTCTTAAAGACTAATCTTCCTCCTTTATACCCACACTTCTTATTGTCCATCTTCCTGAACAACTAACAAAGGGAGGAACCAAAATCTAAAAGGTTGATGGTTCCACTGGTGAGCCAAAGCCATTGACAGATCTCTCCCAGGAAGGGATGGTCATACTGCTGTTACAAAGCCATAGATTCAATGAACCCCTACTCAAAGAATCACACCTTCTCAGGTGCTTGGACTCACCCAGTCCAACCCCACCTAACACCTGCTTTTTTCCTACAACAAACCAAGAATCTCATAAACATGTACCCATAACAGTAGGGACCAAACAGGAGAGGCTGGTTTCCACATGAACTAACACTCCATTAGAAAATCAACTGGCAGCTTTTGCACATTGTGCTTTCAAGAATGAGTTAGTTTAAACCATTGTTAAATTAGAAAATGTAATAAACTCCCCAAGTACTAAAGCCCTAGAAATTTCCAGAGAGAAGCCTTTCTTCCCCTTTGCCCACTGGAAAAAAAATCTTTCATTTCTAGAAATATAGGTATGTTTGTTTGTCTTAATTACAGGACTTTCTGGAAACAGAAAAAATAAGGCATGGTTTATGGTTTTCTATCATCATTTCCAGGAATATCAGATTTGAAGGTTTTTAAAGAAATGTCAAGTATGCTTTAGAACAAATCAATATGTAGCCATCTTATGTGATAAAATGCTAACATTGGTTATTTCCTGGAGTTGGAATTGTGGATAATCATCATTTTCGTGATAATACTGTTCTGTATTTCTCAGTTTTCAAAGAAAGTGTATACCATATTTAGTTCACACACACACACAGAGGAGCACCTGAGTACCTCAGTCAGTTAAGCATCCAACCTTTGATCTCAGCTCAGGTCTCAATTTCAGGGTCAGGAGTTCAAGCCCCACTTGAAAAATATAAATAAATAAATTTTAAAAAAGAATAAACTACACAGAATAATCTGAAAAGATTCATGTTAAGAGGTGAATAATGATTGTATATTATATATATAAAATACACACACATATACATCTTCACACTCTGACATCTCCCTCTGTCTGGCCTTCTACAATCAAATAGGAGCAAGCTTTAGAGCGGACACACATTTCTGAACATGAAAAGAACTGAAAAAGAAGACCCAGAATGCATCCATTTTATTCTTCTCGGAAGCACTGATAGGCTGAACTACGTGGTCCTCCTGATTAACTAGGGCAGGTATGTTGGATACAATCTAGCTCAAGGACCTGACGTTTTTTAAGACACTGTCTGACTTATGGCTATACAGTCTTTGCCTTCATTTACATTTCCCTTACTCATTTAAATAATCATTCAAATGCTGACAATATCTAGACCCAAAGTCATAAGCCTTTGAAATACTGTAGCACCTCTTTATACAAATGATATAGCAGTCAGACACTTGGGCTTTGGAATAAGACTGACCCTGTGTCTGCCATTTTTTACCTGTATGACTTAGAAAAACATTTTTAACCTTTCCAGAATAATAACAGTACCTACCTTTTAGGGTTATTGGGAGCACCAAATGAACTAATATACACAAAACACTCAGCACAATGTCTGGTACATAATAAGTGTACATAATAAATGCCCAATCAATGGCGCTGGTATCATTACTATTTTTCAATAATAATAATAGACATCTAAGATATATTACCATTTATGAGTAGAATGTGGTGGGCCAGATTGGGGGGTGTTGGTTAGTTAAAGGCTAAGCAACTAATAGTCCATAAACAGATGAGCATCAGTTTCACCAAGACTAGTTTTTTCCAGCACATTCAGGAAGCAACTGAGCCTAGACCAGGTCCCACAACAGAGTAACCTGGACCTGTAATTCACCTCCTATGCCTGCTGTAACAAAGTATAAACAACAGTAAACAACAGAAATTTACTGTCTCATTGTTCGAGAGACCAGCTGTCTAAGATCCAGATGTCAGCAGAGTTGGTTCCATGTAAGGGAGGAAAGGCAACATCATTTCAAAGCCTCTCTCACAGCTTCCAGTGATTTGCTGACAATCGGGCATTTCATGGCTTAAAGATGGGCCATTCAATCTCTACCTTCATCTTTAAGTGGATATTTTTCCTGTTTGCATGTCTCTCTCTATGCCCCAATTTTCCCTTATTTATAAGGACATCAGTTATATGGGACATTAGTGACCAAACTGACAATCTCATTTTAACTTGGCTACCTCTATAACAACCCTATCACCAATTAAGATCATATCCTGAGGAACTGGATGTTAAGAGTCAAACTTTTTTGAGAGGACACAATTCAACCCAGAATAAGAATGAAGTACAGTATGGTGACTAACATAACATAATAAAAACAAACAAACAAGCAAACAAACAAACTGTTAAAAAAAAAGCAGATGGCAAAAATGGGAACTACATTTGAAAAAATTGGGGAAGTACATATTTTAATATAGTTTTTTTTCTTGAACCACTCAAAATGCAAGATAAAACACATCGTAAACTCTAATGTCCAACTCTTGTGCCAAGATGGCATTATTATGGCAGATGGAAATTATATCTCTATAAACAGAGAGAGTTTTTGATTTTTAGATATTTCCTTCTTAGAAAAACAGGAAGCCAAACTACTCCAGTATCATGGCTGGGACAAATGCCTAATAGATTACCTTTTAACAGAACTGCCATTTGATTATTCATTCAATGCGTATTAATCAAGCACTTATTTTGTGTGTAAGCCCATGTCAGCTCTTACAAAGGGGAAAATCTAAAATAAGGTACATGCAGTAAGAAGTGCTGCACCTGCCTGTGAAGATACAAATTACAGTCTTTTTTATAGTCCTTAAGAGCTGATAGGACATGGTCCTTAATGAATCCAGAATGTGTGCTCTTGAAGGCTAATTTCCAGGAATCCTTGCATGTCATTACCCAGTGAAATAAAGTGTGATCTTGCAGATCACCGAGGGTGGCATCACAGCTAGGTGTTGAGTGGAAATACGCCCGTTATATGCCATTTTTCACATGTGAGACAATTCACATTTTCACTCAGCTGTTATCCCCAAGGTTACAGCTATTCTTCCAGATTAAGAATTGGCCTCCATGAGTACAGGCAATAATCCCCAATTCAATGAGAACAAGAATAAATTCACTCCAGATAAATACCATGGTGGAAATATGTCGCAAAAGACAGAGAACACAACCTCCCCATATGCAGAAGAGAATCAAAGTTACCCATACATGATGCCAGAGGGGATGGCAGCTTTGGGTGACAGGTGGCACGCCTCTCCAACAAGAAGAAGGCGTTGCTCCTGGCAGTTTTTTTTAACTGAAGCATGTGACCTAAGTAGTGGCATTTCACAGCTGAGAAACCAGCTTGTAATATGCCTCTTGCTTCGCTAAGAGGCGGTCCCCATGTCCATGTAGACTTCAACACTAGCTGCAAAACATTGCAATACATTCTCCTGTATCCTTCTTACAACCAAATATTTATATTGCTATGGAAATGGACAGTATGATTAATGACATTTTGCCAGAGGAACAAAGAAGATGGCTTCCCTGCAAAGGTGTCACTATCTAGAGCAAAGGTACAAGGAGGGGAAAAGGACCAGAAAAATGAGTGGGTGGGAAAAGTTAAAAATAAGTCCCTATTTATCAATCTTTGGTAGAAATTTGCAAAAGAGGGTCTACTTTATTTTGACTAAATTAGCAGACGGAAGACAAGTTCAAACTCTGACATTCTCAGCACTTCAAGATCTGGGTCTACTTTTCCAAAAAATTCTTTCATAACTCCCTTTTAGGTAAGTGCTGCCCCAGACAAATCAACCAGCTCGCCATTCCCTGTACATGTTAGCATTTTACTCAGAGCCCTTATTTATATGACTTCCTTCATGGGAAATTCCTTTTCCATCTAGCTCTTCCTTTGCAAGGATAGCTAGCACTAAGATGAAGTTCTAATGCTACTTATTCCAAAACTCCTAACTAATGTTCCCACCTAGAAGTAATCTTCTCCTCTCTTAAACCTACATACACTCTCCTCATCCACATTCATCCGCACAATGACGTGGCAAAAATTATTTATCTCTCCTTCTGGACTATAAGCAATGGTAGAAACTACAGGGCATCCATAAAGTCTGGAAACATAGTTAATATTATTTTACCGCATAACCACATCATAGATAGATAGATAGATAGATAGATAGATAGATAGATAGATAGATGATAGATAGATATCAGTATAATTTCTCATGGATATTTACCTATATTAGCACGCTTGATGGACATTTGCAGTCTGGATTCATTCTTAATACTCATTCCCAGTACACGGCCAGTTGATTCGTGGAATCTGTATTTGCTGAATAAATGAATTCACTAGTTGGCTTACTGGCATGAAACTAACGTTTGCCCTTCAAGCCCACATAGAAATACTAAGGATGGAGGAAAATCAGAGTAGAAAGAGAATATGAAGAGAAAAAGGCAAATGATCTGGAGATGCTTTGGGGTTTATAGAGAGCAAAAGCTGATCTGCAGTGAAAGTTTTCTTATAGTGTTGAGCTGTGTGTAACCTCAGGTAAGTCACCTAAACTCAATTTTTTTTTTCAGAGAAGGACTTAGAGAAACACTTCCTTCAAAACAAGCTTTATCATTCTAAATAAATGCTAAATAGAGGTGGCTTCTTATAACATTCTGCAAAAAGCAGAGGTCAGAAGTAGTTATTAACAATTAAAATGAGAAAATGATAATATAAGTTAGAATATATAGTCAAAGATAACTGCAACTAGCTCAATTTATATAAAACTTTACAGTTTTGAAAGTTCTTTGCGCATCAGTTCACATGGTCCTCACTGGAGGCTGGGATGAAAGCATGACAGACCCTTTACAGATGAGAAGACAGGCTTAAAGTGGTTTGTTGACTTGTCCAGATTCACAAGGAGTAGTTGATGGAGAAAGTGAGACCAAACTCAGCTCTACCCACTCAGTAAACCTCCTACTGCATATTTGGCACTGAAGTCTAAAGTAACTGCTGGTATGGGACATCAATATTCATAAAAAAGGGGGGCTCCTGGATGGCCCAATCAGGTTAGTGTCTGACTCTTGCTTTCAGCTCAGGTCATGATCTCGGGGTCCCCTTGAGCAGAGAGTCTGCTTTCCCCTATCCTGCCACCCCTCCCCCTGCCCCCACTCATCCACTCTGTCTCTCTCTCTCTCAAATAAATAATTCTTTTTAAAAGTATCCATAAAAAGGAACAAGATGAAAAAATATAATTTGTGAGTTCTAATTGACAGTAAATGTAGTAATTTTTCCTCAATTACCAGAAAGGTAAAGGTGAAAAGGATTATTAAGAAGAGTTTACCCACAAAACATGTAATTAATTGGATATTTTTTTGCTTTATTCCACTATCATAAGATAAAAAGCAAATAAAAATTATTTATAAAGAATTTAGCCAAAAACAAATACTTCTAAGGTTGTTGGGTTTGGGAAGTTGAATAATTAGTCTACTCTCTTGTTGCATTTACATTTACAGTGCTGGCAATAAGAATTGATGGGAAGCACCTCCAGCTCTTAAATCATCAAACCCTTTTACTAAGGCAGAAAAAGAAATTGGAACAAAAGCCTTCCTTACATAATTCAATTAAACTAATATTTATTGAATGTCTGCTATATGCAAGGCACTGTTATAATTGCCAGTGATACATCAGTGAACAAAATGAAACAAAGATTCCCATCACCCAGAAATTTACTTCCCATCAGAGGAGACGCTTTTGGAGCAGAGTATTCTAGTAGCAGAAGGCACACATGTACCCAGAAATTTGATTAACTCCAATGCCACATTCATCAAGTATTTGGAATAGTTAGTGCATATTTTAAAAAATCATTAAATGCAAGAAATGAATAGATAAATGTCTTTAGTATCATTTTGTAAATCCACACATTTTTGAAAAACACTTTTTGCCTCTTTCAAGAGCATAGGACTTTGCCTTGGGACATGTATAAATGATTCTGAAGGAAATAATTCATAAATGTATGAGAAGGCATATAGAGTGCACTAGCATAAGAAAGACATTATCAGAAGGGTCTTCCCACCCTGAGGTTCTGCCCAAATTGTAGTCCATGCACCACCTGAGAGCCAAGTAGAAATGCAGACTCTCAGGCGCATCCAGGCCTACTGAATCAGAATCTGCAGTTAAATTGCATTCCCAGGAGATACGTATGCATACTGAAGTTTGAGAAGCACTGCTCTAGTGTATTCCTCTGCACCTAGGAGAGCCTAAAAATAATCTCCTAAACGGGAGAATATACATTAATCACTCACTCAATATTTTTCATTTAAAAAAATTGTTTCAAGTAAAATTTTACTTTTAAGATGACAAATGAAGGAGATGACATACTAGCCTTTCCTTTGGTATGTATCAACATTGGAGAAAAGATGAAATCTGCCTTTTCATGGTTCCAATCTGGCATTTCTAGCCAAAAACAAAGGGTAAGTCATCCATCACATGTATCAATGCACAGGACCTCTCTCTACTCTCTATGATTTAACAGTCTTTACTAGGAGCAAGAGACATAGGATGTTTTCCAGGTGTCTCACCCTACAGCAACCTTACCTTCCCAAGTAATTATGATCTGGAAGGCACATGATTAGAACACCAGGAAAAGCTAGTAAGTGGGTAGAAAGCAAGCTCTCCCTCCATTTGTCACCAGTCACTAATGTTAAAAAGAGGGGAGAACAGGAAAAGAGGCTGCTAGAACTTCACAGAGGCACAGCAGCCCTGTTCAGCATTGACCATGGAAAAGAGAATGCCTCACCCACACATATGCCCTGACAAAGCTGGGCAAAACATCCCAGCACAACCACATAGCAGACCCTAGAATTTACTAAAGAAGGAAAAGACAATCATGGCAAAGCATCTATGAGCCAAGGAAGACCTTTTTCACTAAACTAAAGGAGTATGATTCTCCTCTGGCATACCATCAATGCTAAAGGATTCTTCTGTCACACTGAATTCAAAGCAAATTTTTCTTTCATCTTCAACTGTGGGTGTAACATAAACTTTCCCTCTTCCACCGTTAAAAAACTCTCAGCTTGTCATTACCCTCTGTTTCACAACATACAGAGACTTCAGAAGGGATCTGTACCTACAGTGGGGTCACTTCCGTTTACATGTATATTAATATTCTTACTCTTCTTAAAATGGAGTGGAGGCACTTCACAATTATAGAAAACATAAAATAATGCTGTTGAAGTAAGGTAGAAGAAGCTAATACCTACACACGTAAATGAAACATTTTCTTTAATTGGGCATCAAATTTAGCTTTGAGCTTCCTGGTAGACAAAGAGAAAAATACAAAACACAATACTTTCAATACCAATTTAGCAAAACATGTCAATTCTTCAAGACGGATAAATGATATCACGGTGTTAAAAATCTAAAACGAATTATTAACAATGGACTTTATACAAGAGACACTGAACAACAGACTAAGGAATATCTTCAACAAAAATATTTGAAAACTATAAGGCATTATTTACATTCCCAATGTTTGTTCTGACCTTTAAGAAATAAAAAGGGAAGTATTAAAATGCAACTTAGAAAAAGCAGTTCCTTAGAGTAAGCAAAGTCAGGGATGTAGTCTTCTGGAAAGTTAATTTTAGGCAAAGTGGTTGATAATGATTTCTTAGATGATATTCTTAAAATCAATTCCTTCATCTGGCCTTGTGACATGAGCTGGACAAAGGATAATTCTAGGCTCTAATCTCTGGTGAGCACCTGGTATCCTGTGTAATTAACTACAGAAATATTCTAGTGTTTTGAACATTGGGCCAGCTGGAGCCTAAATTAACGAGGTGTTATGAAAGCTGGAACTCCTCACTTGTTCCTGAGGACTGTATACTTCTGGAAAGAATATCAAAACAGTATGAACTCATAATACTAGAAATACATGGTTTCCAATCACAGTTGGATCCTCTAAAAACTTGTCCTGTTTGTATTTTAACTTTCCCTTCCCCCTCAATGAATAGTTGAGAAAACAAGGGCAACCAAGTATTACTTCTTTTCTCCCCTTTCCCAAACTTAACTGTATCACCACCCAGAAGAAAGCCTTTTTCTATTCACTGTGACCCAGCCACGATTTCTTCTTGTCTCCTCAGCAACTCTTCTTCTTCAATTATCCTTAAATTTCCTTTTCTGTCATTCTCTTCCAACGTCTCTTAAAACTGCTTCAGTCTTTCTAATCCTGGAAAATGTTTTTACTCGAAGTGTATCTCTGTCTGGCCACCATCCTCTCTCACCTTCCCTTCTCAGTCTCCAGGAACAATGCTATCTACCTGCAGCCTCCACTGCCTCCCGGCCTTGCCCTTTCAATGGGTTTAGAAATACATAAATCCTTGAATGAGTCATAGGAATAAAAGGTACAGCACAGAGAATAGAGTCAATGATATTGTAGTAGCATTGTGTGGTAACAGATGATAGTTCCACTTGTGGTGAGCGTAGCATAACATATACAGATGGTGAATCATTATGTTGTACACCTGAAACTAATAGAACATTATGTTTCAACTATATTCAAATAAATTAAAAGAAAAAGAGGTGAACCTGAAAAAACTTTTTGTCCCAGAAAATAAGGGGGTTTTTAGAGAATGATGGCACACATCAAAAGCCAGCTTGACAATTTAGTACTAAAAAAAAACCAATGATAATATAAATAGTAATAGATTAAAATGCACTGAATTAAACAGGATTCCATAAGTTCATACTTACATAAATAAATTCATGAATAAATCCAAAGTTTGATGGTTAACAGGATACTTACAGAGTTTCAGGGCAACTTCCCATAAAATATGCATTAATTACGAAGAAGAGAGGAGTAACTTTACAGCAGAGAAGCCTGAGAGATACACTATTAATCCAGTGATCAAAATTAACATCATCAGTAATGGGACAAATTTATATATCTTTTAGTAATGCAGTGACAGGAATGCAGCATGACTTCTGAATATTCCTAGCAAAGATGTGTAACTTAAACCTAACCGTGAGGAAACATCAGTGAACCAAAACTGAGGGGCATTTTATAAAATAATTGGATTTGATATCTGAAAAACTGTCAAGATCATGAAATTAAGGAAAGACTGAGGAACTACTCCAAACTGAAAGAGATTAAGAGATACGACTGATTCTGTACCAGATCCTGTTGCTACAGAAGACTTTATTGGGACACTAAGTAAAACTCAAATGCGGTCTGAGAGTTAAATGGTGGTAATGCATCACTGATAACCTCCTGGCTCTGATGGTTATATTTTGGTTAAGTACAAGAGTATCCTTGTTTGTAGAAAATACATATTATTCAGAGTTAAGAGAGAGAGAGAGATTCTTGGGGAGGCGGAAGCTAGGAGGAAGTGGAGGCTACTGGTACAGAGCACTGTTGCTATAACTCTCCCTTCCCTGTCAGTTCTGCGATATTTGTCCCTGTTCTCTTCCTGAAAATCTCTTCTCCCTTGGCTGTCATGATGTCTGGTTTTTTCCTGGTTCTTCCTCTCTCCCTTTCCAGTTTTCTATTTTTCTCCATCCTTTTTCTGGATCCTCTTTCTCATTTTCACCTTCCTCAAAGTTCTGTCCTTACCTTGTTCTTCTTTTCATTCTATATCCTCTTCCTCATAATCTCAACCACTCTTGTGGTTTTAACCACAGCTATTTGCTGGAAAATCACAAATCTACCTCCCTATCCAGATCTTTGACTTATGGGATCTCTCAACTTTCTGGTCTCATAGATATCTCAAATTCAACTACTGTAAAACTCATATATCTTCCCAATCTGTGTTTCCTCTTTTCTTCCTACTTAGTTTTAAAAATGGAAACCTGGGAGTTACTATTGACTTCCCTTTCTCCTAAATCCTCATAACCTATCAGTCACTAAATCCGAATCTCTCCACTAAACTGCTGTCAAATCCATTCTCCTTTCCATCCCCATTGACATTTCCTTTAGTAAAGCTCTTATCATCTTTCGAATAAACTGATTAATTAAATTGGGGTTTTTTTCTACCACTTTCCCAACTATCAATGGCCTACCAACTTGTGTCCCAATTTCTAGTCTGATTTATTGTCTTAATCTGTCCTCTCCAAAATTTTCAGGGTACACTTTCCAAAATAAAAATCTGATTGTGTTTCCTCTCTGTTTAAAATCCTTCACTGGCTCACCATGTTTACAAAATAGAATCTAAATTTCTTGGTATGACAATCATGTCCCTTCATGACATAGGTCTTTCCTTTTCATCTTGATCTTTTCCCAATCCTTTTCCCTGAACATACGTTCCAGAATTAGTTATATGTTTAAGTTCCCTGAGCCTACTTTCTTTTCTACATCAACACTTTTACTCATATTCACTCTTCTATGTCCTCCTATTCCTCTAAGGGGGTGAATTTCAATGTTACCTCCTTTGGGAGTCTTCTATGAAGTTACACTCACTTCTTTCCCTGGCCCAGAAAAAGGTAGTAACAGTTTTCTCTGTTACCTCTCTATTCACACCTACTCCTATGGTTGCATTTATCAAGCCAAATGGTAATCACCACATGATGAACTTCTTGAGAGAGGAATTATAGTTTAGCTCTGGTCATCAGTGGCTATAACAGAGGCTGACCCAGAGAAATTGCTCACTAAACATCTGTTTAATTATGACAGACATCTGAACATGTTTGCATCTTTACCAACAGAGTAATATCTGTTGACCAAAAAGTGAAAATAATGCAGTATATTTATTTATCCAGGAAAAAGGGATATTATTTGTTTGCTTCCCTGTTTCAACATCCTCATACCACCTTTTAAATTCTATTGTAAACAGCTTGTCCTCTTCAACATACTCTCAGCAATGTTTATTGATCTTTTTTGTTCAGCCCTTTATAACATAAATTGTAAAATGTGCCAGAGCATCACAGAGAACAGAAGAAACTGCCTTGAAGATCCAACAATAGCTATAGAATAATCTATCCAACTCTAAAGGAAAGGCCTCATCTATGGCCACATGCTATGGATGTAATTGTTATGAAGGAGGAACACGGAAAGATGAATGTGGTTCTCAAAGGTAGTAAATCAGCAGGATATACCTCTACTCTCCTTATTGGCACACTTTCACTCTAGAACACTCTTATAATTTGTTCACATCTGCTCACTTAAACTAAGGACATCTTCTTAGTTAAGGTTGGAAGAGCCTGACAACAACAATAATATCTTACATTTATCTAGCTCTATCTCATCTGCACAATAAACTTAAGGGATTGTTTTTATACATTTTATTCTGATGGCTCTCTAAGCATGGCTAATTCCATGAGCCCGTTGCACCCATCCTATTCCTGATCCCTGGAATCCAGCTCTAGGCATCCTTTTCAAATCTTCTTATCCTTATGCACTATACACAACCCCTGACCACTTGCTATCAAGATGGTACCATAGAGCAAGCTGAGTAAGTGCGATCTCCCCCTCTTGACCACAGCCCTCACAGGGATGGAATTTTTTCTTCTTTCATTAAAAAAGGTGCTCCTTTCTGGTCTTTATTTTTCTGCACTAAATGGAATGGGGGAAAATGACAAGCCTCAACAAGAGTTTCATATAGAATGGACTCTTAAAGTTGGAAGTTCATTTTCTCTAAGAAAGGAGTTTTATTACTAGATGGTAACAAGCTCAAATATGGAGGTAGAGTTGCACAGATCCAGGGAAGAAATCAGATCAAATAAGAAAATGGCTTTTTCTAGGCTTTCCAGAGAAATGTGAAGAGCAGGGGAGTTGAGAGCAAGAGAAGTTGAAAACTTCTACTGTTTTCTTCTACTGTTCAGAAGCTTTCTGATGTTTAAGAATTCAGAGATAGAACAGTTCTTGGTGATGCCAAGGGTAGGTGGGTTGCTGAAGTGAAGGGAAAGGACAAGTATCAATGGGTCACACACACGAATATTAGAATTAATCATAAGTATGGCAAGAGTCAGTATTGAAAAGGGGAATATCAGCAGTAAGAATGAGTTTTCAGTGACAGAAGAGTCTCCTGGAAGTTGCTAAATGACAGCAGTTGGGAAGAATGTGGTTTGGCTGAATGATATAAAGCTCACAGGAGAGCGGAATGCATGAAGATGAATCTAAAAACAATCGGTCCATCAAACAATAGAGTCTTGTTTTAAAAAAGTATCTAACACAAAGTTGAATTAGTTCTGGCTTTGCCACTGACAAATATTACGGTCTTGGGCAAGTCATGTTATTTTCCTGGGCCTTTGTTTTCTCATTTATAACTTGAGAAAGATTCTTAAAATCTATAGTGCATGCTACACTTTTAACCATGAATTTCATTTTTGTCATATGTTACCAAGATTTGAGTCAAAAGTCTATACCTAATTAACTGATTTAATGTACTTGCTCAATATTCATCAGCTAAGAAGAGCTAATGTCTTAAGAATCTGTTCCTTTCATGGCAGTTTAACAAAAGCTGTGAAAGTTAGTTGTACATACCATCTCCTTATTCTCTGAAGCACTGTTATGAGTTAAGTAATATAGCAGTGATTATCATTCTCATTTTACAAATAAAATAAAATGAACATATGGTATTTCCCACAGTCTTCTATGCATTTATTTTTTTCAGATGATTAACTTTTTGTAACCCCTGAGTCTATAACTACCTATAGAACCAACACCAGTGTCTGACACATAATAGACACATGTAAATGGTCATGTCTTCATTAGAATGCAAAATAAGTTTACTTAGTAACCAAAGAATTTCTCCCCCAAATTTTTTTGTACTCTAGTTGCCAATTTAGGGTTTTATCTGAATCATTTAGATAACCGCCTTGAATTTTCAATTTCTTGGCCATGAAGTAACAAAAATAGGTAATTCTAAAATTGATAAATGAGAATTTCTACCTAAACCAATAAATTCTTTTCATAAAAACATTAACACTATATTTGGTACCACAATACCACAAGTCTAAGAAAGCAAAACTTCCCATGAGACTGAAGGATGTTAAAATTATAATTTTTCCTCTAAATTTAGACCTTAAATGTTATAAGGACATTCATAGAGAGCAGCTAGGCATGAAAAATAAATAGAATAAATAAATAAATAAATAAAATTTGAATACACAAATTACATAAATATTTCTATATAAAACCTTTAATGATAGCTCTTTGATGGGTAAGACAACCTCATCATTTTGGCTTTATATCTCAGCCTGATTCTGGTTTTCAACCTTAGCTTCTCTGCATATCTTTTTCTACTGAGATGTTGTTTCCAACCTAATATCAGAATGCATGAATTATGAGTTGTGTTTTCAGTGGTTGTAGGTACTCACTAAAGTATTCTGTCCTCCACTGCAGTTTCCCAGCCCTCTATGGTCTTACTATGGAGCATGTTGAAAATATGGCTTCTGACAAACTTTTTCATGATGATACCACTCTAGCCACTGCCTGGAAAGTTATTTAAAAATCCATAAAACAGTCATTGTATATTAGCGCCATAGATCACTAGGAGAAAATTTTTAGTACCTGAAGAGGAATGGCAACTCCCATTCCACATGATAGAAACATAAAATAGGGGTTGCCATCACCATCTACCCTATGTAGCGCAGCTACTTGAAAAATTTGTTCCAAAGCTAATGAAGTCATAGGGTGATTGATGGCATGGTAGAAGAATCAAGAAGAGTTCCATCTTTCTCAACATAATGAAGATGTCTTTTTATCTTTGTATTTCACCTTAATTCTTTGCACATAGTAGCTGTTTGCTAAATACTGATTTAAAAACTTACAAAATGGCTTAATGAGTCTAGCCAATGTAGGAAAAAATAACAAATATAGAAACTCAAAATTATAGCAATCTGGGGTCATTTTCAGTAGGAATAAATGGCTTTATATTTTTCAACAGGATTCAAGATTACCACTGTATCCCAGCACATGTAACAATTGATAATCATAATGATTACTTTGTATATTTAAGGAAAGTGTCTGTTAAATCTAGCACTCTTTAAAAAAAGTCAGAAAACTCTATAGTATGCAAAGATCACCTTGTAAAATGTTTAAAATATATAGTATAGAGAATATAACAAGTACTATTATAATAATAATAGTGATAGAGGATAACTAGACCTATGGAGATGATCATTTCATAATGTATGAAAACATCAAATAACTATGTTGCACACATGAAACTAACATAATATTGTATATCGACTATAATTCAATTTTTGAAAAAGTAAAAAGTTGGAGTTTAAAGAAGCCAACTCTCAAGTACCCAGATAAGTCAGATGGAGAATCAAGTCTCTGGGTGAACAAGGTTTTATTTGGATCTGAACAATTTTTTTAAAAATCACAAATACAATACCTCATACCATCATGGCTTTTCACCCATGCTTACTAATAATGTATGTGCCCTTAGCCAAAGTACACATTGAATTAAATATATTAAATATTGGTTCATGCTGTTTAAACCTCCCCCTGTTGGAATTCCCTCTCTCTATGTCTCTCTCCCTGTTGAATAAATAAAATCTTTACCAAAAAAAGAATTCCACAATAACTAACATTTTCATAGTTAGTTTCCCCCTTCCCTTTAATAGATCTTCCCTACATATTTCAGTAAAATTCACTTAATTATCTTTGAATCACATCAAACTCTACTCAGGTATATCTTTCTTGAAACCAAAACTCTTCGGCACATGCTTCAAGATTCTCTACTTTTTGTCCTGCATATCAAAAAGAGTCACAGAGTCACAAATTATAAGAATCCACATTTGAGTTGCTAACTTTATTCTTAGTTCTTGGACCACAGTCTCCCCTCCAGTGAAGCTAACCCACTTACTTTACCCCATTCTTACTACTGCTTCTAACTTACACATGTCATATTTTTTAAAAACCACACTAATCAAAATTATTTTCTCTGGAATTTTTCTAGCTAATTACACTCACCAGTATTTTATTTCAATGTTCCCTAAACATATATAAATTCATGTTTCTAAATGTCTACACTTATCTTTCATTTGTTTTATATGTGTTGAATTGTACTGACTTTACAGTGTAAAGTACTTAGTAACTGCAACCAAGCCTTCAAATTTTTTACATGAACTTTTTGGTATAGTAAATCTTCAACTAGAGTTGAATATATGATGGATTTTCATTTAAACTACTGATATTGATTTATTTATCTATAAAGTGGCACCGTATATAGTGGAAAAACATACTGTCAAGGAAATTCATAAAGGCCAAGTGACCACTAGAGTTAGCCAGGGAGTAGTTTGCTGGCGATGGACAATAGGATCCTATCTTACTTAGTTTCAATGTATATAATTAAATCCTGAGGACACAAAACTGGTCCTAAAGTGATGCAGAGATGAATGAAATAATAAAATCCCAGAACTTAGACTGATAAGGCAGATTTAAGCTAATAATTTTACATTTAAAAAGAAATTTTAAAAAAGAAATTAAAAAGTCCTACTCTCAGAAAAAATAACAATAACAACATCAATATTAATAATTGCTCAAGCATAAAGAGAAAGAGATATGGCCCAGCAGCAGTACATATGTTTTAAAAGACTTCTGGATAATAACTTACCTAAGGTCTACTGGAGTTATCTGTAATGATGAGGGAATTAAAAACTAGAACAAATAAATGGGTGAGAGAACTGGTGAGGTACAGCATAAAGGAGAGAGGATTTATTGATAATAAATATCACATGGAAGAGGAATTTAAATTGTTTTGGATGACTCCCAGTGGCTGATGGAGAATTAGTGGAAATTTCAGGGAGTCAGGTCATTATATAGAAAGTTGACTAATAGGTGAAATTCTGCTTCTGACTTTAAATTCTATATTCTCCCACTCTCATCAGAAATCCTAATCACAAATAGGAAACTCAGAGCATATGGGAACTAGTATTTGGCAAAGATAGTGGTGTTTTAAGCATCTTTAACTGGTTGACCTAAATAATCTTTGAAGACACTTTCATTCCTTATTTTGTGATAAGATAGAGCAATTTATTAAGGTAATTTATAGTGAAATAGGTTGGAATCAAGATAAGAAAGATATAAAGAAAGTTGCTGGTGTTGTGTAGGTATAAAATATGATATTTAGTAGAAATAAAATTCTTGTATCTACCTTCATTAGCTGAAGTAATCGTTCACTAACTGGAGGATTTTCCTCTGACGCCATTAGACTTTTAAAATAAGTTTTATATCAAGTAGAAAAAGGCTTCTAAAAAGAAAAAGATTAAATTTTGAGAAGAATCCCCCAAAAAGGCCAATTTCATATAAAATGTAAGCAAGCATCAAAGAAAGGTGCACCACAATGAAAATGTAACTGCAAACAAAAAAAGCACCATATAGTGAAGGGCACTGTATAGGAGCATAATTAATCCCTCTATCTTAACAATACGCATCTGACATATAGGACCAAATAGTGACAGAGAATGGCTTAAAACAAGTAAAAATGTATCCAATCAAAAAAAAGCTACAAACTCAAGGAATATTCTATATTGAACTTGTTCAATGTTTTTAATGTAATCAACTAGAATTATTTTAAAGTACTGCTTTCTATAACTTTTTGAAATGATAAATTTGATCCTTGATGGGGAATCTGCATTTCATCATAAGGATAAAATACAGTGTCCTTGGCCAAGATATTCTTCACAGAAGTAGGCTATTTTTGCATTTTATGCTTAGCATATTTAAAGACACATACTTCAGGTGAGCAGCTTGCTCCAAAATGCACTCAATTTTTATTTGTGAATAAGGTTCTATTGCTTCAGTGTCCACCCTTCAACAGATTCTACCTCAATATTCTCCTCAAGAACCACTCCTGGAAATTTTCTGGAGAGCCTACTGCAGGTAACTACATGTACACCAATTCTATTTCACATCAGGTAAACTGACAGTTGCCATGGCCCAAAGGATAAGTGTGACCCAGATGATGTGGTAGAAGATTGAAAAGCGTGTAAAAGAATATAACAACTGAATTCTAGCTGGTTTAAAAAAACAAACAAACAGATAATATCTTCAAGCTTCAATATAAAATAAAATAATAAAGAGATATAAAAAGCAATTGGGGCATTCAAATAATAGGATGCCCCAATTGTGATTGTAAAGTCCATCAAAATTAACTGTGAAAATGAAGACATGCTAGCCTACTCACTTAGTACCTTTGATGTTAACTGTACTAGCCTAACTTCTAATTTAAAAAAATATATATGATGATAAATTGACTAGAGATGGCTAATTTGGAAAGGAGAGGTGAAGGTCACTGGAGGTTCCAGAATTTCTAAGCTCCAAATTGCTAACATCCAAACTGGCCTCCTTCCTGAATAGTGCCCAGATGGCAGAGACAACACTGATATGTGGTCTTAGCTGCTTTTTGACAAGGAACTGTCACCAGTAGGTGACCCCATCAGTCTGAAGGCAGGAAAATTACTAAATGATGCAAGAAAATGCCTTCAGGCCAGTACACCATGGGTCCCTGAGAAGCAGGAGGGCAGAACCTCAGGAAAAATGAATTTTCAGCTGAAGCTTATATAAAAGAGACTGTTATCTTTCTTTGCAGATAGACAAAAATAAAATCAATTTAGTTTCAACAGATATTATGTCTAATAAGAAAAGAAACAAATTCTCCTTTAGAAGATATCAGATTGTATAAAAAAGTCAAGGTGAATGGCATAAACTCTTGGTAATAGACAGCAAACTTAGCCCTGATGCTGTCCTATGAACACAATGTAGTCTGGAATCAACTACTATAATAGTATGGAGACATTATCTCTGCCACACACATCAGTCAGAAGGTAGAAAGAAAACAAAGTAATCCAAACTAATATAAGGGTGAAATTTTAATATGAGCCCTTCCTGAACAAAATTGGCAAACACAAGTCCAATTAATTTCCCAAAAGCATAATTCTACTTGTCAGAAAGCAACCCACTATTAGAAATTATTTTTAGCAAAGTGATGCAACTGGAAAACAAATTGAAAATTGTCTTTTCTCTATTCTTCCTTACTCCAAAATAAAATGGTATTATATTAAAATATGGAAAATAAAACTAGTATATAAAAGTGATGAAGTATTACTTCTTGAAGGAGAAATTTATACTTCTTATCTCTATAAACAATGACCTAGCTCAATGGAGGGAGAATAATTTAATATTTAAGTAAGTCACATGCCATCTCGATTTTGCCATTTCCTTTTAGAGAGATCTAATGCTGATAATTAACACATCTTTAATTTGTGCTTTCACCTAAACACTAGAGGAAACTATGTTAGACATTAAAATATAGCAAATTAACATTAGACATTAATATGTAAGAGATTAACATTTGAAATTAAAATTGTATCTTAAAAAAGTTATACGAGATTTTGTTGAAAAAGAGGTATGCCATTTTCTATTAAAAATCAAGATTCAGAAATATGACTCAGTTGTTAGAAGTCACAACGTTGCGGCAAAATTTTTTTCCCAAAAGCAAACTCTGAAATTATAATGTATAATTCTACATTATTTTTGTTTATCCTGAAAATTCTGCTCCCTTTATAAATTAAAGCACTGGTTTTCATTAACAATCACCATATAACCACTTCAGTAAGAATGCTTCTTAACTTCGAAAATCAGACTTCACACCAGTAACTGAATATTGTAAAACTCTTAAAAGAATATGAAGTCATGCCATTCTTTCCTGGCCTTTCTTTTAATAATTCGATATCAAGAAGTATGACTGTAGCAATATCCTCAAGATCCTCTTCCATATGCCAGCATATATATGTGAATTGTCCTAGGCATTAATGTTTAATCAATTTCTTTATAAACATGATAAGTGAGTTAAGAAGAGATGACTCAAAAGTCTCATTTTTATCCCCGAATATATACAGGCTAAGAGGAAGAGAGTAAGGGAAATCATTATAAGAAATACTTTGAGAATTCATGTAAGATTCTATAAAAATCAAAAAGTAAATTTATTTCATTTTTAAAGGCCATTTTGAAACTAATATCTACTACCCTTTTATTAGTAATTGATCTAACTATATTCTAATGAGCAAAGTCATTGTGTAAGAAGAAAGAGATTAGAAATCAAAACTCAAACCCAAGAAGTCACCAGTACTATTTCTCAAAAACAAGAAAATTCATGGGAAGAGTGAGGGCATCTGGACAACTTGAACAGATGTAATAGAAAGAAAATAAATAAATGATTTGAATTATTTACTTTTCCATTGTATCTAAGACACTTCAGAATTTGAAGTAAGTTTCTGATATACTGAGGGATACAGATGACTGCATTAATCCGACATTCACAGGTAAGCTTTGGATGTGAAAGAAGGGGCATATTAAGACAAAGAACCTTCAGCTGTTCAAGATAAGATCAAGCTTTCAAGCCCAATTTAGGGGACAGCAAGGTTTTTTGTTTTGTTTTGTTTTTCTTTTTTGTTTTCCTAATTGCTCATATCCGATTAGTCTACTACGCTTGGATAATCATAGCCAGTCACTGAAGGGTAGTATAACACTTTGGGCAAACAAGCTTTTCAAACACAAACTCAGAATGCGAGGACAAACATCTAAGTCCAAAAACTACAGTTGGAAACTGTTCATGGAGAGTTTATGTCTGATAGGTTCCTACTATCCCCCAAACACCATGGGACACAGTTTTCCTACACTATAATTACAGGACGAGGATAAAAGGCAATGCCTTGGTGGGCGTGTACTGACAAGGGTAAAATCTGTTCCCCACAGTGCTGTTAAAACACAGGGACAATACTATGATCACGATCGCACATCATGCAACGTACTCGCTTTCTCTGTACCTTTCTTTCCCAAATGCAATGCCTACCTTCTGTGTGGACTGCAGAGACATAGGTCCAATTGTAACGTTTGACTATGTCAAGCATTGCCCTTGCTTGCAAAGTGTCAGAAGGGACAACCCTCAGGAAGTATTTGTACAAAGTTTTGTCGCTCAGGTCGATGCTTGTGGCAGAATATGCAATCTGGGGGATGTCGAACAACTGAAGCAGGTTCTGCACTTGAATGGCTACGGAGCTGGAGCCTGGGCCGATCACGCCGGCAATAGGCTTTTTAGTCCTGCCTAAGGGGAGGGACTGGCCGTCAGGCAGGCACCGGTTGAGCCCATCCTTTTCGTCTCGAATGGAAATCAGAGAGTCCCTGATGAACTCAATGCTCTGCTCCAGAGCCACGGAGGAGTGCCAGCAGGAGTCCCGGATCTCACTGCCCAGAGTGATATTGGGCAGGAGGACCGGGTCTGCGTTAATCTTATCCAATGTATGGAACATGGCCTCCACTCTCTGGATGCCATACTGCTCCCTGATCTCTCCACACTTCCTCTCGGGCACCTTCTCCGCCGGCGGCTGGTGGTGGACTGAAAAGAGGGCTCCAATGATGACATCTCCGTCCATTCTGGCCACCGAGCGCTGAGACGAGGCTCCTGCCAGCAACACATTCCTACTGGGTCCCCTGGGAAGAAGGGACATCTCTAAAAAGATCGCTGGGAAAAAAACTAAGAGGAGCCTGACCATTGTGCTGAGGACGCGGTCCACAGTCGGCCAGCCGCTTTCCCACGCTGGTCCAGCCAGCAGGCTCTGCGGGCTCGCAACGTAGACAGATGCCCGACGCCTGCCTCTCCCAGCTGGGTCCTGCTTGCCAACACCGCTGGCCCAACACTTTCGCCGCCGCCGGCACCCCCGCCTCCTTCCCCTCCTCCTCCTCCTCCTGGTCCTCCAGGACCACCTCCTTGTTCTAGAGGCGTTTCTAGGGGGAATTCGAGCCCCCTTCTTCACCGGCGCATCAAAGTAAACTGGTCAAGAGTACGAACAATGCACGTCGTAGTGGCAAGCCGTGAGCTGAACGCTGCCGACAAAAAAGGAAGAAAATCAAAGCTCCGTTATCACAGGACCTGTTTCAAAACTCCGGGTCAGTGATGTTAATAGTTGCCCGGTCCATTTCATTCCAGCACATCATGATATCGGCTGGACGGACAGCTATGGTCAAGGCGGAAGGTGGTGCCCTCATCCGTCCCTGGAGGCGCTGCCGACCCTCCCCCTCCTTCAGCTTCAAGCCTTTTCCAGGTCCCCAAATACCCATTACACTTACAGACTTGACGGGGAAAGGGAATAAATGGAAGGAGGAGCTAAGTCTTTTAACCCAAAAGAACTTTCCGGATTTGGAAAGATCAACTTTTCCCAGAAGAAATTTGGAAACTCATTATGAAGGTGGAAGCATTACTTCAAGATGAACGCAAAAAAGAATGCACCTTTAACTTCGAGGGGTTGAAGAGACCTCAACATACGACCCCGAATAGTAAATATAATTTGCCAGGTTGAGGAAATCCATATTAGTTACTAAGGCAACGCCTGGTAAAGTCTCGGCATGTCGGAGTTTGGTATGTCTCCCACACCCCCGTCTCCCCCCCAAACCCCACACACACCCAAGAAGTCAGGCTTACTGTAGATGTTCAGGGAGAAAGGGTGCAGATAAGGTAACTTGTTTCCCGCGATGGAAGGTGGAGGGAGCGGGTGGAGGGGGCACCTGCACTCGCCTAAATCGGGACCTTTGGCTTTGCACATTTCTAGAAAGGGAACGGAGGGAGCTTCGGGAGCTCCTGCAGCCGAAGCTCAAGCTCTGTCGCCTTCAGAACCCTGGACAGTGCTCAGACCTGCTGCAGAAACATTCCCCCGCAGCGCCTTGACCAGCGAGTTGCAATTCTTTGATCCCCTCCCAACCCCCGACTTCGCTCTTTCAACCCTCCTCCCAGCTTTCTTCACACACACACACACACACACACACACACACACACACACACACACACACACACACACACACACACACCCCACACGCACACACACACACACCCTTGTCTCCCACCACCCCTCCATTCTCATTCTCCTCTCCTTGGAGCAAGTGCTCCTGCAGGTATATTCAAACCCGGCCGCTTCGGGGGCAGAGGCGCCAAATCTCAGCCGCCTGTGGGGCTGAAGTTGGCTCCCTCTCATTCCTCCCCAGCTCCCTTTCTCAAGGTGAGAGTCGGAGGAGAAAGGAGCTAAGGGAACGGGCGGGGAGCAAGAGCACGGGAGGTGAGCCAGGCAAAAGGAGGAAGACAACCCAGGCATCCATGGGTCCCGACGCTTGACAGGGATGCTGGACTAAAAGAAATAAGCGGAGATGCCCCGGGGACCAGGAGGAAATCCCATAGATTGGGACTGTGTCTGCCACTGTGGGTGGGTTTCACCGCGCGGAGGTGTCTGCTCACCTGGGTCTGCTTGGAGAATTGGACTTGAGACGTACCTGAGTCCGGGTAGACAGCGCTGTGGTCCTCGGGCCAGAACACCGTTCGGGCCACGCTCGGTTCGCAGACGCCTCAGCTCTAATCCAGACGGTGCAAGGATGCGATCTGGGCTGTACACTAGTGCCCTCTTTCTTCAGCACTGTTTTACCGCAAGGAAAAAGGGGGGGGGAGGGGAAAAAAAACAGGTCACCCAAGGCTTGTCTATTATCTCATGCATAAAAATCAGTCGTTTGATGGAGGAGGGAGGGGGAAAAAGCTAGGGAGAAGTGAGAAATATTAAGTTCTCTACTACCAGAGGGTTCTTAAGAAAGCTGCCAAACACATGAATAGTCAGATCTGGCAAAAGGAGTAGGGAACCCCTTAGGCTGTTTTAGGTGAATATTCTTTGCATATATTTCAAGGACCCAAATACATTTTCTCTCCCTGGAAGTAAAGCCTATACTGAGGGAAACAGTTAATACATGTGTTGAGTGAGATCTAGTGAAAGTCTATTAGTAGGTTTCAGGGGAAAGGCTGCATCTGGTGGGAGTGGAGAAAGGAGGGCTATGTATATCATGAATCAAGGTAAGCCAAATGAAGAAAAGCAAACATTGGCTGCATTTTCCAGGTCAAGATGTAACTAAATTGAGATGAGAGTCAAGTCACATGAAAACCCTGGAGTGAAAAACACTTATCCAAATTCCTCCCAGGCTGCTATCACCCTCCCGACAGGTCTCCAGTGTTGCTTCTTACTGTGTGAAAAGTGGAAGTTAAATCACATTCCTCTGGGAACATGTTGGCTGAGCAGAATGTGTCCCAGCTTCTTCAGAGGGGAAAGGCAAGTGACCGTGTGCCTTTCCACTCCTGCTCAAATCTTTCTATTTGTGTCATCTGCAAAGAAGAGAGATCAGCTTATGTGGGTCCCTTTATAATCACCTTGCTCATGTCATCATTATTCTGTGGACTGGAGCCACATCAGCTAGAAGGGACAAATCACATGTGGCAATTTTAAATACTCTCTTAGTGTGTTCCATGAAACTTAAGAAAGGAAACAATACCTCCTGTCAGGAACAGATCTTCTTTCCCTTCTGGTTCTGCTTTTTTCCCCAAGTGTCAGATTTTTCTAGACTTTAATTAGACAACATAAAGAGGATAGGATTTTTTTTCTTTTTCCACAAATAATCCAATGAACCAGGTAACAGCCCTTAGACCTAAAAGTTCTCAGTTTTGGAAGTAATAGTATGTTTACTCAAGGAAAATAGGAAGAAGTCAGTTTCTCTCTTCACATATAGGGTAAAATGATTCTATGTCTGTACCCTTACGAAGATGTCTGCTCTGAGAAGAGCAAACCGAGGTGTTCACAGTGCATCATATTATCTCACTTCCTCTAATAATCATTTTAGTTCCATTTTAGATAATGCTATTCTAGTAAGATAAGCCCTAAACATGATTTTCCTGGAATATTTCATAGCTACAGTGCATATACAAAGATTTCTGTGCATATATAAATCATTAAATATGTTTTACAGTATTAGAGAAAAAATTTCTCTGAAGTCCACATTTAGCTTCAATGTGTACTCCTCAAAGCTGAGTATTTTTAATATATTGCATTGACATAGTTTGGAAAAGAATCTGCTACTGAGGGAATAATTAATAATTAGACTTATTTGCTCTCAATACAGTCCAAGTAAAAACTATACATTTAAGCTGGCTGCAACAAATCATTTTAAAGAGGAAGAACTTGGGGATTTTAACATAGAAGGTTTATATATGTGTATAAATTAAATAGTACAGGTGTTAAGAAAACTTTTAGTTTCAAATGTCTTGATTTGATATTGTCAATTAAATTTATTGATAATTTTTAAGAGCAGCATTAGAAGGCACAAGGACAGAAATAAGGCAAGAAGAAGGCATTGAGAAAGAAGATAAGATTAGCCAAATATGCTTTCTCTTTCTGGAAATTAAGACTTTACAAAGGAAGGGAGGGTGTAATACATGTACAGACATCTAAGGTAAGGTTCTATCAGTAGGAGTAAAGAAAATTACTAAGAGGATGAATTATATATAAGTTAATAAATATAGGTGAATACACTAATATAGGCATATATGCTAATCTGTAAGAGTTCAAAGAATGTTAAAGGTACATGAATCCAGAAATGCTGTCAGTATGAATATTTATTGAGTGCTAGTAGTGTAGAATATTACATTCAATATGTGATTTGTAGCAGGGTAGAAAGTGTTACAAGTATTTTGCGTTGGAAAATCTATTTCATACAAAATGCAAGGAGACTGAGCAAAACAACATACAACATACTATCTCCAGACAATGATTTAATGTGCTGCTGTAACAATAAAGGCAACAAAATTCTCATTGTTCTTATATGGTAATAAAACAATATCATCCATAAACAAAATTGTGATCACTCTCCTTAGGAATGTATGCATAATTTTCATTGGTCTCCAATCGTAAAAGACATCATAGAGGAACTGGTCTAGATTTTGAATAAGCAAAAGGATGTAAAATTTTCCACATAAAATCGGTTAAAAATTTATACTTTTCAAAGTGAGCAAGAATAATATTTTTTTAAAAGAAAGATTAATAAGTTAATCGCATATTCCAAATTACAGTGTACTCTAGTGGGTGTTTTGAAAAGTAGTTTACACAGTCATTGGAATATGGAAGTGAAGCATACACAAGAGGTAATAGACTCATAACTGAAGAGGTAGTACTAACTGAAAATAGAAATGGGATCAAAGAAGGTCTTTGGAGAAAATTGATTTGTGGAAAATTGAAATATAATGTATCACTAAGGAAATATAATTATGTTCAAGTGGATCAATGTTGTGGAGAGTGAATGCCAGGCTTTTTCATAAAATAACATGTTCCATGGACAATTAATTTAATCTAGTGTGACATTTCTTATATTCTTATATTTAATTCATGGGTTCACAAGATAACTCAAGCCTCAGTGAGATTTTTCAGTTTCTTTATCCAATTTTGTTTGTACATTGCTTAAATCAAGAGGGAAATTGCTATATCTTTGTAGAACTTTGTGCTCTGAAGCAAAGGCAATAAAAATTAAAAAATAAAGCCTCTTTCTTTTAGAAACTCAAAATATTGTTATAAAACATGTTTAGCAAAGTAAACAAAGCATTTTAAAAGAACTAAAATAAGCAAAATTTAATATACATTCAATCGTTTTATGGTTCTGATTAATTAGGCTATAACTATATATGCAGACATAGGACCAAAAGCATTGGTTTCATGAGCAAACAGAAATCATCAATGACTCTGTGGACTCATGCAGATAGACTAGAAAACATGCATTTTGGCATATATTGTTTCATCACAAGTTTCCAAGCATTTATTTTTAAAGTATTAAAATGCAATTGAAGAGACTAAGGAAAACGCAATTATTCTGAAAGCACAATAAGGGCTACAATTATTGTCTGCTTTATACCCTTCTATATTCTATTGTCTAAAATAATGTCTGGTTCATAATAGGGGCTAAAATATTTTTTTAATAAATGAATGGATATGCTGTCCCTGGACACTAAAAAATATCATCTTTTTTATGCTTTTCTTTAAAAATATCAAAGCAAGGTAGTTTATAGATGTTTCTAAGTTATTCTTATAATGTTAGAAGAGTAATTACTTTGCAACTATTTGTCAAGTGCAAGTAACTAACCTAATTACCATTAAATCATTTGAAACATTTATACTACAACCTTGTTTCACTTGAAATACTGAAATTTGTTCCAAATGTGAAGAAACAATTTTCATTACTGTACTGCATTTGCACCAATAGCAAATGAAAACTTAAAAACTTTATAAGGGTAAAAAGAAGATAATACATAAATGGAACTCACCTTTATCCAATGTTGTGGCTATGTGATTTGAAAATAACCATTTGAAAAGATTCTCAGAACCATCATATAAGATGTGTAAAACAGGCATATTATCCTAGTCCTATAGAAGGGAAAACTGAGGCACCAAGAATCTGTTCCTTGACTAAGCGTAGTGAACAAATCAGGGATAGTGCCGTATCATGCTACATTTATTCCAAATTCATTAGTTCATAAAAACCAACTATATGGACTAAGCTAAGTGTTACTTATTTTCATTTTTCCTTAGGCTTTAAACTGATGCTTTCTTCTCAGAAAATGCTTAAGTGATAAAGAAAATGAATTTGAATTCCTTTCCTTTTGGCCTTTCATCAGTTAAGGGCATAAGCATTACAGGTGATTGTTCTATTTGCTTAAAATAGCCGTCTTTTATAACAGTTCTAATAACAGCAGTAACCTACTTGCACAGTCGCACAGTCAACTTTTGAACAATTAAGAAGGAAAAGTATCTAAATTTTCATATCCAATAAAAGCCTTCCTTAGAAAAGGATTTATATTACTACAGTTTCACCCACACAATAAATTAAATTATTATTCCTATTTAAAAAGCAATATATTGTATTCCTGCCTCACAGAACAGAAAATCTACAACGTGGTTGTTATCCCTCTAGCACACCACCAAAATACGGATCTACCTAAAACACAGCCCTTCTCCTTTCAACTGCCTGGTTCAAAACCCACAATATATTACAGTTGCTAATGGAATAATGTCTAAATTCCTCAACTTGGCAACCAAAGTCCACTGACTGAGGAGGGGCTTCATTCAAGCAAAACATGGTAACTATTTGTATCCTCCCCTTCCCCTACCTAAAGTGGGCAAAGTTGGAGGTGAGCAGGTGACCAGAGAAAGCTGTTTCAAATGGGGCTGAGGATTATCAGAACCGCTAAGGCATGTTCTTTTAAGTTTCCTAGGTAACTCTGATGTGACTCTTAATTGAAAGTTAAAGATGAATTTTTATCCCATTCTCCTACTTATATTTTTCTAATCAAATAAGTCTTGCATTTTTTCATACCTAAGCTCATACCTCTCACTCCACCAAAAAATAACAACAAAAAACTATCCATCTTTCATTTCTTTTCTATGTATTTGTCCTTCTTCAAAAGCTCATTTCAAATTCAACTTATCCATGAAAGCTTCCAGTTCTGAAGGAAATCATGAAAAAAAAGTGCTTATTTGGCACTTTTATCTAAGAGGACTCTGTAAAAGAATATTACTAATTGTCTTAAATTTGTATTTTACCTAGCCTCATTCACAACTGTTGTTGTCACTTTCCAAATAGTGATTTATTCCAACTATATCACCATTAATAAAAATATTTTTGGAATGGTGATGAAAGTTATTTAATAAATAGTAATGTATTATTTTAAATATCATTAATCATAACAAATAATCATCCTCTGAGTGTGGATTTAATTTTCTGGGAATGGACAAGTGGGAATGGACCAAAATTCTTAAATAATAAAAAGTAACCAAATTTCTTGGAGAGAACTGTCTTCTCACAATTGACACTCTAGAACCTTAAAGAGTAGCTATACCTCAACAACTATGTGTTGAATAAATAGATAAGTTTTGATCAAAAATGAAGTGTGATTCTGAAGAAATTATATTTTTTTGGTCCTAAGAACAATAGAAGAGTGGGTCCAAAAATGTTTAAGCAACTGCAAAATCACTGACTTTCTGAAGGGAGTAACAATCATTTGGATGTAAAAATATGAGTCTATGTTTTTTAATTATCATTATTTTTATCACATATTGTGTATGGATTTATTGGCAGTTATTTAGGAAATAGTGATTAAAATTTAAAACTGTATACATTAGATTTAAGTTTTAATTTTAAATAACATGCGAGACACACTAAGAAAGACTGGAAGGAAATTACATAAAAATATTAATCGTTATTAGCTACAGAATGTAGCATAATAATTTCATTTTTCTGTATTCCTTTCTAAAATTTCTGCAATAAATATGTGTTAATGTATTAAAATGTTACACTAAGATGGAATGCAAATTAAAGGGTTATCAAACATCTTTTATAAATGGTGGTGGGTTCAAGAAACCAAGTTTACTAGATTATAGCTGCTATCTTCACTTGTCTTATCCACCATTTAAGATATTCTATTACCCCTTTTATGTAATAAGAACTCTTTTGAATATTGCAGACACCATAGAAAACAAGATATATCTCTGGCCTTCCAGGAACTTGGGGTGAGAAACACAGCTGGTAAATAACCAGTGCAGGATAGTGGGGGGGGGGGAGTAGTGTGGAAATTCCAAAGCACTATGGAACCATGTGCGAAGGGCACTAGTATTCAAAGATCAAGAGAGGGCTCCCAGGGAAAGGAACATTAAAATAAAGGTTGAGAGGGATGCTTGGGTGGCTCAGTCAGTTAAGTGGTTAAGTGACTATCTTTGGCTCAGGAGATGATCCCAGGATCCTGGCATCCAGCCTCAATTGTATCAGGCTCTTTGCTCTGTGGGGAGCCTGCTTCTCTTTCTGCCTGCCACTCCCTGCTTGTGCACTCGCTTTCTCTCTCTCTCTCTCTCTCTCTCTCTCTCTCTCTCTCTCTCTCTCTCCCTCTGACAAATAAATTAATAAAATCTTTTTAAAAAATAAAATAAAGATTGAGAGACAAGTGGAGTTACCTAGGTGAAGAGAGGAATGAATAGGCAAAAAGATAATCTAGGCAGAGAAACAGCAGAAACAAAGGAGAGTGTGGTGTTTGGGGGAACTATAAATGGTTTGGCAATGCTAATGCAAAATAATAGAGGATGAGGGTAGAGGTAAGCTGTTGCTTTGACAAAGAAAGACATGATGAAGTGCTTCGTAAACCATGTTAAAGAATTTGGTGACATGGTAGCAAATAGGCCTGATGAGGTTGAAATTGGTGGAGGAAGGATAAGCCACATCATTATACTTAAGATTCAGAAAAAATGACCTTGAGGGGCACCTGGGTGGCTCAGTGGGTTAAAGCCTCTGCCTTGGGCTCAGGTCCTGATCCCTGCATTGGGCTCCCTGCTCGGCAGGGAGCCTGCTTCCTCCTCTCTCTCTCTCTGCCTGCCTCTCTGCCTATTTGTGATCTCTCTCTGTCTGTCAAATAAATAAATAAAATCTTTTAAAAGAGAGAGAGAGAGGGCGCCTGGATGGCTCAGTGGGTTAAAGCCTCTGCTTTCGGCTCAGGTCATGATTTCAGGGTCCTGGGAATGAGGCCCACATTGGGCTCCCTGCTCAGCAAGGAGCCTGCTTCCCCCACCCCCTCTGCCTGCCTGTCTGCCTCCTTGTGATCTCTCTCCCTCTGTGAAATAAATAAATAAAATATTTAAAAGAGAGAGAGAGAGAGAGAGAGAGAGAAGCAAAATTCTTCTTAAAAAAAAAAGAAAAATGACCCTGATAAAATTGAAATTATGAATTTCAACAATGTGAGAAGCAAGAACAGTTTAAAAGCTGCTGGACTGTAAGGTTTTTAGAAGAAATTAGAGAAGAATATCTTTGTACATTTGAGAAATGAAAAGATATCCTAGAAACAAAATGCAGTGACCATAAATTTTAAAAATTGGGAAATTAGACTTCATCAAAATTAAAAACTTCTGTTCCTCAAAAGACGTAAGTAAGAAAATGAGAATACAAACTACAGATGGGAAATAGGTGGCAGATATAGAGCTAGAGATGTATATAACAAAGGTCTTATAGCTAGACTATGAGCATAACTGCACATCTGTTTGAAACGGGTATTTCTTTGCATATGAATAATTCACTAAAGCTCAAAATTTTCATGAAAAGAGTTCCTTTGGAGGCTTAAGAATAGTTATTTTCCACACTTGAATAAACTCATTTAAACCATTCAGATATATTGAACTTATACCAATACATAAATTCTTCACATAGCCAAACCAGTCAATCCAGTTCACCATGGAAGCATTTACAGTACACTGTGTGCTATATCATTAATACAGTTGGAACTATCATATTGATTCCGGTAGCTTGCCCCTGCAAACCATACCAACTAGTTGGTTGGCCACCTATAAACCCAGATTGGAATTTTGAAGATTTTATTTATTTATTTTACACAGAGAGAGAGAGAGATCACAAGTAGGCAGAGAGGCAGGCAGAGAGATAGGAGGAAGCAGGCTCCCCACTGAGGAGGGAGCCCGATGCGGGGCTCAATCCCAGGACTCTGAGACCATGACCTGAGCCAAAGGCCAAGGCCTTAACCCACTAAGCCACCTAGGTGCCCCCCAGATTGGAATTTTGAAGTAAACTTATTATTGCCAAGTTCTTGAAGATTGAAACACAAGAATTTCTTAGATGTTTTCTGCATTTCTTGCAATTAATATTTTTCTCCTTAAATCTCATTTTTCTTACCCTGTAAGTCATGATATGTCTGTGAATTTATCAATTGCTTGAACAATTAGGAAACTTGTAGAGTCTTGATTTTTCAAGCTCATGGCATAAAAATCTGATATTCTAAAAGAGCGATGGGAGTTATGAAAGTTAATTATATAGTAATAATAATAATAACGATAGTTATTGATAGTGATGGTGATGATAACAAAGTAGCAGAAAAGAGCCCAAGTATAAGCTGTTAGAAACTCCAAGTGGCTGAAGGAAGAGAGCCATAAGAGGGGACAAGCATCCAGAGAAGTTTAAGAAAAACTGAGAAGATAAGATGTTAAAGAAACTAAGAAAGAAGAGGACCTCATGGAGGAATGAGTAATTTGTGCTGGCTGCTGCTGAAACACACAAGTTACGATTAGAACAGAAAAGTATCCCCTGAATTTAGCAACATGGTGGAAACTGGTAGCCCTAGCAAGAGCAATTTGGTCAAGTGTTGAGAGTAGAAAACAGATTGAAGTGATTTGTATAGTTAATTAGATACAGAATAACCCAAGAGAACTTACACACTCATTTTTAGAATCAGTAAAAGAGTTCTTCAAAGATGTTATACCAAAACCAACTTCTTTCCTACATACAGATAAGTAAGAGAAAATTATCTAATTAAAAAATATTCTTTAGGGGCACCTGGGTAGTTCAGTCAGTTGAGCATCTGACTCTTGATTTCAGCTCATGTCATGATTTCAAGGTAGTGAAATTGGGCCCTGCACTGGGCTCTGGACTCAGTGTGGAGTCTGCCTGTACCTTTCCCTCCCCAACTTGTGTTCTCTCTCTTTCTCTCTCTCTCTCTCTCTCTCTCTCAAATAAATAAGTAAAAATTTTCAAAAATATATTCTTTAGATCTGGTAAAGAAGGCAAATTGAACACATTCATTTACTTTTTTTAAAAAAGATTTTATTTATTTATTTGACACAGAGAGAGAGATCAGATCACAAGTAGGCAGAGAGGCAGACAGAGAGAGAGGAGGAAGCAGGCTCCCTGCTGAGCAGGCCTCTTGATCCCAGGACCCTGAGATCATGACCTGAGCCGAAAGCAGAGGCTTTAACCCGCTGAGCCACCCAGGCGCCCAGACATTCATTTACTTTTATTCCCTAAATAAACTTCATTAAAATGACAATAAGAAGGTTTTTAAAGACACACATCTATAAGATAATAAGAATAGGAAATGAGAAAATGTTGGGGGGAAGGGGAGGGAAGTAAGCTAAAAAAGCAACTGATTGAAAAGATTCAAGCAAGTTAAATTTTAAATTGGCAGTGAGAAAATCCATAGGCAATTTGCAGTTATACCACAGAACCCATATCCAGAAATTGGAGGCACCAGCTACCTCTACAAGTAGAAATGAGAGAGAGGCTAAAAAATAAGAGAATTTGTTAAAATTTAAGATGCAGAAAGAGCCTCAGACCACTTCACTTATTCTACATAGCTAGTCAACTGCCCCTCCTCCCTCATTTTACAGAAGAGAGCAGAGAGAAATAGAGATCAGAATGATGAGACCCACTCCCCTGCCCTCTACCCCTACTCATCTGTCTGCAAATTGACATCCAGGTTTATAGTCTTCCATGCAGGAAATTGGAGGATGCTTCTATGGGTAATCTCATGAGTGATGGGTCCAAAAGGAAAGACAGAAGTATTCTTATGTTAAAGGTACCTAAGAGAAAAGCCAAGCCAAAGTACCCTGCAATACATAGATGAGCACAAAGGCTTTTGATTAAGTATAGGGAAACAAAGTAATTTTCCCACATCATGCAGCTAATTAATAAGTGTCACAGTTAGGTTTCAACTTATGGCTCTTTTGTTCCTTAGTCCATGCTCTTAACTGCTATACTCCACTGCTCTCAAAAGGTTAGGGATGGAGGAAGCTTATTGATCATGGATTAAAAATTCCAAAATGTGTATTAGAAAGTCAGGGTGGAGTTTGGGTCAGTGTAGATGATATTCATAGCTATAATTGATGATAGAAAAGGCATTTTAGGCAGAAGGTGATGATATGTCTGGTCTGCCCAAGACACACCTAGCTTATTCTTCTTATAGATTAATTGATGCCTGTTAATTTTTAGTGCATCCTTTTAGCTTTAAAAGTATCCTGGTTTGAATGATAAAGTACATGGTCAACCTGTCAATGACCAATGCCCCCAAACATAGAGGGAAAGAAAAATTTAGTCCACAACAGTTTGGAGAAAGAATAACAGATAAACCTGATAGTCTCCTTTTGTGGCCTAGGGATTGCAAGGTAAGACTAGACCTCCTTTCCCTCCTACTTAGTGGTTGTTCTCAAATTCAGTATATACAGCATGACTGTAACAGTAAGCAAGCATAATTCATCTTCACAGGAGAGTAATCATCTTGAAGAAATATGGCTCAGGCTCTCTGAAAATTTTCTATTTCTGCTGGGATTCAGATTCAGCAGAACTCAAATGTCATAGAATATTCACATTTTTAATTGTGACTGACAACACAGTACTAGAAGTCCTAGCCTCAGCAATCAGACAGCAAAAAGAAATAAAAGGCATCTGAATCTGCAAAGAAGTAAAACTCTCACTCTTTGGAGATGACGTGATATTCTGTATGGAAAACCTAAAAGTCTCCACCCCAAAATTGCTAGAACTCATACAGGAATTCAGCAAAGTCGCAGGATATAAAATCAATGCACAGAAATCAGTTGAGTTTCTATACATTAACAATGAGACAGAAGAAAGAGAAATTAAGGAGTCAATCCCGTTTACAATTGAACCCAAAATCATAAAATATCTAGGAATAAACCTAACCAAAAGGCAAAGATCTGTACTCAGAAAACTACAGAACACTCATGAAAGAAATTGAGGAAGACACAAAGAAATGGAAAAATGCTCCATCCTCATAGATTGGAAGAAGCAATATTGTTAAAATGTCTATGCTACCGAGAGCAATCTACATATTTGGCGTAATCCCAATGAAAATACCATCAACTTTTTTCAGAATTGGAACAAGTAATCCTAAAGCATGCATGGAAACAGAAAAGACCCCAAACAGCCAAAGGAATGTTGAAAAAGAAAACCAAAGCTGGTGGCCTCACAATCCCAGACCTCAAGCTCTATTACAAAGCTGTAATCATCAAGACAGTATGGTACTGGCACAAAAACAGACACAGATCAATGGAACAGAAGAGAGAACCCAGAAATAGACCCTCAACTCCATGATCAACTAATCTTCAACAAAGCAGGAAAGAATATTCAAGAGAAGAAAGACAGTCTCTTCAACAAATGGTGTTGGGAAAATTGGAAGCCACATAAAGAAGAATAAAACTGGACCATTTCCTTACACCATACACAAACACACACTCAGAATCCATCAAAATTCTAGAGCAGAACACAGGCAGCAACCTCTGTGACCTTGGCCACAGCAACTTCCTGCTAGACACGTCTCTAAAGGCAAGGGAAACAAAGGCTAAACTGAACTATTGGAATTTCATCAAGACAAAAAAACTTTTGCACAGCAAAGGAAACAGTCAATAAAACCAAACGACAACAAACAGAATGAGAGAAGATATTTGCAAATGTCTTAACAGATAAAGGGTTAGTATCCAAAGTTTATAAAGAACTTATCAAACTCAACACCCAAAGAACAAATAATCCAATCAAGAAATGGGAAGAAGACATAAACAGACATTTCTCCAAAGAAGACAACCAAATGGCCAACAGACACATGAAAAATTGTTCAACATCACTTGGCATCAGGGAAATACAAATCAAAACCACAATGAGATACCACCTTACACCAGTCAGAATGACTAAAATTAACCACTCAGGAAACCACAGATGTTGGTGAGGATGTGGAGAAAGAGGAACCCTCTTACACCGTTGGTGGGAATGCAAGCTGGTGCAGCACTCTGGAAAACAGTATGGAGGTTCCCCAAAAGGTTGCAAATAGAGCTAGGACCCAGTAATTGCAGTACTGGGTATTTACCCCCAAGATACAAATGCAGTGATCCAACGGGGCACCTCCACCCCAATGTTTATAGCAGCAATTCCACAATCGCCAAACTATGGAAAGAAAGATGTCCATCGACAGATGAATGGATAAAGAAGATGTGATTGATACACACACACACACACACACACACACACAGAAATATTACTCAGCCATCAAAAAACCCTGAAATCTTGCCATTTGCAATGACATGGATGGAACTAGAGGGTGTTATGCTAAGCAAAATAAGTCAACCAGAGAAAGACAATTATCATATGATCTCACTGATCTGTGGAATTTAAGAAACAAAACAGAAGATGATGTGGAAGAGAGGAAAAAATAAAACAAGACAAAATCGGAGAGGGAGATAAACTATCAGAGACTCTTAAGCATAGGAAACAAACTGAGAGTTGCTGGAGGGGAGAGGAGTGAGGGAATGGGGTAACTGGGTGATGAACATTAGGAGGGCACATGATGTAATAAGCACTGGGTATTATATAAGACTGATAAATCACTGACCTCTACCTCTGAAACCAATAATACATTATATATTAATTTAACTTAAATAAAAATAAATAATTTTTAAAAAAATATTATATGCATGTAACCAAAAAGCAAAACAAAACAAAAAAAATTTTGAGAGGGGCGCCTGGGTGGCTCAGTGGGTTAAAGCCTCTGCCTTCAGCTCAGATCATGATCTCAGGGTCCTGGGATCGAGCCCCGCATCGGGCTCCCTGCTCAACAGGGAGCCTGCTTCCTCCTCTTTCTCTGCCTGCCTCTCTGCCTACTTATGATCGGATCTCTCTCTCTCTCTATGTCAAATAAAGAAATTAAATCTTTAAAAAAAAATTTTGACAGTGATTAGGTTAAATTCTAAAGCAACCTTACTGTGAAAGAAAAAAAATCTGTAACAATTGCCCCTCATTCTTCCTTACAATTACTGTCAATAAAATAAACTCTTCTTATATTCCAGAATCAGTTCAAATTGTAAATGAAAATTGCTTTCTTGTAGCAGGAAATGATAAAAGGAAATCCACCAGGGATGTTAACAGAGAAATAGAAATTTTTAGGCCATGATTCCCAATCCAGGTCCTGCCATATCCAAGAATGTCTTCAATTGTCTTTTGGAGATTGTGATAGGTTGGTATATAAGGAATTAATTAATTAATGGATTAATGGACTAATCTATCAGTTGACATTCCCACAAAGAAATAAGAAAATATAAATGCCAGTATAGTTAATAGTTGATTAACAAATAAGTAAATACCACAATTAATTAAGCAAATAAATAACTTAAAATTGTAGTAGAGTGAGGTAAAATGAACTTGGCGTGGACTGCCATATCAAAAATGAATTTACCACTCCCAATTCAATGTGAGATATCTTAGCACCTGTACAGGGAGACTTGTGATATACATACTACACGTGAAAAATCTAAGTAGGCCTAATTATTCATTGTCAAGGTTTTATAAATCTGGGGACTGGATTTCATAAGGTATTTTCTACTTCAAAGAACCATGAAGTTCTTTCAGTTGGTAAAGAGCTCAATCTTCCACAAGACTTTAAGAGCTACAACACTATACTTCTAGGATGAATTAATTGCAATCTCTCCAACCTGACTCACATCCTATAGTTAATATTCACTTATCGACATTCACGTATCTCTCCGCTGTCCTCCTGAATGCTACTCTTATTCTTGCCTCTTCGTCTTGTGCTTGTCTGCTCCCTTCCACTCCAGTATCATCCATCCCAGAAGGCCTAGCTCTTGTTTCATCTCCTGTTGGGAGGCTTTCACGAAACACTGATCTGCACTAATTGCTGCCTTTTCTCGTCTTTTGGACTGTTTCATAGATTTACCACAAGAAAGTATCTGTATTGTACATGTCTCACATGATCAAGAAGAAAGGACTATATGATTCTTGAGTTTAAGTATCAAATCAAATTGTATTCTTGTAAACTATGGTACAGATCCATGTACGTAAGAGATTCTCAACAAAAATGTGTTGTATTGAAACAATTAGAAAATTACGAGGACAGCATGGGAAAAAAGACTTAAATGTGGAATGTAAGAGATTTCTAGATTTTCTTCCAGCTTAAGTGAATGGAGTGGTTTTTAAGTGCTCCCAAAATTAAAGAGCTTTTATTATAAGGATTCCTAATTCCTTTTCCAAAAAAAAAAAAAAAACTTGGCTTCTCTGTAAAGTTGGGTTCTCAACTTCTGATTCAAATTCAGCTAATGATTTCACTTTTAGCCTTGATTCTATAACTATACTGACAATTCTATTTTCTTATCTCTGTGGGGATAATTACCTTGTAATAATTACCTTGTAAGTGACTTGATGAGTCAAAGTTCTAATAGCACTGTGAAAAAGGGCCTATATAAAGGTGCATCTTCAATGATGCAAATAATGTACAAATAACATGTTTGGTTGGCTTTTAACTTGCTTTCCTAACATGTGGATACACAAGCGCATATACCATCAACTGACTGATGTATTAGAATTTTACCACAACAGAAATACTGAAAATAGGCAATAGAAGGAAAAATATATAATTTGAACAATACATAAAAAGAAAATCCATTTCAGATTTGATTACAAACAATAAACTAGTTATGCATATTACAGCTGAGTTTGTCATTTATATAATAAATTTCATGTATTTTATATGCATCTATTTTTAAAGCACCTATATATCTTAAATGATCAATAACTATTATAAAATATTTTCTAAAAATATTTAGTTTTGAAGCTAGATTCATTATCAAATCACAAAAATTCAACTCCCAAAGCAACAAAATTTATATACTATGAAAGTATCAACAGAAAATCTTTCACATATCCCTATCACATTATTCCCAATTTTATTCCACAAATAAAAGAAGGGAGATAAACCTTTAAAGTCCTTTTTAAAATCCTCAGTGTTATTAGCATAGTAGTTTGCCTTGAAAAATCTAAAAGATATTATTCTCCCAATTCTATCACAGAAACAGAGAATGACATGAAAGAAATCATCCAAAAGAAACAATGCATCTTAAAATTCTAGTGCTAGAAAAGCCTTAATCCCACTCTCATAGTACATCAAAGAGCAAGCCAAGGACCAGAGTGACATTTGACCAAGGTTTTATGTGTCAAACCAAAGGTAGAATGCTAATAATCTGACTTCAAGAAATGCTTGCTGTGTCTCTTAATATTCTACTCTGACTCAGTCATTCAAAAAGCACTGAGTACTACTGTAGGCCAGATAACATGTTAAGTATGAAAGGCAAGTACATAACTGTTAGAGAAGATAAATATTTAAACACATAAATTGAAGTGTAACATGGTACATGTTATAAAACAAGAGAGGAATGACCAAATAATTTTTTCCAGGTCGAGGGCAATCCTGTGACTCTACATAAAGTGATCCAGGTCTGTAAAGAATGAGCAGGCTGCCTTAACAAATTACTTCAAACTTTGGCTGGAAATGACAGAAATTCATTTTCTCATAGTTTTATTTATTTATTTTTAAAGATTTATTTATTTATTTGACAGAGAGAGAGAGAGAGAATGATTACAAGTAGGCAGAGAGGCAGGTAGAGAGGCAGGCAGAGAGAGGGGGAAGCAGGCTCCCTGCTGAGCAGAGAGCCTGATGCAGGACTCGATCCCAGGACCCTGAGATCTTGACCTGAGCCGAAGGCAGAGGCTTTAACCCACTGAGCCACCCAGGTGCCCCTTCTCATAGTTTTAGAGGCCGGAAGTCTGATATCATGGTGTTGGCAGGCTCAGTTCCTTCTAGAGGTTATGAGGGAGACTCCATTCTATGCCTCAATCCTAGTTTCTGATGGCTGCTGGCTTGTAGATGCCATCACTCCAGCTCTTCATATCACCTTCTCTTCTATGTGTCTTGTCCCCTTCTCTCTTCCTTTAAGGAAACTTGTCATTGGATGAGGGCCTGTGCTACTCCAGATCTTACCTCAAGATCTTCACCTTGGTTACAATGATTCTTTTCCCAAAATAAGATCACCTTCATGGGCTCCAGATGAGCATATTTTTGAGGGAGTCATTATTCAACCCATTCCAGAGACAGCCAAATTTTCACAAGTGAAAAAAGTTTGAAAGATTATTCCAGGAAATAATAGAATATGGCAATGAATAAACACCATGAAAGAGCATGCCATTTAAGGGAAAGAGTAAGAAGTGTAAAATAATTAGGATGAACCTTGAGAAGGGATGGGAGATAAGGTTTAAAGAGCAGGTTGAGATTAGATTGAGAAGCACCTGGTAAACCAAACTAAGATTTTAAACAAATCAAAACAATTTTGGATGAGAGTTCTATAACAACAATCGGGGGTTAGAAGAGATAGAAAACTAGAGTCTGAGGTACTTTAAACAGGATTAGCAGGCAAGTTTTTGTTGTAAGGGGACCACTGGAAATAATTTAGGCTGCAGAAATGTCTCTGCCCCAACTTATTCAACTCTACTATTATAGCATGAAAACAGACTAAGACAACAGTTAAATGAAAGAGTGAGGATATGTTCCAATAAATATTCAAGGGCACTGAAATTTGAATTTCATATCATTTTCACAGGCTATGAAATAGCATTCTTTTGATTTTTTAAAACATTTTAAAATATAAACCCATTTGTAGGGTGCCTGGGTGGCTCAGTGGGTTAAAGCCTCTGCTTTCGGCTCAGGTCATGATCTCAGCATCCTGGGATCGAGGCCCGCATCGGGCTCCCTGCTCAGCAGGGAGCCTGCTTCCTCCTCTCTCTCTGCCTGCCTCTCTGCCTACTTGTGATCTCTCTCTCGCTCTGTGTCAAATAAATAAATAAAATCTTTTAAAATATATATATAAACCCATTTGTAGAGATGTCAGCAAAAATAGTGGAATAAGTAACTCCAAGGTCTATCCCTCTACAGAACCATCAAAGAAAAGGCAAAAATTATCAAAATCAATTTTGTCAGAACTCTGAAAATTAATCAAAGATTTATAGCAATCTAGTAAATGCTGAATGAAGAAAAAGAGGAACTTTAGAATGGCAGGGAAGCTCTATGGTCTTTACACTCCCCTTCCCCAGCTCGACAGTGATGCTGAAGACAGCCTATATTCCCGCTGTGCAACTTTGGTCCCTGGCTCGTGAAAGAGCAGAGAAGACCTAATCCTCAAAGAATTATGTTTGTCTGTTTTAACCTGTCTTGGGGCTCATAGAAGGGATAATGCAAGGTGCTTGACTTTGTTTCACTTAACTGAGAACTTTCTAGAGTGAAAAAGCAGCTGCTCAGAGGACTGAAAACACTATTCAGAGGTTATAAGACAAGTGTAAGATGAATGAGCAACCCACTGGCACAAAAAGTAAGAGATTAGAGTTGAGGCAAACAATAGACATACTGAAAGCCTGGGAGAAAGAGCAACGGCATTTCTTTAAAAAAAAAAAAAAACAAAACGGGTGGGGGGAGGGTGGGCACCTGGGTGGCTCAGTTGTTAAGTGTCTGTCTTCAGCTCAGGTCATGATCCCAGGGTCCTGGGACTGAGTCTCACATCAGGCTCCCTGCTCAGCGGGAAGCCTGCTTCTCCCTCTCCAGCTCCCCCATGGCTTGTGTTCCCTCTTTCGCTATCTCTCCCTGTCACAAATAAATAAAATCTTTAAAAGGAGGGGGTACTTTGAAAAACATCCACGTAAACAGGGGAATATAGAAAGTTGCATGCATGAACATGACAAGGTCCATGCTTAGAGTAAAACCTAAGAAGTCCAGGTTTTCAACTCTGGCTGATCTTTAGGCTTAGCACAAGCAGGAAGAAAATTCTAAGGCTAAGCTGTAAAGAACCTTGTTGACTTGAAAGAGTACCCCCAACACAAAGCAATCCTATAGGGATGTCAAGACTTTGTCCTCTCCTCTCCCCTCCCCTCCCCTCCCC
>LNAC01000165.1:202065-316252 GCA_002007465.1 Ailurus styani | reverse complement strand
CTCCCCTCCCCTCTTCTTCCCTCCCTTCCCTTCCCTTCTCCTCTCCTCCCTTTTCTTTTTCCTTTTCTTTCTTTCTTTCTTTTTCCTTTTCTTTCTTTCTTTCTTTCTCTTTCTTTCCTTTCTCTCTCTCTTTTTTTGTTACTTTTATTTTTTCTTTCTTCCTTCCTTCCTCCTTTCTTACTTTCTTTTTTTTGTTTTGTTCTTTTTTTGCCAACACAGTAGCTAAATGCACGCTAAATAGTTCAGAGACTTCACAGAGAAAAGAATGCAGATGTTACAGAAATACTATAGAAAATTCATTAAACAAATGTACAATTACAACCTACAGCAAACTATAAAAGTAAACTCTAAGGAGGGGGAACTATTTGATTCCCAGTGGTATCACATTATAATATTTTAAGTGTCCAGTTTGCAATAAAAATTGCAAAGTATGCAAAAAAAAAGAAAGTATGATATAATCACAAGGAGAATTAACTGATAATGTCCCTGAGAAATATAGACATTGGGCTTACAGAGCAAAACTTTAAGTCAGCTAGTCCTAAATATGTTTAAAGAACTAAGGAACAGTTGAAAAAAGATAAAGGAAACCTTAACAACAATGTCTCAACAAATAGAGAATATTAATGTAGATAGAAATTTATAAAAAGGAACCAAAGAAATTCTGGAGCTTAAAAGTACAGTAACAGGGGTAACTGGGTGGCTCAGTTGGTTAAGCATCTGCCTTCAGCTCAGGTCATGATACCAGGGTCCTGGGATCAAGCCTTGCAACAGGCTCCTTGCTCAGTGGGAAGTCTGCTTCTCCCTCTCCCTCTGCCTCTCCTCCTCCACTGGCTTGTGCTCTTACTCTCACTCACTCTCTCTTCTCTCACTCTCAAATAAATAAAATCTTTTTTTTAAGTACAAAAACAAAAATTCACAAGAAATTTCCATAGAAGATTTGAACAAGCAGAAAAAAGAATCAGCAAACCTGACGTTAGGTCATGATTGTCAGACTTAGGTCAGAAAAGATTTAGCCTGAGGAGCACAGAAGGAGAGGAGAGGAGAGGAGAGGAGAGAGGAGGAGAGGAGAGGAGGAGAGGGGAAGGGAGGGAAGGGGAGGGGAGGGGAGGAAATTAACAGAGCCTCAGAGATCTGTGGAACACCATCAAGTGTATAGTCATATGAACAATAGGAGTCCCAAAAGGGGGGTCAGAGAGAGAAAGGGGCAGAGAAAATTTTTGAAGAAATAATGGTCAAAATTGTCCTAAAGTTGGAAAAAGACACAAATCTACATATCCAAGAAGTTGAATAAATTTCAAGAAAGATAAACACAAAAAAGATTCACATTGAGAAACATCAAGTATGAAATGCTATTCTGAACTGAAGGATGGCAAATACATGGTGCTATTGCTAAATCTGATCACTAACATCCAGCACTGCTCTGAAAATTATTTGAGGTCAATCACTATGTCTGATTAATCCTTAGTTTCTAGCAAAATGTCTGGGAGGAACTGGGAAAGTAGAGCATAAGTAAAGTTGAAATCCCACTGATACAAATACAGAGGAATTTAAAGATATAATGGGAATTCAGCTGAGGGTAAAATTTTTGTAATCTGTGGCACCAATCCACATGTTTTTCCCTATTATTGGCCAACAATTTAAGTTAAGGTGATGAAAAGGAAAATAGTTGGAGAGGCAGATGGAGCAAAATGAGGAATGTTGAAATGTACAGGAATTACAGCATAGGAGGTATAATCAATAATATAGTAATAATGTTGTATGGTGACTGCACTTATCATGGTGAGCACTGAGTTATATATGGAATTGTCGAATCACTATGCTTTATGCCTGAAACTGAAATAACACTGAAATAATTAATACATGTCAAGTATATTTCGATAATTGATTAATTAATTTCTAGTGCCTATCTGTATAAGAAAAATAAGATCAATAAAATTGAGCAAGTTTTTTAAAAAGTGCAGGAGTAACTTTATTTGGCACCTGAAGCTGCCCAGGATGATTGAGAATGATATGAAAGATGAGAGAGTAGAATTTAGTTCCAAATCCTTGATAAAAAGATTAAGCACATATTTTTTATGTGCTTACTTATTATGATTACTTATTATGATTATTTCTACAATTTAAAGCTTCGAAAGGGGAGAAAAGAACTTGTCAGGAAATCAACTCTGTTAAAAGAAAGTTGTATGTGGAAAAAAAGCATTGCAGAGCTGAAAAATAAGATTAGCTTGGAAGAAAAAGAAGACATATTTTGGTGATAAAACCAACTTAAGTGTTGATATGACCAGGTAGGGTTTTCTGTACTACCTACTGCTTCCCAGGAAGTTTATACCTAAATCATTATGATTGCTTTGTTTGTTTTTCATTTGTTTGTTTTTTAGGAGTTCCAAATCAGAAGTTTCACAACATGCTAGTAGGCTGCTCTAAGGTATGTAACAAGAAGACAGTATGAATATCTCTAAGGTACAAAGGAGTTGCAGTTGGCTCTTTTCCCCTATGCATGTAATTTTGTTCTGCTTTGTTTTTGCCAATTACAGATTTCAACATAGAAACAGCCTACTAAAGAAAACAGCTTGGGGATATACGTTGTTCTTAATGACTAGTTACTAAGTATTTTCAGATCTTAATTTTGGGTCAGGTCTTTATCGTAATTATTGATTTCACTTTGAAGCTTAAAAATAAAAGTGTTATTGTGCACTCACATAGTCATCCTGTATCCAAGTTTTTAAAAATCATGTCATTCTATGATCCATGTTTTAAAGCATTCTAATAATATTGCTAAATGTCTGTTTCAACAGGAAGTGTTCAAATTTTGTCTCAGACATAATAAGGCATAACACCAGAAACTCCAGGAATCAGTCCAGTAAATGACTAAGGAATATATTCATCCATTAATTTATTCATTCAGCAAATATTTCTTAAAGGCACACACACACACACACACACAGAGTGATACCTTCACACACACCTACATATATATTCGAAACTCTTCTGCAGGGATCAATAACTATCAAAACACATGTTTTTAGTTCTAATATGTTGATCTTGAAGAAGCAGAAATAGCTAATAGGTGGGAATTTAAGTGAATAAAAGCCAGTTGATTTTCATTCCTTTCAAAATTAAATTACATGTTATATTAACAACATACATCATTCCTCAACAACATACATCATCCCTCTTCAAAAGAGGAAACTACAATGGAAATACCAACTTACTTGAGATTTCACTAAACTCAGATAACCCTTACATTCAAATACAAAGCTAGGAGTCATGAGAAAAATCCTAAGGGTACCTTGTAAAGAATAGTGTAATATTTATTATAGGTGATACACTTATTTTTGTAATCAAAATGGCTACTGGTACTTTATTTCATCCAAATTTTCATTTTTTATGCAACCTCAGGAAACTTGTCGCTGGCTTTTCAGCAAGGATAATGTTAAGGACATTGTTGCTATAGTACACAGTGTTCTTTTGAGTCACTCAGGGGACATCTCTTTGTGGTTTCAGTATTAGTGATGACCATATTTTCAAGCAACTATTTAACTTCTATACTATATCTCCTTGAATCACATATAGAAATATGCTTCTACTTTGCACTGGCTTCGAGAAAACTCAAAGTTAAATCTGTGATTGACTCATAGTATATGCTCCATAAAAATAATGCTTACTTTGTGAGTAATGTTCTAGAGTATTTGGACAGACATTGGTCTAAACACTAACTACATCTACATCAATTCTTCCAAGATAAATTCACTGGTGTCTTGCTTTTACTATTGACCTTTACTTGATTTAAATAATTTGCTGTTCTTTCATATAAGTTTTCTATTTTCTATTTTGAGCTCATAGCTAGAAATATATTAATTCATATGTATCGATATACTTACATAAACACACACACACACACACACACACACACTCTAAAAGGCAAACATGACAACCGTGTACTTGACAAACAGTCGCAAACATATCTGTGAGATTGGTTTATTTTGTTACAAAGATGACATAGTTGTTTTTGGTTTTTTTGGCAAAAAACTATAACAAATCTCTCCCATTTGGCTTCCTTTTCCTTCTGAGGAACTTCTCCCTCACCATCGTATCCAGATAATGCAATTTTTTAGCTATTTTAGTTATTAGAACAATCCAATCTCAATTTTGTAGACTTAGTCCTCTTCATTTTAAAAATTTTATTACATACCTGATTCGAAGACCTTCTTACACACTCCTCTTAACCCAAGTTAGGTCTGTGACTCTAGAGGCTTAGATTTGGAGCAGGGATATCTGCTTTTCCTCTCATTTCTCTGGCCTCTTCTCTGTGCTGATTCCTCCATTCTTGAGTATCCATGAACCAGGCGAGGAATAGAGCCAAATAGAATAGGGTCACTGCTTAGGGCTTGAATCCAAGACGTGTGTCCTAATTCTACTTTACCTGGGGTTATTGAAAGCCTGTATGATCATTGATAATGTGGTTTTGGAGGCCTATTCTGCTATTGTTTCTTAGATGTGTGGCTTGCACAGAAAACTGAGGAAGAGAGAGAGGTGAGAAGAAGTTATCTGTATTTTCTTTGGTGACTAGCTGAAGTACCTCCAAAATAGCACCATTAACTTCTAATAACTATGTTCACATAACTCTTCAGAAGCATTGGGCACAGGAGTCAACAAAACCATCCTACACAATAAAAATCTACGCAGAGAGCAGAGAATAAAGAAATAATGACAAGTAGTTTCTGTGAGTTTGATTGATCATTTGTGTCCATGCCACCAAATAATACAAAAATTTGAAGAGGTAGATAAAAGTGGAAATCATTCAGTAAACTAAATCCCAAGCTCCTTCTTACAGCCATCAAAGTCTTCAAGTCATTCTCTTGGGGGCTTCCTTTCTCCTAGCCTTGAGGAGACAGAACAGCTTTTCTTCACAAACACTGAATTTTTCTGAATTCCAATGATTGTAATGATTGCAAATTCCAATGATTATGAGTGATGAGACAGGTGGGTGGCATCAGAGCCTATTCTTGGAACTGGCACATATCAGCAAGACTTAAAGGACAATGGCTAGCCCCAACTGCTGGTGGGTGTGGATTGTGATCCGTGGAATACTTTTTGTCTTTATTGCCAGCTTTGGGTCTTAGCCAGATTAGGCAATTCCAGAACAGCAGAAAAAATGTTTCTCTATAACTTGTCAAGTCTTCCCTAACTGAATCTTAGTTGTATTCAAGTAGCTGACTAAGATTCCTTGATTTCAGGAATGGTAAGTTTTTTTGCTAAGCCTAGAAAATGTCTGATGATTAAAATAAACTTGTCCCTGAAACCCCATTATTCCATTCTCCTTCATTGGATACTCCTCCCTCTATTCCATGGAGATAGACATGGCTGTATGAGGCATAAGAGAAAGTCTCCTGGAAGCTTTGACATATAAACGTTGTTCCCAGATAAAAAGATAGTACTTGCAAGAAGAAAGTTTTGGATGCTGGCCTCCTCCTTTCTACTCAGGATACTGGTCATGTGGTGCTACTGCCCAAAGTGACTACAACCACCTTGAGATCACGAAAAGACAGCCAACAAAAACATGGAGATGCAATAAAGTGCATTGTTCTCCTTGAGCTGCTGAAACTGCGATAGTCAGCCTGTAAACACCTTTCTCAGATTTCTTGCCTTTATTTATTTATCTTAAGCTACAATCCATCAGGAAATCTGTTTATTTCCTATCAAACTACTCCCATCTGATAAAATTAATGCTTTAAAAATGTGCAAATTCTTAATGGCCATAATTTTTTATTAAAAAATTATATTTACCTCCAGATAATTTCCTCCCAGATATTAGGACAGTCTGTCTCAATGACAATCTCTCTACCAGTGTGAGGAGCTTTTAAATACTGTTTTCTGGAATAATTACTCATTGGTCTCATTATCTTCAATAGTTGTGATTTCAAGAGATTGGTAATAAAGTACTATTTTTCTTTTAAAAAACTAAACAGTTCATCATCAATTTATTGGACATCTGCTTCCTGTGGTTGGAGTTAGATATGCAATAAAAGAAATGAAGTAAAGTTCTAAAGGGTGTTACAGTGGAAAAATTAGAGTTAGACTAACTTTTAGATTTAAAGTAGGCATATCACATTTTAAAAATCCTATAATTTGAACATCTGTCTTTGTAGATATATAGACAGTTAAGTTTGGGAGAAACTGCTACATGGCTTTCATTCCTACTATTATTTGCTGAATAGGTAAATTCCACAAAGTCTTACAGAACAGCTTAGAAGAACAGCTTCATGTCATGTATATTTTTTCAAGAAAAATCTTTTTAAAAATTAAATGTAGTCTATCATATATATGAAGAGAAAAAAAGATTTGTTAATTCATTATACTGATGATATATTTTCAGCTTGTATTATTTTCCATAATCTCACTGATTTAGAGATATAATTGATATTTCTAGCAAATGATACATCTTCTATATCCAGATTTACTTTCGAGACAGAGGAACATATTTCTATATCCTGAAATCTAATGCTTTTATATTTAATCTTCCATTCACAACACGTTTCAGTTACAAAATCAGGCTTATTTAATTTTATTAAACTGATTAAATGTCACAGATAACCATAGGTAGGATTTACAAAACACAGCTTCCTTCTCTTTCTGCCCAAGAGGGCTACCCCTGTCCTTCAGTTGCTCCACACTCTAGTCTAGTTATTGTAGCTAAAAGTAGATGGTTATTCCCTGGTGGGAGATTTTATCTTTTCAGGGGGAAATAAAATATTTATTTTGCTTATACAAGTTCAAAAAACCTTTGTTTCCCACAAGATAGATAAGACAGGTATTTTTGATGCTATTAATCACATGCTAAATTTGCTAATATCAAAAACGAAATTGGTTTGGGATTTTCTTTGTTACCACTAAGGAATAATTAGGTACTCTCTGTATCACAGAGTAATGTGCACATTCCATAAGAAAGACCCCTAGTCTTCCAGGATATCTACTCCCATTCACTGTAACTCAGATTGCTGGCATGGGATTTTCCCTATTATATGCTCAATGCATAAACCTCACATACACAAATTTGGGCTTGACTTAAAAAGTGGGGGGTTGTGGGGGGTAGGGAGGGAAAAATAATGAAACAAGATGGGATGGGGAAGGAGACAAACCATAAGAGACTTCTAATCTCATAAAACAAACTGAGGGTTACTGGGGGGTGGGAGGGTAGGGATAGGGTGGATGGGTTATGGACATTGGGGAGGGTTTGTGCTTTGGTGAGGGCTGTGAAAGATGTAAGCCTGATGATTCACAGACCTGTACCCCTTGGGCAAATAATAAAAATAAAATTAAAAAAAAAAAAAGTGAACCAACTTTTCTGTTTTTTAACTGGTGTCCTAACCAATCAAACACAAAGTTCTCTGATTACGATGTTCAAACAGGGACAGATATAGATAAAATTATGACTTAAGGCAATGTTCATTTTTAATGCTTTCTTTACCTCATCTCTGGAACCATTCTTTCTATTTTCTATATCCCCAACCAATAAATCATTAATCTAACTGGACACTCTCATAAAACCCCCTGAGTGTAACAGACTTTGCAGGGTCATTGTTTATCAAATGTGTATGCCCTGTCTCCCAGTCCTTTAGGGTTCTACTGTCCCAAGAGAATCTCATACTAATCTGACTGACCTGGTTACTGGAAGAGCCTCCAAGTCATTTCCATATTTATTAAAGCGTCCTAAAAATAAAATCAGTGTATTTTAGAAACTCTAAATTGTTATGGAAATATAAGCAACCATTGTCTTGGTCTATTGGCATTCTTTAACAAACTGCCAGAGACTCCATAGCCTATAAACAATAGAAATTTATTTCTCTTAGTTCTGTAGGTTGGAATTCCAAAATCAGGGTGCCAGCACAGTCAGGTGAGGGCTCTCTTCCAGGTCACAGACCTTGTGTTGTATCCTCACGTGGCAGGAGCAGTGAGAGATCCAAAAGTATCCCCTTTTATAAGGGCACTAATCCTTTCATGAGGTCTTCACCCTCATGACCTAATCGCCTCCCAAAGGCCCCACCTCCTAAAATCATCGCCTTGGGGGCTAGGTTTCAACACATGAATTTTGGGGACACACAAATACTCAGACCATAGCAGCCACTGTTGTTGTTAATGCAACAACAATCAATATTTTTTGAGTGCCTACTATGTGCCAGTCACTTTTTAAGTGATTAGAATACATCAGTGAACTAACTACACACACACACAAAAATCTCTGATTTCACCTTGCCATTTGCAACAACATGGATGGAACTAGAAGTATTATGCTAAGTAAAATAAGTCAGATAAAGACAAATACTATATGATTTTACTTGTGGAATCTAAAAGACAAAACTAATGAATAAACAAACAAAAAACAGAAACATATCCATAAATACAGAGAACAAACTGACAGCTGCCAGAGAGGAAGGGGGGGGTGGGCAAAATGAGTAAAGTGAAGTAGGAAATAGAGGCTTCCAGGTATGGAATGAATAAATCACAGGGATGAAAAGCACAACACAGGGAATACAGTCAATGGTATTAAGATTGTATGGTGTACACTTGTGGTGGGCATAGTGTAACACATCAACTTGTCAAATCACTCTGTCGAACACCTGAAGGTAGTGTAACATTGTGTCAACTGCACTTCAATTTCTAAAAATTAAATTAAATAATTTTTAAAATCTGATTTCTCCTTGCCAGAAACAAAATAAATATTAAACATAATAAACAAGTAAATTATACATGTCACAGGTGCCCTGGTGAAAATAAGAATTGCAGATTCTAGGGAATAGAAGTGTAAACTGGAAACTAAAGTGTGAGATTTAATTTTAAATGGGACAGCTCAGGCCTCCTTGAGAAGGTGACATTTGGACAAAGATTTAAAGATGTGTCCTGAAGATGTATAGGAGTGTGGCAAGCAGAGGAAACAGCTGGAAAAGGCCCTAAGGTTTGAGAGTTCCCAGTAGGATTGAAGATACATAAAGACATTAGGCTGGGAAAAAAAGTGGATAAGGTCGGAGAACATACAGGGGACAGGTTTATATAGAGCCTGAGAGGCCATTGTAAGGAATTTGGTTTTTATTCTGCATGAAATGGGTAGTTATTAACAGTTTGAGCAGAGAAGTTGCATGACCTGATTTATGATTTAATAAGATTACTGTGGCTACTTTGAGAAGGATATACAGTGGAGGCAAGAGAGGAAGCACCAAAACCAGCTAGGAGATTACTGCAATAATACAGATAAAAAACAATGGTGGCTAAATTAGACCAGGCTGGTAGCAATAGGGATGGTGAGAAATGGTGAGTCTCTGGATGTATATAGAGCCAATATGATTTTCTGAAGGAATGAATGTGGGGTGGAATTAAAAAAAAAGAATCAAGGATGAGTATAAGCTTTTTGGCTTGACAAGGAGTTTGCAAGGATAGAGATGTCATAAACTATTACTTCCATCAGGCTTCAAAAGTTGCCTCATTACCAGGGTCTGGAACAAATTTTGCCTATTATTTCTTTTTCTTTTTTCTTTTTTAAAAATTTAAATTTTTTAATTTTTTAAATTCTTTTATTTAAATTCAATTAATTAAAAAATAGTGTATTATTAGTTTCAGAGGTAGAGTTCAGTGATTCGTCAGCTGGAAAGGGCCTTCTCAATGGTTATAGTTTAAAAATAAGTAACCTGAGGGGTGCATGAGTGACTCAGGTGGTTAAGTGTCCAACTCTTGGTTTCAGTTCACATCATGATCTCAGGGTCTTGGGATTGGGCTCCACACTCAGCTTGGAGTCATCTTGAGATTCTTTCACCCTCCCTCTCCCTCTCTCTCTGCTTCTCCCCCCACTCATTTGCTGTCTTTCTCTCATAAATCAATAAATCAATCAATCTTTAAAAAATAAAACTAAGTAACCCGAGAGACAAAGAAATTATGCGACTTCTATAGGTTCATAAAACTCTTTGGGATGAGACATGAGACTGTAATCCAAGTCTCCTTGTTCCTAGTTCAGTGCTTGTTTTGGGTAGATCTACTGGAAGAACAGAATGAGTAGTGCAGAATGAATTCCCTTTTGAGAAGACAGTGGTACTGAAGGCAGAAATAGACACCAAACACAAAGAAAAGAATGATTATAAGTTGCACACCTTGAACATACACAATGCATATCTGTAAGTTATACCTCAATAAATCAGTTAAAAAATAAACATAAAAGAATAAGTAAAAATCCCTCCATTGGCCCTCCATCTCTTAGTGTCTCTCCACTTACAACCAACTCCTAAAAATTAACTACACTGAATGACCATTTCTCTTCACTTTATTCACTCTTGAGCCCAATATAAGCAAGTTCCCCCTTCACCACTACTTAAACTCCTCAATGACCCCTTAAAAGATCCATGGAATCTTAGTTCTCTGCATACTTGATCTCTCTCCAGCGTTTCAGTGCTGCTAACTCTGCCCCCAATAGGAAAACTCTGTCCTCACTCGGTTTCTGTGACTTTATGCTTTCTGGGTTTCCCATCTTACCATTCAGCTCACATATTCTCCATCTCCTTTGAAGCTCTTACTGCTACATTTACTCTTTAAACAGTGGTGTTCCCCACCGGTCTAATCTTGGTCTTTATCTCTTCCTGTTTTTTAAGCTCTGTCTTGGAGTGATTCCTTTCCCTTGATTTCTTCTGCCCCCTCTGTGCTCATTTCTGTTTCTAGGCCAGACTTCTTCTCTAACCCCATTCTTATGTAGTCATTCATTTAATCATTCAACTCATCTAAATCAAGTGCCCCTTATAGGCATATCTATGCACAGGTATCTGAAACTCAACAAGACTAAAACTGAAATCATCTTTCTGTCCAAACTATACCCACTGATGTACTCTTTATCTTTATGAGAGACACTACTCAACTTATAAATGTTCCCCTCCTCTCCATTCCTCCTGATACTCCCTTGGTCCAGGGCCTTACCATAGCTGAGCTCCCCAGCTGCAGTGCTGTTCTAATGGTCTCTCTACCTCAAGTCTCTCATCCATTCCAATTTCAATAGCATAATTAAAATTGCCTAATACACAAATCTAACCATATCACTTCCCTGAAATCATTATATGCCTCCCACATTGACAATGGAATAAACTCCAAATGCCTTATCCAGGTATAAAATGTTCCCAAAGGAACAGTTTCTAAAGGAAACTTGGCTACTCCCTCATTTTACTTCACTTCTTGCTTTTCCCTTACCACTTCTTCATTTTCACTTTTCATTCCATCTATATCCAACACTCTGCAATTTCATCGAATAACCCAATCTGCTTTACATTTCCAGGACTTCCTACTTAAGGAGCTCTTTTTACTTGAAAAAACTTATCCCCTTGTCTACCTGAAACATATCCATTAATTCTTCAACACTCAATTATCCTTTCCTCTATGAAGCAATTTCTAACCAACCCAGCAAGTAGAGTTTGTCATTCACTCATCTGTGCCCTCACACTAATCTGTGCTCTATCATAGCACATAAAAAAATTCATCATACTATATTTAACATATGTCTATCTTATCTTACTAGACAGTGAGAAAATTGGCAAGGATTCTACCTCATTTATTTTTATATTCCCCAAAATTTGTAAAGTGTTTGACACACAGTTTTGTAAGATTTTAACTAAGCAGAATTTATCATATATAAAGTGTTTTTAAAAAAAGGATTCCTCGGGCACCTGGGTGGCTCAGTGGGTTAAAGCCGCTGCCTTCGGCTCAGGTCATGATCTCAGGGTCCTGGGATCGAGGCCCGCATTGGGTTCTCTGCTCGGCAGGGAGCCTGCTTCCTCCTCTCTCTCTGCCTGCCTCTCTGCCTACTTGTGATCTCTCTCTCTCTGTCAAATAAATAAATAAAATCTTTAAGAAAAAAAAAGGATTCCTTAATATGTGGCATCATTATCAAAGAAATAAATATTGAATTATATACTTTCAAGAACCAAGGCAGATATGAGAAGATATTTTAGACATGGAGGAGTTGTGCATGGGAGTGGTGATTTCTGTATCCTTTAAGTTATTTTCACATTTTTATTTTTCCTACTGAATCTGCCCAGGATACATCTACCTCATGGACTTCATAAATTTTCCTTCACAGTATATTAGCAATAAGGTGACAGAGAAGTCAATTCTGTACAGAGATTGGCCTCTATTCTGACCTTTTCTGTAGATTATTTGAAACCTCATCCAAACTAGCAAAGGTTCCCATAACTTTCAAGCAAGGTCTCTACCAAGCCATGCCATTTTCCTTCAAAGTTTGGTTGATGGCAATTTTCCTATGTCTTGATCCCATAGTAGCAAGGCACTCATGTTTCTACAAGAAATGGAAGGATATTAAATTATAAGGAGTAAAGACTAAGTTAAAAAAAACAAAACCTGTAGAGATTGACATTGTGATAACTTCCACAAGTAATTTTACTGTTTTTAAAAAAACACTCTGAAACAGCAATGGGACCCATAAGAGATAATAGCAATAAAACATTTTATGTTCCTTCCATGTAGTTATATTTATTTCTAATTAGAAAATAAAGCATATGGTACAAAGAATCTAGAAACAAGGTTTATTTACATCTACAAACATATTTTCCCATTATTCATTTCAACATTTTGAATTTTCTAATGATTGTACAGCCAGAAGTCACTAGAGAAATATTCCATTATATCTCCTTTAAGTGTGCAGTATAAAAAGGATGAGGATGATGAAAAAATTATTAAATAAAACTGGTCCTTTAGAGTAGAAGAACTTCAATAAACCTGAGGAGTTTTCTAAATGCATATCTGTATTCAAAATGATTGAAAACACACATTCATAAATCTTCTATTTTATATAAGAAGATGCCTCTTTTGTAATCAGGGCAATAAACACTGATGATTTAAATTTATTTTAAATAGCTGATTAAATATTTCATTTCTGCCAATATATCCATTATGAATTACCCTCCTTAATGATAGAAAACTTGTGCTTTTCAGTTTGATTTTAACATATCACACTCATTTGGAAAGAAACTGAAGAAATATTCTGCACAGGAGAAAATAGGCATTAAAGCAACAGGACTCCTTCATTGGTTTCTGGTAAAAACAGAGGAAAAAGTTTCCTCCTGCCCCTTTTGTCAAGCAAAATATAGAAAGCAGCCCTTTGTTCAAAATATTAGGGGCAGGCAATGCATTATACCTATTGTCATTTGGTTTGGCTAAAAATTTCTTCTACATCGGTAATCATCTTTCAAAGGATCAAAATACAATTAAATATATAATACCCATTTGACTACAAATGAATCATTTTTTGACAAGGTCAGTTCAAATTGTTAAAATTCTCAATGATCATTCTTTTTATCTAGCTTTCTTGATGTATTGACAAATATAATATATATATTTAAGGTATATAACCTGATGGTTTAATATACATACACATTTTGAAATGATTACTACAATCAAGTTAATTAATGTAGTTATACAGTTACTATACTTTTGGTAGTGAGAACACATAAGATCAACTCTCTTAGCAAACTTCAAGTATATAAAACATTACTTACTATAATCACCATGCTGTACATTAGATTTCCAGAACTTATTCATCCTGCATAATTGAATCTTTAAACTCTTTGAACATCTCCCCATTTGCCACATCTCTCAGCCCTAGAAAACATCTTTCTACTCTGTCTTTATGAGTTCAAATGTTTTAGATCCCATATATAAGATCATACAGTATTTGTCTGTGTCTGACTTATTTCACTTACCATAATATCTTCCAGGTTCACCCATATTGTTGCAAATGGCAAGATTTTCTTGTTTTAAGGCCATGTATACACACACACTTATGGTGTTTTCGTACATCAGATATTGTGCATAATTGTGCAATGAATGTAGGGATGCCGAATTCTCTTTGAGATACTTCTTTAATTTCTTTTAGATATAAACCCAGAAATGGTATTGCTGGATCATATGGTAGTTCTGTTTTGAATTTTTTGAGCAACCACCATACCCTTTTCCATAATGGTTGTACTAATTTACATTCAAATCAACTGCACCAGGGTTCATTTTTCTCCATATCTTTGCCAACACTTGTTATCTTTTATCTTTTTTATAATATCCATTCTAATATGTGTAAGATAATATTTCATTGTGGGTTTGATTTGCATTAACCTGATGATTAGTGTTGCCGAGCACCTGTTCATATACCTGTTAGCCATTTGTATGTTCTCTTGAGAAATAGCTATTTAAGTTCATTTTCAATTGGGTTATTTGGGCTTATTGCTGTTAAGTTGTTTGAGTTCTTTATAGATTTTGGATATTAATCTCTTATCATATTTATGGTTTGTAAATATTATCTCCTATTTTGTAGGTTTCTTTTCCACTCGATTATTTCCTTTGTTGTGCAGAAACTTTTTAGTTTGATGAAATCCCACTTGTCTATTTTTCTTTTGTTACCTGTACTTTTGGTATCACATCCAAAAAAATCATTGCCCAGACCAATGCCAACAAAAATCTTCACTATGTTTTTATCTAGTAATCTTTCACTTTCAGGTCTTCTGTTTAATTCTTTAATCCATTTCTAGGTGATTTTTTTTGTATATGGTGTGAGAGAAGGGTTCATTCTTTTCCATGTGGACACCTAGTTTTCCCAAAACCATTTATTGGAGAAAGTGTCTTTTCTGCATTATGTGCCAAAGATCAGTTGATCACAGGTGTATGGATTTATTTCTGGGCTCCCTATTCTGTTACATTGGTCTATATATCTATTTTATGCCAGTAACATATTGTTTTGATATAACTTTGTAATATATTTGAAACCAGGAAGTATGATGCCACCAGCTTTGTTTTTCTTGTTCAGGATTGGTTTGGCGATTCGGAGTCATTTGTGGTCCCATATTAATTTAGGATTGTTTTTACTATTTCTATAAAGAATTCCATTGGGTTTTTGATAGAGATTACATTGAATCTATAGATGGCTTTGGATAGAATGGACACTTTAACAATGTTCAATCTATGAACATACAATGTCTATTTATTTGTGTCTTCTTTAATTTCCTTCATCAGTGTTTCATACTTTTCCGTGTACAAGACTTTTCCCTCTTTGGTTAAGTTTATTCTAAGTATTTTATTCTTTGTGTTGCTATTGTGAATGGGATTGTTTCCTTAATTTCCTTTTTTGATGGTTTGCTGTTTTGTATATAGAAATGTGGCTTTTTATGTTGATTTTATAATCCTCAACTTTACTAATTTATTAGTTTTAACACTTTTTGTTGTTGAGTCTTTGGGGTTTTCTACATATATGATCATGTCATCTGCAAACAGAGATTTTACTTCTTCCTTTCCAGTTTGAATGCCTGTTATTTCTTTTCTTGTCTCACTGCTCTGGTTAGATTTTCCAATACTATGTTAAATAGAAGTGATAAGAGTGGGTATTCTTGGTTTGATCTGAGTCCTCAAAGGAAATCTTTTAGTTTTTTTCCCCATTAAATATGGTGTTAACTTTGGGGTTTGTTTGTTTGTTTTTCAGATGGCCTTTTTTGTGTTGAGGTAAGGTTTTTTTGTATTTATTTCCTTGAAAGCTTTAATCACAACTTCACCAAATGCTTTTTCTGCATCCATTGAGAACATATATGTTTATTATATTAGTAGTAGTAGTAGTAGCATATATTATCATTAGGTTATTCGAGATTTTTCTTATTTCTTAATATAGGCACTTATTGCTATGAACTTCCCTCTTAGCACTTCTTTTGCTGCATCCCATAAATTTTGGTTTACTGTGTTTTCATTGTCATTTGTCTCAAGATATTTTTTATTTCTCTTTTGATTTCTTTTTTGAACCACTGGCTATCAGTAGCATGTTGTTTAACCTTCACATATTTTTTAAATTTTTAGTCTTCTTCCCTCATACTATTGTAGTCAAAAAAGACATTTGAGGGGTGTCTGGGTGGCTCAGTCAGTTAAGCACCTGCCTTCAGCTCAGGTCATGATCTCAGGGTCCCGGGATTGAGCCCCATGTTAGGCTCCTGAGCAGGGAGCCTGCTTCTCCCTCTCTATCTGCTGCTCCCCCTGCTTGTGCATGTTCTCTCTCCCTCTCTCGCTGTGTCAAATAAATAAACTCTTTTTTTTAAAGATGCTTGTTATGATTTCAATCTTCTTAAATTTATTAAGACTTCTTTTGTGGCCTAATATATGATCTGTCCTGGTGAATGTTCCATGAGTACTTGTATTTTGTTGCTTATGGATGGAATGTTCTTGTTTATATCTGTTAAGTTCATCTGGTATAATGGGTCATTTAAGGCCAATATTTTCTTATTGATTTTCTGTCGAGATGATCTAGTCATTGAAGTAAGTGGGATATTAAATTTCCCAGCTATTATTTTACTGCTATTTCTCCCTTTAGGACTGTTAATATTTGCTTTCCATATTTAGGTGCTCCTATGTTGGGTGCATAAATATTTATGAACGTTATATCCTCTTATTGGATTGACCTCTTTAATTGTCATGCAATGCCCTTCTTTGTCTCTTAATACAGTCTTTGTTTTAAAGTCTATTTTGTCTGCTATAAGCATAGCTACCCCAATTTTCTTGGTTTCCCTTTGCAAATATCATCTTTTTCCACTCCTTCACTTTTAGTCTGCAAGTGTCCTTACATCTGCAGTGAGTCTATTGTAGGCAGCATATAGATGAGTCTTGTGTTTTTATCCATTTGGCCACTTCATGTCTTTTGATTTAAGAATTTATTTCATTTTCATTAATTATTGAATCTATGTATTTATGTCCATTTTGTTAAAAGCTTTCTTCCTTTGAGATTTGATAATTCTTTAGTGATCTCCTTATCTCTTGTGTACTTCCTATAGGTTTTTGCTTTGTGGTTACCGAAGGCTTACATATAACAATGTATAGCTATCACAGTCTATTTTAAGTTGATAACAGTTTAAATTTAACCACATTCTATAGCTCTACAGTTTTACTTTCCCGCCATTTTTATATCATCTTACATCTTTTTTATCTTGTGTATTCTTTAATCCTTATTGTTACAGTCCTTTATCAGATGGGTCTTTTGCAAATATGTTTTCCCAGATGTTGGCTTGTCTTCTAATTCTCCTGATACTGTCTTTTGCAGAGCAGATTTTAATTTTAATGAAGTCCAGCTTATAAATTATTTGTTTCATGTACATGCCTTTGGTGCAGCATCTAAAAAGTCATCACCATACCCAGGGCCATCTAGGTTTCTCCTAGGTTATTTTCTAGGGGTTTTGTAGTTTTGCATTTTACATTTATGTCTGTAATTTATTGAGAGTTTAAGTTTTGCAAAAGTAATTTTGGTATTTCTAAAGTATGATACAGGTTTCTTTGATTTGAGTCCTAGTTTATAACATCATGGCTATAGAAACTAAGAGTTTGATTTACATGAGCTTGCTTATTAACCATCCAGGAATCAGGTCATATGATGGAGATTATCTGCTCAAGTGGTTCCCAAACATCTTTTTAAATTGGTTTCACTCAAATTATATGAGACAGTTGGATAGTCCAATTTGTTGTTTAAAAACTCTAAGGAGCAAATAGTCAAAACAGGGGTATTACGGCACATGGACATAATTGATCATTATATGCTATTACTGTGCAGTATTTAAGGTTTTAAGTATTTGTGTTTATTTAAGGGCTCAAAGAGCCCTCAAAGGGCTCAAAAATTTAAGAGAATTTAAAGGATATGGCACTCAGACTATTTTAGCCACTGTTTCAAGACCTGATATAAACAGTACACCAATGCTAACATTTGAGCATGGTGCTACCCTTCTAGTGGATGGAAGCTTTGGAAAGATTCTTTATTCTCTGGCAAGTATCACTTTATGCTAACTGTACTATGACCAAGCTTGAGATTTTAGATCCATTCTGAAAGTGTTTCATAACTATTTTTGTACTTTACAACACATGATAACCCTCAAAATATTCAAAAACCATTTTATTTGTATTTTTTCAAAACTGCATAATAAATATTACTTAAGTCACAAGCATCAGCTTATAAGTCATAAGAATCAGCTATAATATTCCTGTTGCTTAATTCCAGGCCAAATTGACAAAACTGGTTGGAAAAAAATAGAAAAAAGTAGCAATTGGGAATGGGGAGTGGGAGGAGCTGGGAAAGGGACCAATGACACAGATTATGTCATTTTCATTGAGAAACACTGAATACACTCTCACATCTTTCCTTACCCAACAGACTGAGCTTCAAGCTTCTCCTCGATTTTACCTAGTTTATAAGTATTGCTTTATTAACAACCAAAACAAACTCTTGGAAAGAAATATCAAATTACCTTCTCCTTATGTCATAAGTTCATGTCCAATGCAGCATTTTGTGTACAGATTGCAAATTTGGCTTTACAAATTATGAGAGGCAGAAGGGACACAGCTTGAATTTTCAGTTTTCAGGTTGAGTTTGCAGCAGGGGAGACAGAACAAACTTTGGAGTTTGAAATAAATCCGACCTGCAAATCACCATGGAAAAATTAAATAGAAAATTAATAATTAAGCCTATCCACACCTAGCCTAAGGAAAAGCCGTGAAGTTCTAGCCATGATTTGTGTTCCGGTCACACAGCTCCTGCCCCTCCTGCTAAAGCAAAAGATGCCCAATCCCTCTAATACCAGTTGGCATCACTCCCTCATACACAGCTGATCACCCCGGCCAGCACAAATTTTGTAAGACTGTGTTTTTCTTCCATTCTCTGTTAAAACTACATACATTTTTTTTTTAAAGATTTTATTTATTTATTTGACACAGAGGGAGAGATTACAAGTCAGCAGAGAGGCAGGCAGAGAGAGAGGAGAGAGGAGGAAGCAGGCTCCCTGCTGAGCAGAGAGCCCGATGCGGGCCTCGATCCCAGGACCCTGGGATCATGACCTGAGCCGAAGGCAGCGGCTTTAACCCACTGAGCCACCCAGGCGCCCAAAAACTGCATACATTTTAACAATGGCTTTGAGCATTACAATTCACTCTGGAATAATGACTTTTACTCTAATACTCTCATTATTGTCAGGAGGAAGAAAAGCAGTCCCAAGACAGGTTGGTAGTGAGGAAATGGCAACAGTCATCTTTGGAAAGCCTCAATCATACTGAGTGGCCATTATCTTCACTTTTCGAGAGCAGGCAAAAGTAAGTAGAATATAGAATAAACTTCTCAGGCAATTGTATTAATGATCTACTAAGGAAAAAACAGTCCTTGGTCTGACTGATCTTTATTGTTGATATACACACCCCAGTGTCACTAAATAATTACAAACTTCTTGACTTCATTATTCCCATGCCAACCTAGGAAGTTTGGTGATTAATTGTTCATTTTTATTTGATAGACAAATACATGACTTAGTAATATGAGGCAACAGCTAGTCAGAGTAGTCAAGAGGAGTTCTATGCCCTCTTGTCTCTCAGAGCTAAACAGTGGCAAATCATCAAATTTCTCTCTCAGAATCCTCTTCTGTAAAAAGAGAATTTTAAATAACTCGTAGTCATTTTAAGAATGAAATAGAAAAAGAGCCTGAAAGGGCTTTGCAAAATAGAAAGTTCTGCTTTCTATTTTGCAAAGTAGGAAGTTCTCTTTTATTAATTACCCCAATTAAGGTGAATGACGAAACGATGCTGTGTTTATTTTTAAATATTTTTACCTGGCACCAGCTGGACTCAGTCAAACTATGAGCTCATTCTCTCTTCCAAAGATAAGAAGTCACATGAAACTCTCAAAGATAACCTTTTACAGCTCAACATACATTTAAACGCTTCTCAAATTGCACTTCCAAAAGAAAGGGTCCATCATCTTGTACTTGTAACATGATCGGTTCTGGGGACTTCGCTTGCCCATTGCTCCAGCATTAGTCTTACTTTTTTAAAGTAATACTCATAAAGCCTGGGATAAGATAACTGATTTCCGCCAAATTTTACAGGGTTTAGTTGATGTAAATGGCTTCTTTCAGGCTTAGAGTTCTGTGATGAAGTTCTGTATTGGTTAGGATACGGACCCCTCTGAACTGTCTCTGCAATCACAACGATGTTCTCTTAGGCAAGAACTCACTTTCGTGCTTCTGAGATCACACAAGCCAAGACACCCCTTTTCAGGATAATGGTGAATCCTTACTCATCGTATCATCGAGTGACTGGTGTTTCCTGGGGGTCATTTTACAAGTTTTTGGCCCTGAAGCCTCTCAGAGTTATCCCAAAATTAACTAAGCGTAAGTCTCCATTCATGAGAAAGAGGCTACCTCTCAGCTTGGCGGGAGGAAAAAGATACTGGAAGGCCAGTCTCGGCACAATACATGTAGTTTTTCTCTCCTCCTTCTCTCCTCTTAAACTGTTTACTCACATTTCCCTGAAAAGTCTTTTTAAAAATAACTTTTCTGAGAGAGAGAAGCTTCTTCCGTACCCAGTTAGCTGCTGCTTTCTAGAAGTAATGAAAGAGGTGCGCCGGCACAACTCTCTTCCGCCAGTTTACTAAAGCCACCAATCACCCCCATCACTCGCTTCAAGCGGAGTTCCGCCCCTTCTGGGGAGCCCCGTCCACACCTAATATCTGCTTAGACTCCCGCCTCCTACTTAAAGGTTCCAACCAATCCTGTACTACTAATGTCGTGGGGCAGCGCTTTCGCGAGATTCCCATTGTATCCTCCGATAGACTTTAACCTTGTGGACTTGCGCAGAAGGGACTCATGAAGCCATTCCCGGAGGAAAGGGGCGGGGCGCTCCGACGTGCGCGTTCACCTTGACCCCACGCTCCAGCGCGCACCCGGCAGCTGGGAGCTGTGGTTTCTGGGCCCCTCGGGAACCCCAACACAAACCAGCATAAAGCGCGCGTGCCCACCTCGGGCGGGTGTTCGGTGGGTGGCGAATACGTGCCCGGGACCTGCGGGGGCTTTAGAAGATCCCGGAGCTTGGGGCAGAGACGCTCCAGAGGCTTGGAGAACCAGCCTAGGTAGGCGCTTGGGTGATGGAGGGTCAGGGGTCAGAGGTTGGGGACGGAAGACACGGAGATGGAGGTCCCGAGGAGGAAAGACTCGGTTGTTCTGGAGCCCGGGAAGCTAAAGGGCTGAGAGGGAGGCGCAGCACGAGTTTCCCCGACCCTTTCCCATCCCAGACCTGGGGGCCTCTGGACCGCCGCGGCTCCCCCGGGAGAAGAAGGGGCCGTGGAAAAGGAGGCTGTGCTTCTCTTCGGGGGCTGGGGCCTGCGGTGTTAAGATCGCGCGTCCGAGGGACTGTCGCGCTCCTCGGCCTCTCGGGTAGCTTGTTTGCCCGGCCTTCTGGGAGCGATCTGGCGCTGACAGCCCAGCTCTGACTCCGTGAACCGCTGTTGAGTTTCGGAAGGAAACCGACTGGGTATCACCATTCGTCTCACACACGCCCCTGGAGGCTGGATCTGGCCAGCTGCCTAGCTTCTTGGTGCGCGGGGTTGTAATGTGGTAAAAGGGAGGCGAGGCTTCCAAGTTAGTCTGAAAGTTCTCAGTTACCTTTGGAGTCAGGTTAATTACTTTCGCCCTCAAAACCATCCTCGTACGTTGTACATTTTGACTCCGTGGTCGTTGCTAGTTTATGAACAGAAATGTGTTATTTTGATGATTGACTGTCACTTTCAGATTTAATACTGTTATTAATTAATGGTCATTGAGCTCGTGCCTTTTTTCTAAGTGACTCTGCATGACCCAGGAGGTAGAAAAACTAGATGTTTGATGTTTTCCTATTTGTATTTAAACAACCTTAACGCTTTAGCTGAACAAAATATAATAATTTTAAAGTCATTACAGCTATTTAAAATTATTTTCTTGGATGTTGGTAGCAAGACGGTTGAAACTCCCATGAGTAGAAATGATCCATAATATCTGTACTGTTACCAGCGAGGCTTATTGGTTTATGATTCGAAACCATGCTCGAAACTGAGTGTTATTGAGCATCAGTGAGAGAAGTGTGCCTGAATAACCTGTGCTTCCTAGAGCTTCCCAGGTCGAGTTAGCCAATAAACTAGCAGTTGAGAATAAAATAGTTTACTTTTTAAAGATGCTACTATCTTTCTTCTCTGCTCAAGCCTAAGAACTTCACTTGCAGAATTATTAAAACAAACCTTTTTTTAAGAGTTCACGCTACAAAGATTTGGGGAAACAATGTTCTGGTGAAAAAGCTTTTTCTGAGGGCATTTTTAAACTTTATGTGACTAAAGTATTTTGGGGTTCAGTAGATGAAAATACTCTCATCCTGGTGAAGTCATTACTACAGAAAGATTGTAGACATGCTAGATCCTTAGGAGCTTTTCACTGATCCGTAATGATTGGGCTTTGTTTGCATAAGGCTCACCTTGGGCAGCCGTATGGCAGATGTATACTTCTTACTGTTCCTACATTCTAGATCCAGGCCTACCATGGATTTCTTGTAAGTTAGGATTTGTATGTGCCTTTTAATGAGGAGGTAATAATTTGGAGGGAAAAAATCTGAATCTAAGTTTAATTGGTAATCATTTGTTATATTGTTTCAGTAACAACATTTTATGTTTATTTTTTTTAACAATCTATCTTTATTTTCTCTTGAAGATATGGGTCAATCAGTTTTCTCTGCCTCATTCAGGGCCAGAAATAGTAAAGAATAGTTTCACATTACCTGTAATCTTCTAGAATGTGGTTAGGAGACTCTTATCTAAAAAGAAACATGGTGCTTAAAAAGAGGGAGGATATTAGGTATTCGGGAAGTTAGACATATTTGTTTCACCTTTTTTTGTATGTCATTTGCCTCTTGGCACTGACCTGGCATTGGGGGTACAGTGGTGAATAGGATACTGTTCCTGCCCAACTTTCATGGCCTTCAAAGTCATACAGTTAGTATAGCAGTTAGGATCCAGGAGGAATGGCCCTTAAGTCAGCATTCCTGGTCCTGGAAGGTTTTCTGGAGTAGGTTGGGACAGCAACAGGCAGAAAAGTATGAAAGGGCATTTCAAGCAAAAGGCTTTTTACATTTAAATGTAGAACAATTAGGGCGCCTGGGTGGCTCAGTGGGTTAAAGCCTCTCTGCCTTTGCCTCAGGTCATGATCTCAGGGTCCTGGGATCGAGCCCCACATCGGACTCTTTGCTCAGCAGGGAGCCTGCTTCCTTCTCTGTCTGCCTGCCTCTCTGTCTGCTTGTGATCTCTCTGTGTCCAATAAATAAATAAAATCTTTTAAAAGAAAAATAAAAAAATAAATGTAGGACAATTAAAGTGTGGTCCATATCTAAAAACTGCAAATAATAATGTTTCACGGAGTTTGATATTTAAGAGGGGGGAGTAAGAAGTAGAGTGATTTATTTATTTATTTATTTTTAAAGATTTTATTTATTTATCGGACACAGAGATCAGATCACAAGTAGGCTGAGAGGCAGGCGGAGAGAGAGAGGAGGAAGCAGGCTCCCTGCTGAGCGGAGAGCCCGATGCGGGCCTTGATCCCAGGACCCTGAGATCATGACCTGAGCCGAAGGCAGAGGCTTTAACCCACAGAGCCACCCAGGCGCCCAAGAAGTAGAGTGATTTAAAGTGGGAGTCCTGTGATATGAAGAACACCAGGAGAAGGGTTTGGAATATGATTAGAAATATATAGAATTTTATTAATATTAACACTTGACATTAGCTTCCAGTTAACATTATGGTTATAAGTAGTTTTGATCAAATAATATCTTCTTGGTTCAAGATGTTATCCCTGGATAGAAATCCTTTAATAAAAGAGTCTGTCGGAATGAAATTTTTTTTTAGATCATGAATGTGTGCTCAGTTCTGGTTTATTTTTTTTTTTTTAAGATTTTTTTATTTATTCATTTGACACAGAGAGAGAGATTACAAGTAGGCAGAGAGGCAGGCAGAGAGAGAGGAGAGAGGAGGAAGCAGGCTCCCTGCCGAGCAGAGAGCCCGATGCGGGCCTCGATCCCAGGACCCTGGGATCATGACCTGAGCCGAAGGCAGCGGCTTTAACCCACTGAGCCACCCAGGCGCCCTCAGTTCTGGTTTAATTGGCTGGGGTAGTACCTGGGCATCAGGATTTTTTAAAATTCCCCCAGATGATTCTAATGTGCCGTCAAGTTTGAGACACACAGATATATATATGGTCCTCCATCCTGCCACATTAAAGTTTGGTTATTATAATGTATAATATATAGTTCTGAAAATGATGGTGATAGCAGCTACCACTAGCTGAATATATGCTAAATTTCTGTTAACCGTACTATTGTACTTTTTTTATTTCTAAGTATAATCCCATCATCCCCATTTTAGAAATGAGAAAACTGGCACAGAGGGGTTAGATAACTATTCCTATGCCACACAGTAAACGCCAAAGCTAGAATTAGAATCTTTTCTCCTGTAAATCCCATTGCTTTGCATTTGTAAGACTCTCTAGCCAGTTGCTTTTGGGGCTTTTAGAGTTAACAATTCCATAATTACCATGTTATTAATATTAATATTATGGTTGTTGTAATAGATGATGTGATGCCTACCTCATATCCACACTCTTTGCCATAGCAGTTCTATGCATTAGAGAAGTATGGTGCATTTCCCTCCCTCTTCACTTTGCGTCCATTTGTGTGACTTGCTTTATTTAGGTCATGGAACCTTGTGCTTTTGCTGTGACCACACTTTGAAAAGTACTTGTGTGATTGAATTTACACTGTTACACCTCAGCTATGGCAATAAGTACATTTGTGGGTTGTTTTGCTGGTCTTAGGAGGAGGATGAGAACTACATTAAGCAGAGCTGAACTGCTCCTCCAGAAACCTAAGCTAGGTCAGCCAGTGCTCAGCTAACCAGTTAACTTGCAGATTTGTGAGAATAAATGGTTGCTATCTCAGGACATTGAGCTTTGGAGTGGTATGTCATACAGCCTTTATGTGGCCATAGTTAACTAATAAACTGATACAGCTGAACTTTTCAAAGTTCCAGCAGAATGACCAAATTCCAGCATTCTAGCCTATAATTTTATTGAGGATTGGACAAAGATAAACACATAGGTTATTAGGGGCCTCCTGTATTATTCTTCCAAGATAATAGAGGAGGTAAGATGCTTATAGTTAACCATAGTAAGAGAGTGTTTATACTTTATTGCCTGTGCATTCATAAAGGAGGCACTGACTAAGGAAATGGAATTCTCATGATTGACTTAGACCAGCACTACTTGATAGGCTTTTTGCAGTTTTGAGAATGTTTTATATTCGCACCGTATAGTATTGTAGCCACTAAGCACATTTGGTTGTTGAGCACTTAAAGCGTGGCTAGTGAGACCAAGGAGCTGAGTTTATGATATTATTTAATCTTACTTATTTAAAATTTAAAAGCCACATGAAACATGGCTACTAAGAAAATAAATATTATTCACTTATGTTTTGTCAGTAAATTACTCCTTTTATTTAGATTTTTCAAGTTTATTAGAATAAAGCTCTTCCTAATATTCTCTTAAAATTTTATTTTTTTTTAAAGATTTTATTTATTTACTTGAGAGAGAGAGAGCACAGAAGCAGGGTGTGGGGAGTGGAGGCAGAGGGAGAAACAGACTCCCCAAGGAGCAGGGAGCGAAAGTGGGCTCCTCTCCATCACAGGATCCTGGGATCATGACCTGAGCTGAAAGCAGACATTTAACTGACTGAGCCACCCAGGTGCCCCTTATTCTCTTAATAATTTTAAATCTTTTCTGCATCTACTTTCTGTTTGTGCTTTGGAAATCAGCTTTATTAAGGTATAATTTACATACAATAAAACCTAATAATTTTAAGTGTACAATTTGATGAGTTTTGACAAGTATATACAATCACATAAACACCAGTTGAACATTTCTGTCACCCCAGAGCTTTCCCTCCTGCTCCTTGCTATCCATCTACCTCTTCCCACTTCTTCACCTCTAGTATCCACACATCGATTTTCTGTTAGTAGGTTTTTGCCTTTTCTAGAATTTCTTGTGAACAGAATCATATGGTCTTACACATCTGGCTTCCTTCGCTTAGCATAATGCTTTAAAAATTCATCCATGTCATTGTATGTTGCATCAGTAGTTTATCATTGAGAAGTGTCCCTCCTGTTTATCCCTTTACCAGGTAATGGTTACTTGGGTTGTTTCCAATTTTTAGCTTTTGCTAAAATTGCTATTAACATTCAAGTTTAAATCTTTTATGTCAGGACGCCTGGGTGGCTCAGTTGGTTGGACCACTGCCTTTGACTTAGGGTCTTGTTCCTAGGGTCTTGGGATTGAGTTCCATTTTAGCCTCCTTGCTCAGCAGGGAGCCTGCTTCTCCCCCTGCTTGTATGCTCGCTCCCCCCTCCACCGACAAATAAATAAAATCTTTAAATAAGTAAATAAATATTTTTTGTGAATCTTTGTTTTTATTTCTCTCTGGTAGCTATCTAGGGGTAGGATTTCTAGGCTGCACAGAAAGTTTGTATTTAATTTTGTAAGAAACTGACAAACTTTTCCTGACCTTTGAGAATTCAGTTTTAGTTGCTCTTCCTCTCGGTCTTTTAAATTTTAACCATTCTAGTGCATACATAGTTTCTTATTGTGGATTGTAGGTTAAATTTGCATTGTTTTTTTTTTTAAGATTTTATTTATTTATTTGACAGAGAGAGGGATTACAAGTAGGCAGAGAGGCAGGCAGAGAGAGAGGAGAGAGGAGGAAGCAGGCTCTCTGCCAAGCAGGAGGACCCTGGGATCATGACCTGAGCCGAAGGCAGAGGCTTTAACCCACTGAGCCACCCAGGCGCCCGCTACATTGTTTTAATAACTGATAATGGTGAAGATATTTTCATGTGCTTATTTGGTACTCGCAAATCATCTTTGATGAAGTGCATGTTCAGAATTATTTCCATTTTTTCATAAGGTCGTCTTACTACAGATTTATAAAAGTTTTCTTTTGTTCCACATACAAATCCTTCATCAGATACTTGTTTTAGTAATATTGCATCCCATCTGGTTTCCCCTCTACTTTCTATAACAGTATCTTTTGAAGTTCCAAAATATGTAATTTTGTTGAAACTTAATCAATTTTTTATATTCTCTGCTTTTTATGCTCTATTTAAATTTTTTTTGCCTAGTTTAATGTCACATATTTTCTCCTCTGTTTTCTTCTAGACATTTTATAGTTTTAGCTTTTGTATTTCAGCTTATGATCTATTTCAAGTTAACTTTTATATGTGCTATGAGGTAAAGCTCAAGGTTCATTTTTTGCATATGGCTACCTGTTTATTGAAAAAGATATTTTTGCCCATTGACTGCCTTTGAATTTCTCTCAAAAATTAATTGACCAGGTGCCTGGGTGGATCACTCGACTCTTGGCTTTGGCTCAGGTCATCATCTCATAACCCTGAGATCAAAGCCCCTGAATGGGGCTCCCCGCTTAGTGGGGAGCATACTTGAGATTGTCTCCCTCTGCCCCTCCTGCCTTTCACATCCCCTGCCCCCCAACAATGCATTGACCCTTTCCCACTCTCTAAAATAACTAAATAAATAAATCTTTAAAAAAATTATTTGACCATACGTGTATGGGTCTATTCCAGGATGCTTTACTTTGTCACATTGATCTATATGTCTGTCATATACCATTACCACACTGTTTTGTTTTTTTTTTTTAAAGATTTTATCCATTTATTNATTTTATTTATTTATTTCACAGAGGGAGAGAGATCACAAGGAGGCAGAGAGGCAGGCAGAGAGAGAGAGAGGGGGAAGCAGGCTCCCCGCTGAGCAGGGAGCCCGATGCGGGCCTCGATCCCAGGACCCTGAGATCATGACCTGAGCCGAAGGCAGAGGCTTTAACCCACTGAGCCACCCAGGCGCCCTACCACACGGTTTTGATTACCATGTCTGTCTATATATCATTACAACACTGTTTAATTACCATGAATGTAATTCCTGGAGTCAGTGTGTCTTTCAGCTTTATTTTTCTCTTTCAAAATTATTTTGGCTCTTCTAGATCTTCGGCATTTTAATACAAATTTCAAAATCACTTGTCAGTTTATGCAAAAAAATGTTGCAATTTTGAATAGGATTACTTTGTAGATCAATATCTAGGAATTGACATTTTGACATCTTGATTCTTCTAATCCATAAATATTCCAAATTGAGACTATTTCTTAAACTACCCTGAAGCCAAATTTTAATTGTTTATACATCCTTTTCTTTTTCCAGCTACATCATTTGAATAGATGGAATAGGCATCAAACATAATTATAACTTTATGATTTTAATCTCTGTGAGTTGTTGTGTGTTTCATATAGGAATTGGCTATTATTTTGGAAAAAGTATAGTTTGGGCCTACCTAATATAAGTTGCTGTCAGACCAATTTCTTCTTCTCAGATGACAAAGCTATCTTCTTTTTTCCTACATTTTTTCTTTTCTTTTCTTTTATTGTCTGCTCCATTTCCCCTGGTTGCCATCACCACCTTATTTCTTGCCCAGCAATTCTTGTTTCTGCTAACCCACAAAAAAGAAATATATTCTGTATTTTCATTTTCTTCTTTTGAAAGAGGAAATATATTTTTAGGAATTTTTTAGCTATGTAAGGGTCAAGTGAAGTTTTGTTAACCCTTTGGGATTATAAAACAAAATCGAACTTTTGTTGTGATGATATGAGTTTAAATGTTACTAAAACTCTTCAAATGCACGTTTCCAGGATATTTGGGCTATTTACCTTACTATCATGCTGCTTATTAAATGTATTTTTAGAATGTATTTTATTTTACATAACACATTATCTTTATTAAATTTATCCATTAAAGGACCAGTAAGACCATTGGAATTTCGGTGATGGTGTGAGATTATGGTCCGTGTGCTCCTTAGCTGTATTTGACTTATTTAAAAAAAATTAACCATTGCTTTACGTATCTCTCTAAGATTTCATATTATGTGTGCGGGCCGTTAGTTTATGGTGAATTGCTCATCAGGGCACACTTTGATACTTAAATCCTCTCTTGGAATGCTTACTTGTTGCATTTGTCTTCTAGAGTCCATATTTACCAACCAAGAAATACTTGAAAATGAGTAGCCGGCGGAAACGTGCTCCTCCAGTGAGAGTTGATGAGGAAAAGCAACAGCAGCTTCATTGGAATATGCATGAAGACAGAAGGAATGAACCTCTCACCCTAACTGATGATGAGCACCCCTCGTCAGGTTCAGATTTCTCTTCTGCTCATTGTGTTATCCTAGATGATAGTCTAACGGAAGAAATGGCTCACAAAGATAAGAAGAGGTGTTCCGAAGCAGTGAGCATCTCAAAATCAGTAGATAAAGAAGAAACTGGTGGCATTTTTTCTCCTTTCTCTGTAAAGCTGAATATCGTGATTTCTCCCTATCACTTCGATAATTCTTGGAAGGCATTTCTGGGAGAATTAACTCTTCAGCTTCTTCCCGAACAGAGTTTAACTGAACATTTTTCTGAAAGGAGTTTTACACTGATGAGTTCAGAGTCAAGCAGTCATTTCCTGATCTATGTTAATTCAGAATGTGAAGATGTAGAGAAACAAGAAAAAGGACTCAGTGAGCCAATTTGTGACAAGGGTATTCGAGTGGAATCATCCTTCAGTGGTGAAATGTTAGAAGATTTGGGGTGGCTACAAAAGAAGAGAAGAATAAAACTTTACCAAAAACCAGAAGGAAATCACATGATCAAGGTACTCAATTTCTGTGGTGTCTTTTAAGTTTCTTCTGCGTTGGGCAGTCCCATTTTGAAGTTAACTCAGAAGGAAGTCCTAAAAAGCCAGAAATAAGTTTCTCACTGTTAAGTCAAAGTGTACTTTATTTTGGGCTTTCAGTAACTCTAAAAAAACGTATACTGTAGGTGATCATTTCTAGGCTGTCCTTTTTCAGGATATCCCGATTCCTCCCTTCCAGCTCTACTCTCAGTGTCTTATCGTCTCTCCGTCTCCTTGTAGCCGTCCTTTAACCATTGCCCTGCTCGTCTTTTCAGCTTCATCCGCTCTGTCCCTGAATTGGTATACTGTGAATGAAATGGAATTCTGTTCTTCACTACAGAATCGAGTATAATCTGACACATAACTCCCTTCTTTCATAGGCCCTTGTATCCTTCTCCAGCCTCATCTTTTATCACTTTCCTTTTTATTTTGTCCCAGACATTCCAAATTGATTTATTTCCTGCATATTTTCTGGCCCTATTTCTGCATCTTTGCTTTTGTTTTCACAGTTCTGTGCCTGGATTGTTCCCTTCCTTTTTCCTAATAATTCCTGGGCATTCTCTCATATTCAACTCAGAGTTTACTTCACTAGGGAGCTCTTTTCTTAAAATTCATGGATTTTACATGCCCTTCTCCTGTAATACTTTATACACATTTATTTTTGCCTTAGCCCCTTGTGGTGTACTTAAATTTTAGACTTTTCTCCTTCAGCAGACTGTGAAATCATTTATCTTCACAGCCTAATATAGCCCTGATACTGAACAGATTTTTAGCAAATGAATGAGCAACTTTATAATTCATTTCAGGCTCAGCTATTTACTAACTAAATAACTTTATGTGAATCACTTAAATGCTCTAATTTCATCATCTTTATGTGTAAAATATAAATAATAATCATTTTTTTTACCTCACATACTCATGTTGAGAATCATGTGAGCTACTGTAAGTAGATGTCCTTTATAAACTGTGAAGCATGTTAATATGCCTTTATGCCAAAATTTAAAAGGAAAAGAAATTCTAAAATGTTTAGTAAATTCACTTTTGTTCAATTGAAAACTGTGTCTTGTGTGTCTTTCTCACATTAAAAAGCAATTGTATTAGTATACTTTCAGAACTGACGAAAGGAAAGTAGAAAATTTAGAAGCATTAGATTGTAATTAATTCTTTTTTTTTTTTAAGATTTTATTTCTTTATTTGACAGAGAGAGAGAGGTTACAAGTCAGCAGAGAGGCAGGCAGAGAGAGTAGGAAGCAGGCTTCCTGCCGAGTAGGCAGCCCGATGTGGGGCTCGATCCCAGGACGCTGAGATCATGACCTGAGCCGAAGGCAGAGGCTTTAACCCACTGAGCCACCCAGGCGCCCCAGATTGTAATTAATTCTTCCCTGGAGGATGAAACTATGCAACCAGTTATTCCCTCTCCTTATTGATCATGTATGCCAAAATTGTGGCTCAGTGATAACAAGTATATAAGAATTCATGGCTTGTATGTCTGTTCTGTCTACCTTCCCCATAGACCAAGTCTTGATCTATTTTGTTTTCTTATCCCAATTTTTATAAATATTTAAACATTTATTGATGTTATACTAAACTAACTCCAGGTGGACATAAGGAAGAGTACAAATAATAATGAAATAAATTCTGTTATTCATTCCTATATAATGCTGGGTTGGATTCTTGTTCTTTAGTAAAAGAATATAAGCCTCTTCATGATTATGGAATCAGGTCCAGGATAACTTAAGGAAATGAAAGAAAACACATTATTGAGTATCTATCATTAAGAAGTTTTAAAATTGTATTATATAGGCTATTTCATATAGGCTTCTCTCCATTTTGCAAATAACAGCATTTGGGTCAAAATAAATCAGTTATTTTGCCAGGTATTTTAGCTCTTAAATACCAATGTCAGTATTCAGCTTCAAATCTTTTGACTGAAGAGCTTCATACTGCATTATTTTACCAGAATCAAGATATATTACATCAATCAAGATCTGTTTTCCTATACATTTTAGTGTTTGATCTAGTAATAGGGATTCCCAAGTGTAACTGTGCTTAAGATATACAAATCAAAACCACAGTGAGATAGCACCTCACACCAGTCAGAATGGCTAAAATTAACAAGTCAGGAAACGACAGATGTTGGCAAGGATGTGGAAAAGGGGAACCCTCCTACACTGTTGGTAGGAATGCAAGCTGGTACAGCCACTCTGGAATACAGTATGGAGGTTCCTCAAAAAGTTGAAAATAGAGTTACCCTGTGACCCAGCAATCACACTACTGGGTATTTACCCTAAAGATACAAATATAGTGACCCGAAGGGGCACGTGCACCCTAATGTTTTTATAGCAGCTATGTCCACAGTAGCCAAACTATGGCAAGAGCCTTGATGTCCATCAGCAGATGAATGCATAAAGAAGATGTGGGATATATATATATAATGGAATACTATGCAGCCATCAAAAATGAAATCTTGCTATTTGCAGTGACGTGGATAGAACTAGAGGATATGCTAAGTGAAATAAGTCAATCAGAGAATGACAATTATCATATGATCTCTCTGATAGGAGGAATTTGAGAGACAGGGTGGGGTGGTCATGGGGGAAAGGGAGGGAAAGATGAAACAAGATGGGATCAGGGAGGGAGGCAAACCATAAGATACTCTTAATCTCAGGAAACAAACTGAGGGTTGCTGGAGGTGGGAGGGTGGAGTGCCTGTGTTATGGACACTGGGGAGGGTATGTGCTATGGTGAGTGCTGTGAATTGTGTAAGACTGATGATTCACAGACCTGTACCCCTGAAACAAAAGATACATTATATGTTAATAAAAGAAAAAGAGAGAGAATCCTGACATGTGCATCCAAATTTTCTAGGGGAAATCTGCATTTTTAACCAACTTCACTAATTATTCTGATACTCACCAAGTTTGGAAATCATTGACTTGGTAGGTAGAATTGGTGCTGTCATCACATTCTCCTAGGTTCAGTTCCAGTTTCGGAAGTATTTTTTTTTAGCGACTTGAGTGGTGCATCTCACATAGTAGGCCCTGATTGAAAGTAAAAATGAATTTGTTATTGAAAGTAAAATTTTGTGAGGGAGATTTGGTAGGTATGTATTTAATGTTTGTGGGGCAAATACTGTGAATACATTTAAAAACAGTGTAATGGTTAGAAAAGTTTTTTTCATGTCCTCATAAAGAATGTATTAGTACAATTAAAACTATGTTTATGTTGATTAATTCTTTGTAGGTTGGAATTTATCTTTTGGAAGGTGGCCTAGCAAAACTAGACTTTTTGAGTGATGCAAATTCAAGAATGAAGAAGTTCAACCAACTCATGAAAAGAGTGATGGAAAAGTTACACAATTTTGTTATTCCAGGTAAATTAAAAATGGCTGTTACTTTAAGAGTTGTGGGTTTTTCCCAAATCATATACATAACAAGCAGAAAAACAATAAAACCATAATAAAATTAAACAACCTCTATAAAATCATGGTTTGACAAAATTATATGTATCTGAAATGCCCCCACTACTTTGTGTCTTTCTTTGCTAAATATTGTGCTTAGCTTAGAGTAAGTACTCAAGAAGTGTTTGCAGTCAATAGACTCTAAAGGGATCTGAGCTGATTGGAATTTTCGCATTATTATTATGCTTTTATTTTGTCATGGCCAGAGATTCTTGGCTGCCCTTATTCCAACTCTCCTTTGCAGTCTGACAAATAGTCTCAAGAGCCTGCTTCCCTTAAAGACCAGTTAACTTTCCTCCTGTTTCTTGGCAAGATGTTGTATCCTTGGTCAGGACTGCAGCTTCAGAGTTGTCTGCCGTTGGTTCCCAAGGGGAGAGTGTGGATGGCTTGGTGCAGCCCATCAACACTACTGGAAAAACGGCTCAAATTCTCCAAGCCCTGCTCATGGTGGGTCAGCATTATTTCAGGTGCAAATTACAGAACATTTCATACTGAAATATTTGGGAAATAAGTTCTAAGCTTGACTGTTGAATTGTTTCTTCAGTGCATTCTTTGCAAAGCTTCATAATACTAATAGAAGTATGGGTGCCCGGCTGCCTCAGTCGGTAGAGCATGTGACTCTTGATCTCAAGATCGTGAGTGCAAGCTTCATGTTGGCCTACTTAATTTAAAAAAAAAATACTAGTAAAATTAAGTCATTTTGCATGTTGAAGACTTAAAAGGAGGAAAATCTCTGATTTCAGAATTGGAAGGGATGCTTTTACGTACGTCTAGAATTTTTAAAGTTATGGTAAGAATTATTCTGCCTTTTAAAGGTAATACAAATTGGGCGTTTCAAAGGAAAATGTCAAAGGATTTCAGAGGAAAACTTCAATTTAGTATCAGTACTAGATTACACAACTATAGTAAAAGTCTGAAATAACCACACATATAATTAGACATTAATTATAAAATTTTTAAAATCTCACGTGGCATATTTTTTATTGAAAAAAGTAAATTATGTATTTTGTGGTACAGTCTTCCTTCTGTGGCACGTGAGGTATGTCCTGTAAGAGTGGATATGCCTTATGGGAACAGTTGAGAAATCATAAGCTAAAGTGGGTTTGTACACTTATTTAAGATTTTGAATTTTTTTCATGTTATAGTAGGCACCGGTCTTCTTCCATAGGGCAGTTGTGCCCAACAAATGTATCATATTTTTTACAAATTTGTATTAATGGCTTAAGCACTTACCTCCTAGTGGGCTCTTGCTACTACCAATGGCCTATCCTTTTTTAACATAAGAAATAAAACAGGGACCCTTGTCTTACTAGACATAGAAAAATTATGTCTACATATGGATTTTTTTTATGTTAAGATGTAAAAGTGAAGTAAATTACCTTTTATAAACTGCAAAAGATATTCACATGCAAATGTTTTTTAAATATCTACAGTGGGCAAAGCATGTGCTAGCTGCTCTGAGGAACTATAAAAACAAAAGACAGCCTTTGCATAACAGTTTGGTGCACAAGGGAAGAATACAGATAAATAATTGCAGTGCCAGACAGATTGCAGTGTATCACTATATCCAAAGTAGAAGAGTATTACACGAACACAGAAAGAACATTAATTCTAACCAGGGAAAACAAAAGAAAATGCCATGGAAAAAGTTGAACTATCTTGAAAGGTAGATTTTTGATCAGCGAAGAATTAAGGATAGGGTTCTTCCAGTCCCAAAACACACGGAGCAAGGCCCCAGAGATGGAAAAGTGTGTAGTATGTTCTTAGAATAAGAATTGCTTATAGTTATAAACGGTGGATTGGGTTGTTTTGAGTACATTTATTTTTGGATGTACAGATGTGTTGGAAGAGGACGAGGAAGATTCAGAGAGTGAGCCAGAGGGACAGGACATTGATGAGCTCTATCAGTTTGTGAAGCAAACACATCAGCAAGAAACACAGTCCATCCAAGTGGATGTCCAGCATCCTGCGTTGATTCCTGTGTTGAGACCGTACCAGAGAGAGGCTGTCAATTGGATGCTGCGACAAGAGCATTTCAGAAGCCCTCCTACTAGTGGCAAGTATCAGATGCTTAAAGAAAGGCAGATTGATCAGGGGGATTATATGAGAGATGATTAGGATGGGGGACATTGTTAAACAAATCATATTGAAAAGTTAGAATAGAATAGGTTTTACTGTGAACAAAATGATAGTCTAAGAAATTCTTTAAAATTTAAATCTAGAGAAATTCATTTATGGGTTCCCTCATCTATAAATGTTTGAATTAATTCTTCCTGGCCAAATAAGGGCTGCCTTGATTGGAATTTTGAAAAATTAATTCATTTTTTACATGCCTTTCCAATTAAGAATTGCTTTTGGAACCTGATCAGACGGGAATCTTGTTAATCATCTGCTAGAGGCTTCGCAATAATGATGAATATTAGCAACAGAAAGCAAATTTACGAAAGTGGGAAACTAATGTGTGACTGATTCTCCTAGCTTTGCATTTATTTTCTTTGCTCCACAAAATAAATGATAAAAATGTTATCTAGTAAGAGTTTTCATAAAAGTAAATTTATGGACATCGCTTATGCCACTTCTTTATCTTTAAAGAGATAGGCACGAGGTGAGATTTTTATATGATTCTAGGAAGTGAAATGTTAACTATTTCACTTTCTTTATAGATTTATTTTAATGATGGATAGCTCTTATTTAATTTCTTCCATGGGTTCGTTTGTACTTTTTTAGCCAACAAAATTCTTTTTTAGCATTTTTTTATTTTTAAATATCCATTTATAGCCAATATTATTTCTTCCCACTCCCCCTCATCCCATACTCTAAATTTATTTTGAAATAATAATTTCACATATCATATATAATCTGGTAATATTTCAGTTTATTAAAAGAAAGGATTCCTTTAGACAGATATAAAATATACATGTATTATAATGGAAAGGTTTCCTTTAAGCAGATAAATCTTATAGTGGCTTTTTAAACCTAGTAATTCCTTAATATTGCCAAATCTCTCCCCTCTCTCCTTTCTTTTCTTCTCCCCTTTCTGTTTCTTTTATTTCTCTTTCTTTCTTCCAACTGATTCAAATCTGAAACCAGTAGTGTTCATACATTGGAATTAGTTGTAGGCTCTTAAATTTCTATAATCCATAGATTTTTATCTGTGTGAGGAGATCCTTTATCTCCTCACAATGTGTATTTCTTCTTACAATTTATCCAGAAATTGTTAGCTCTATAGTCTCCCATAGACTGGACTATTTTTTTCTCCAAAGTGAAATAATGTTTCTCTAAGTAAGTAATTTTATTAAGGTATAACTTACAATAAAATGCACAGATCTTAAGGGCACAGTTTGATAAATGTGCACAAATCTGTGTATCTGTGTCACCAGTGACCCAGTCAAGACATAGAACTAGATTGTCTCAGAAGGCACTTGCCACCCTTGCATCTTTAGACTTGAAGTCCAAGAGGCTGTCCAATTTATGTGTTGTAAGTTTAAATATTTTGTCCTGTTTCAAATAGGACCAAAAAAGGATGCCAAATATCTCATTAATAATTTTTATATTGATTACATATTAAAATGTTAATATATTGGTTATATTATGCTAAATAGTTAAAATTGAGTTTACTTATTTCTTTTATATCTATTTTATAGTGCTGACATGAAATATTTCCATCACCCCAGAAAGTTCCCTCATGGCCCAGTCAGTTAGTTCTACTTCAGCCCCTTCAGGAGGCAACTATTGCCACCATAAATTAGTTTTGCCTCTTTTTGAAACAAGAACTAGAATGGCAAAATATGGACATTTGAGGTGGAAGAGAAGTTGACCTCTTTCAACATAATATTTTTGAGATTTAAGCATGCTGTATGTATCCGTACGTAATCCATTCTTTTTTTTCCACAGAATGGATTTTCTTGATTAAATCCCATGTATCATTTAATAGTTATGTTTCCTATGGCTCCCATAAGTTGAAGTTTTTATCTTGTATTTTTTTCATTTTATAAACCCTATATATCTGTATTCATACTTCATCTATTGATCCATAAAGAAGGCAATAAAAAATTACTTGCCGTTTCACTGGTGGGTAGAAACATACTTCCTAATTTAGTAGTTGGTTTAAACAACTTAAAATTTTAAGGGAAAGGGTAGTGAAAGATTTTGATTGAAATACACGCAGTATGTTTTAAGATACTTTTTCCTCAGTTAAGTTAAGCCTTTCCTCCTACTCTCAGACCCATGTAAAAGGTTGGGTCTGATTTAGGTTAATGTATTAGCCCACTAGCATATGTCTGTTGAGTTATTTAAAAACTTTAGACGACAACTTAAAGGATTTGTAAAGGATAAGCTACTCTCTTTTATTGGGTAGGAGCTGGCTACATGTACTAGTTTTCTTTCCCTGTTAAATCTCTGATGTGCTGTACTTTGTTTTTCTATTTTAATATTTGTTTATGTAGAAAATATTGGTGTCGGATGCCTGGGTGGCTCAGTCGGTTACGCGGCTGCCTTCGGCTCAAGTCATGATCCCAGGGTCCTGTGATCGAGTCCCGCATCGGGCTCCCTGCTCAGCGGAGAACCCGCTTCTCCCTCTCCCTCTGCCTGCCGCTCTGCCTACTTGTACTCTCTATCTCTCTGTCAAATAAATAAATAAAATCTTTTAAAAAAATAAATCGAAATGAAAATATCGGTGTCCCAAGCAAAGAAGAAAATAAACATAAGAATAACATCTGAAGAAAAGAGTGAGATCCTAGCCTTTTCCCATGTGTATGTGGCTTCCCAGGGTATCCTGACTGCTAACTTATTTTTATTTTAATGCGATTATCTGGCAGAAGGGAAGACAGAAACTTATTATTATGGTTATATTTTTCTTTAGAAAATGCCCTGCATTTCTTATGGCGTGAGATTGTTACATCTGAGGGTTTGAAACTCTACTACAATCCGTATACAGGCTGGTAAGACAAACTTCATGTGCTTGCTATTAAAAATAAATATTATGAAAACTTGTATGAGATTGGTAGCATATGCCTTTAGCTTTGACAGTAACCTGAAGAAGAAATACTAAGTTAAAGTTTTGTTAGACTTCTTTAATATGAAAAAAAAAAAGTTTTGTTAGACTTCATATTTTTACCATTTTTATAGGTAGGACAAACATGAAATTAATAGCACCTGTCATTTTTCAGTAAATGAATGCAATAGACTTAAGATGCTTAATTATTGACATTTAAAGAGATTATAATTTTTATATTATGGACCAATTTTTATATTTTCATTGAATATGTTAATATCTGTTATAAAAGTTTCAGGAGTCATTAAATATAAATAATATACTGGGTGAATCATTAGTGTCCTACTTACTTTTTTATTCACAGACACAAAAGAAGGCAGACATGCTTCCTGTTACTTATAGAAGAGAAAAGCATGGTGGATGGACATTTACCAGCCACTCCTGTTTCTGCAGACTTAGTTGTCAGCTCTGGGAGTTTTTTTATCACAGTTCTTTATTCAGGACCTAGGGTTTCAGATTGTTTCACCCTAAAATGTAGTTTAAAGAAAACTTAGACTATTATGGGTTTCTTCCAGTTTTCTTTAGGAATAGTATAATTTTTACTTGCATTCCTATGACATGTGTTTCTTATTTTTTCCTTAAGCATCATCCGTGATTACCCAAATGCTGGGCCACAGTTGCTTGGTGGCATCTTAGCAGATGAGATGGGTCTCGGAAAGACAGTGGAGGTTTTGGCTCTGATTCTGACACATACTCGACAGGATGTCAAACAAGATGCTCTCACACTTCCCGAGGTAGGAGGAGTACTGTAGGGCTGAGAAAGCAGGGGACATATGTTCTCAAAAAGCATCATATGGCCAGCATTTGCTTGGCACTTAAGCCAACACTCATTTTACTCATAGGCTAATGATTTTTTTAAGTTACTAGTTAACTTCAAGTGGGCACAGAGAATAGGATGTCTGTGACCTGGAGGGTTTTTGTAAGTGATATTGGACAAGTAGGAAGGGGTTATGCTGTCACTCACCAAGGTTCCTTCTAGTTGGCAGGGAAGCTCTTAGGAAAGTACTGTTACTTCGTTGAATGTTTGGCCAGTACTACAAGCCTCCACATTACCATTAAATATTTTTGAGTAATTTTTTTAAATTGTACAAATCACAGATATGTAAATCATAGAATCTAAAATTAGTAATTAGATTGCAAAATGAATAAAACTCTAAGTCCTTTTTCCAAAATATATAATTATGTTTAAAAATATAAATTTTAGAGTTTATGGGGGGGGAAAAAGAAAAACAGCTCCACTGAGGCAAATGCAGCTCATAGCTCATAATTTCCAGTAACCAAATCTAAAATCAGCACACTAGTTAAGGGTATAATTGATTACCTGTAGGGCCCACTGTGCTCACAACTTTAGTGATAATGTGATCTTCTGATAGGGTCAGGTTTGCAGAGTTAACCTTGTAGATTTGACTACAGAATAAAAATACTATTTCGTTGTTTAAAAAAAAATGATTTGGAATATATAACGAATATATAACAGTTAACTGTCAGTAATTTCTATATTCCATATTTAAACAAGCCTTTAAACGTTAATTTCAGAAATTCCACACTTAACATTTAGATAATTTAAAATAATATGTACAGTTTTAAAAAGTGATGGCTAGCGGTAAGCTCTGAGATAAAAAATAAAGTTTGTATGTATGAATAGCATTTTAGCTCTTTCTTTCATCATTTTTTACAACTCTATTGCATCTCCTTAATAGAAGGAGGGTTAATCTTAATAAGCAACTCCAGTTACTAAAAGCAAAACACTGTGTGACTACTGAATGTTGTTTATATCAGGGAAAAGTGGTGAATTATTTCATTCCATCACATTATTCTGGAGGAAAAGTAAAAAACACAGAAACCCAGAATATGGAATTTGAACCAAAAGAAAAAGTTCAGTGCCCGCGTAAGTATGAAATCTTTAAAAAAAAAAAAAATACGTTTTTACAGTCATCTTTGTTCTAGTTCTTGCAGTCCTTATATGGAGCTGTTTTGTAATTGTTATGAATAATTGTTTTCATAGTCATTTATACTTTGTGTAAATGGAGTCAATTACAAGTCATGTTATCTTAACAAAAGTAAAGCTTTGGGCGCCTGGGTGGCTCAGTGGGTTAAAGCCTCTGCTTTCGGCCCAGGTCATGATCTCAGGGTCCTGGGATCGAGGCCCGCGTCGGGCTCTCTGCTCCGCAGGGAGCCTGCTTCCCCCTCTCTCTCTCTGCCTGCCTCTCTGCCTNAAAATTTTAAAAAAAAAAAAAAAAAAAAAAAGTAAAGCTTTATTCCTTGATTCCTTCATTCTTTTTTAGTCTAGATAATTCTTGTTCAGTCTTTTGTATTTGAATTTCTTTATCTTACAGTTTAAACAGGTTTTGTTTATTCTCAAGCATAGCTACTTCAGATTCTGCTAGCAGATGAGAGTTTCCCTTACTAATGGTCGCATATACATAGATAATTGTGAGAGGTTTTTTAAAATACAATTTTAAATGATAGTTGCTTTGTAAGATTGCAAATTAATGAGTAATTCTTCTTTAAATAATTTCCCTTACAGTAATTTATTAATGTATTGAGATAAATGTTTATTACACATTCTTCAAAATGGTGGTACACAGACAACATACCTTCAATAAATCTTTGTTTTATTTTTTCTTAACTTAGTTCTCAATATTAAGTTCACATATTAAGATTAATGCATTCTATTTTTTTTAATTTTAATTATTTTGACTGAGTTAGTATATCCTTTTGCATATAGCTACACGTGTGATGATCCTGACAGCTGTGAAAGAAATGAATGGAAAAAAAGGAGTTTCCATCCTTTCCATATATAAGTATGTCAGTTCTATATATAGATATGATGTTCAGCGGAATAGGAGTCTTCTGAAACGGATGCTGAAATGTTTAATTTTTGAAGGTCTTGTGAAACAGATCAAAGGCCATGGTTTTTCTGGAACTTTTACATTGGGAAAGAATTACAAGGAAGAGGATATATATGATAAAACAAAAAAGCAGGTAACGGAATATTTGTTAAGTTGCTATCTGTGTTGTGTTGTGGAAGACATTGACAGATCCCACTTGATACTGAGGCTCTTAGAGACTGAAGGTAAAAAACAAACCTAGAATATTACATGTGGCTGTGATTTATTTTTTTCTACTTCCTGAATATACGTTTCATCAGAGTAGAAACTTTATTTTGTTTACTAAACCCAGAGAAGAATGCTTGGCACATAGCAAATACTCAATAAATATATACTGAGTGAATTGTATTAGTGGGTTGAGCATATTATAAAGTTTAAAATAACTCCAAAGAATGTATTTTTTAAAGAGGAAGAAATAAGTAAAACAACTCTATCTTCATTATGCTGTTGTCAGCAGTTAAAAAAATCTGTTCTATAGTTGTTTGTTTTTTTAAGGTTTTATTTATTTATTTGTCAGAGAGAGAGTGCACAAGCAGAAGGAGAAGCGGGCTCCCTGCTGAGCAAGAAGCCTGACACAGGGCTCAGTCCTAGGACCCTGGGATCATGACCTGAGCCAAAGACAGACGCTTAACTGACTGAGCTACCCGGGCATTGTTCTATGTTTAAAAATATAAGCTACCTTACATTTGCTTAGCTTTTTATATACATTTTCAGTTTTTTATATAAATTCTTATTTTTCCCATGTCATCATCATATGAAATTTTAACATTTTGTTAATAAAACTGCTATTTTGGGGCTATTAATTTCAAATTTGCTTTTTAAAAAAAATTAGTTACATAGCTCTGCATACATAAATTAGGTAATGGAGGCATTTGGCTGGCTCTGTCAGAACAGCGTGCAACTCTTGATCTCAGGGTCATGAGCGCAAGCCCCACATTGGGTATAGAGATTACCATAAATAAATAAACTAACTTAAAAAAAATAAATAAGCAGGGGCACCTGAGTGGCTCAGTTGTTTAAGTGTCTGCCTTCAGCTCAGGTTATGATCTCAGGATCGAGCCCCACATCAGGCTTCTTGCTTAGTGGGGAGTCTGCTTCTCCCACACCCTCTCCGTCTATGAACTCTGTCTCTCTCTTTCTCAAATAAATAAAATCTTTAAAAAAAGTAACTAAATAAATAAATTGGGTAAAAACTAATGACAGGTCAAGTGTGGGGCTATCAGCTTCTCTGCTGTGAAAGAAATGGCAGATTAAAAAGTTCATTTTCTGGAGCTGGGAGTTTCCCAACATTTTCCGCAGCCAGGGTAGAAGGCTGCAGTGAACTTCTGTGCTTTTAGTAATCCTTCTGTCACTAAAAACGGAAAATCTTCAATTAATGCCATTCATTTCATTTTAAGTGTCCCAACTCCTCTGTTCAACCTCAGCTCTGACATCACTTCTAGGAAGCTGCTGCTGCCACTTAGCACCCCATCACAGCTCCTCTGTTATATACCTCCCTTACACATTCCTGTACCATTGTTTCACTTTCTATTGTTCTTCCATTTCCAATAGACCCCCTTGGAGACCAGGAGCTAGATAGTCCTCATATTTCTGTCCCCAGCATCTAACACTATGCCTGGCACAAAATTGGCATCCAGTAAATAATTTCAGAAGGGACACAGGTAGAAAGGACAAAGAAGGAATTTATTTGTTAGTTGCAGTAACTAGTAGATTAATTTTCACTTTCTTTAAATGCTGTATTTTAGTACTTGCTTTGTTTATAATGGCCTTAGCTTGTATATTTATGTATAATAAACTACTTATCTTTTATTAATTTAGACAGACTATAAATTATAAGAGGTTAATGTCAAAATATTAGTAGCTCCCTCTCTTTCTAATTCTTATTCTCTTCAAATTTTACTTACACAGTATAAAGCCTTCCTTTTTAGACCTGCAGACTACAGAAGGCAATTTGAAAGCAACTGATCAGGAATGATTCTCCCCTGGGAAAATGGTAGCAAAGAGTGGCTATTGGATTTTTATGGAAAACTCATAAATAAAGTTGGGAATTTAATTTTAGAAATGTAATTATGTTGAAATAAATTAATTAAATCATATTTTTCATAGGCAGTAGGGAGTCCAAGGAAAATTCAGAAAGAATCCAGAAAATCAGGAAGCAAAGACACAGATTCTGAATACTTACCATCAAATACATCTGATGATGATGATGATCCTTACTATTATTACTATAAGGCTCGGAAAAATCGTAGTAAATTCAGGAAAAAGCCTGTTCCATCCACAAAAAAGGGAAAAGTTCAGCCTAACATCAATCTCAATTCACAAGGTCACTGTCCAGCTACCAGTGACTCTGGAATTACTGATGTTACCACATCTAAAAGTACATGTATCTTTGAAGGAAAGCAAGAACGTGCAGCAGGAGACCAAGCTGAATCTCTAAACCCTGCTGATGGTGATGTGCCGCAGTCTACTATCATGAGTCCCTCTAATTCCTCTGATTATCGCTTTGAGTGCATATGTGGTGAACTTGACCAGGTAGACCGTAAACCTCGTGTTCAGTGCCTGAAATGCCACCTGTGGCAACATGCCAAATGTGTGAATTATGAAGAGAAGAATCTGAAGATTAAACCTTTTTACTGCCCCCACTGCCTTGTCGCGATGGAGCCAGTATCAACAAGAGCAACTCTGATCATCTCGCCCAGTTCCATCTGTCATCAGTGGGTGGATGAAATCAACAGGCATGTGAGGTCATCGTCTCTTCGAGTCTTGGTAAGGCAGTTTCGGCTCTTGAAGCGGTTAGGAAAATGTCAGTTTTGGCTTATGATAATTTTTATAATCTTTGTCAGTTTGTTGTTTATCCCAGAAATTAATGAGATAATATGAAATCAGAACTTGAAGAGGAAATTGAGAATAGGAAATAAAGCAGTAGATTCTGTATTCTTGTCTGATATCAGAAGTTCAGAAGTTAAAGCACTTTGAGTGAAAAGATGTGAAAACTTTTGAAAAAATTCATCACGTAAAGAGAAAAGACTTCATACATGCATTTATACTCTTACAAATGCAGTCCAAAGGCAGCATTGTGTAACAGTAGCTACTTGTCTGACCTCCACCCCTTAGCTCTAAAATCTTCCTCTGAAGCCTCAGTTACCTCATCTGTAAAATAAATTTACTCATTCAACAAATATTTATTGAGCATCTGTAATATACTAAGAATTCTGCTAACTTCTAAAAGTAGTACCCTCTCATAGACTTACCGTGAAGGTTAAATGATATAATAAAGTGCTGGTATATAGTACATTGTAATTTACTAATGTTAGTATTCTTTTTTTTTAATTAAAGTATAATGATATACAGTATCATTAATTTCAGGTATATAACAATGAATTGACAATTCTGTATATTACGATGCTATGCTCACCATGATAAGTGTAGTTACCATCTATCACCATGCAATATTATTACAGTATTATTGACTATATTACCTATGCTGTATTTTTCATCCCTGTGACTTATTTATCTTATAACTAGAAGCCTGTACTTCTTAATTCTCTTCACCTATTTTACCCACCCCCTCAATTCCCTCCACTCTGGCAGCTACCAGTTTGTTCTCTGTATTTATACTGTTTTGTGTCTGTTTATTCATTTGGTTTTTTAGGGTTCCATATACAAGTGAAATATGGGATTTATCTTTCTCTCTCTGACTTACTTCCTTGAGGCTAATACCTCAAGGCCCATGTTGTCACAAATGGCAAGATCTCATTCTTTTTTATAACTAATATTCCACTGTATATATCCATCACATCTTTTTTATCCATTCATCTGTCAGTGAACACTGGTTGCTTCCATAACTTGGCTATTGTTAATAACTGCAATAAACATAGGGGTGACTATATCTTTGAATTAGTGTTTTCATTTTCTGTGGGTAAATAGTAGTGGAATTCCTGGATTATACAGTATTTCTGTTCTAATTTGGGGGGGAATTTCCATATTGTTTTCTACAGTGGTTGCACCAGTTCACATTCCCACCAGCAGTGCACTAGAGTTTCCTTTTCTCCACATCCTCACCAACGGTTGTTAGTTTTTACCTTTTTTGGTACTAGCCATTCTGACTGGTGTGAAGTGATATCTCATTATGGTTTGATCTGCATTTCTGTTTAGTGATGTTGAGCATCTCTTTATGTGTCTGTTGGCCTTCTGTATGTCTTCTTTGGAGAAGTGTCTGTTCAGAGCCTCTGCCCATTTTTTTAACCAGATTTTTTTTTTTTTTGATGTTGAGCTTCATAAGTTCTTATATATTTTGGATGTTAACTCCTTAGTGGACATATCACCTGCAAATATCTTTCCCGTTCACTGGTTGCCTTTTTGTTTTGATGGTGTTCTTTGCTATGCAAAAGGTTTTTATTTTGCTGCAGTCCAGTAGTTTACTTTTGTTTTTGTTTTCCTTGCCTAAGAAGACATATCCATAAATATGTGGCCAAGGCCAGCATCCAAGAAGTGACTGCCTATATTTTCTTTTAGGAGTTTTATGGTTTCAGGTCTCACATTTAGGTTTTTATTCCATTTTGAGTTAATTTTTATGTGGTGTAAGAAAGTGGTTCGCTTTTATTCTCTTGGATGTAGCTGTCCAGTTTTCCCAGCACCATTTATTGAAGACACTGTCTTTTCTCTGTTGTATATTCTTTCCTTTTTTTATCGTAGATTAACCATATAAGCATGAGTTTATTTCTGGGCTGTCTATCCTGTTCCATTGATCTCTGTGTCTCTTTTTGTGCCAGTACCATATTCTTGATCACTACAACTTTGTAGTGTATCTTGAAATCTGGGATTGTGATACCTCCAGCTTCGTTCTTCTTTTGCAAGATTGCTTTGGCTCTTCAAGGCCTTCTGTGGTTACGTACCAGTTTTAGGATTATTTGTTCTATTTGTTCAGAACAAATGCAGAATACCAACAGAAAAAAATTCTTTTGGTATTCTGATAGGGATTGCATTGAATCTCTGGATTGCTTTGGGTACAATAGACATTTTAAAAATATTAATTTTTTCAATCCATGAGCATGGTTTACCTTTCCATTTGTTTATTTGATCTTCAATTTATGTCATCAATATGTTACTGTTTTCAGATACAGGTTTTTAACCTCCTTGGTTAAATTTATTACTAGTATTTTTTTCTTTTTGGTATAATTATTTCCTAATTTCTCTTTCTGTTACTTTTTTATTAGTGTATAGAAGTACAACAGATTTCTGTATATTAATTTTGAATTGTGCAGGTTTACTGAATTCACTAATTGGTTCTGATAGTTTTTAGGTGGAATCTTTAGGGTTTTCTGTATATTATGTCATCTGATAATAGTGACATTTATACTTCTTTCTTACCAATTTGGGTACTTTTTATTTCTTTTTCTCATCTGATTGCTACAGGTAGAATTTTCAGTACTATGTTGAATAAATGTGGTGAGAATTGACATCTTTGTCTTGTTCTTGATCATAGAGGAAAAGATTTCAGTTTTTCACCATTGAGTACAATATTAGCGGTGGGTTTGTCATATATGGCCTTCACTATGTTAAGGTATATTCCCTCCAAACCCATTTTCTTGAGTAATGGTAGTATTCTTCACTCCCTTTGTTCTTCCTTCCTTCTTTCCACATAAATGTCATATAAGATTTTCAATATTTCAGGGCGCCTGGGTGGCTCAGTGGTTTAAAGCCTCTGCTTTCGGCTCAGGTCATGATCTCAGCGTCCTGGGATCGAGGCCCGCATCGGGCTCTCTGCTCAGCGGGGAGCCTGCTTCCTCCTCTCCCTGTCTCTCTGCCTGCTTCTCTGCCTACTTGTAATTTCTCTCTCTGTGTCAAATAAATAAGTAAAAAATCTTTAAAAAAATAAAAAATCATTATAAAAAAAAAAAAAGATTTTCAATATTTCAGCTACTATTATAGACATGGAAAGAGAATACAGTAATAAGTAAAATACCGTCTTTGCCATTGAGGAGCTCTTTTTGTGGGGTAGGTAAACCTTGGTTTGAATCTAGGCTCTGCCAGTTTTGAGCAAGAAACTTCATGTTTCTTATGTGTGGAATAGGAGTAATAACAACTACTAACAACACTGTTATTGAAGCTAGGAGATAAAGCTCAGCATAGTATCTGCAACATAAAAGGTATTCAGTAAATTTTAGCCCTTACTGTTGTACTTCATACCTTTGTGCTTTTGCACCTACCTACCTACCTAGAAGTCCTTTTCCCCTTGCTCCACCTGGGAGAACTCCTAAATGTTCTTTAAGATCCACCTCAAACTTTCACTTTTCTCTGAATTTACCTTCTCAGTTCCAGCGTTGGTCTTTCTACTGTGCTACCATTTTTACTTCTGTTATATTTCCTTTCACATTGCTTACGTCATTGGTCTTTCACCCTAAAATGTATCTTTTCCTAGGCATGTGCGGAATGTATCTCATAGCATGTTTGGTACTAAACAAATAGAAAGGGCTCAGTAAAGATTTAAAAGAGTGAATATTTTAGTTATCTTTTGTGACCTTTTCTGCAATAATTTTGTCTCTGCTGATTATTTCCTAGGTATACCAAGGAGTGAAGAAAGATGGTTTTTTACAACCTCACTTTTTGGCTGAACAGGATATAGTTATCATTACCTACGATGTCCTTCGTTCAGAACTAAACTATGTAGATATCCCACACAGCAATAGTGAGGATGGGCGTCGCTTACGGAACCAGAAGCGCTATATGGCCATTCCCAGCCCCCTAGTAGCTGTGGAGTGGTGGAGGATCTGCCTTGATGAAGCCCAGATGGTTGAATGTCCTGCTGTAAAAGTGAGAATTTCTACAAAATCTTTTGAGTACTGGGGAAGAAAAAAGAGGAAAGAAGTTGGGGAAGCTGTCCATAAAAAAATTTAATAATTTAAGTGTAATTGACCCACGGTATTGATACTGGCTAAAAGTTTGCTGTAAAACACAATACATATGCTTTCCTCTTGTGCTATGAACTATATAACCCTTAGGAATTATTTTGGTACTATGAATTATTGCTCTTTATGCAATGCCTATGTATATTTGAATAAGATGGCAGTTTATGTATGGTGCAGATGAAACTAAACTCTGGGGACTTTTAGAAGCATTTCTCCTAAGTGGAAATCTTATCACGTGGCTCTGATAGCTTTGGGCCAAAGTTAACTTCAGCATTTTTTTTATCAGAGAGACCATATCATAACAGACCATGCTACTTTAGAGGGAGTATTGGTTCAGCCTTTGTTCATCATATATCTTTATTCCATCTTCTTTGACCAGTTTGTAACCTAAACTCGATTTATGAATCTCATCTATTAGTACATTGTTTCACATCTGAAGGATGGGGTGGCTTAGGGGATATATCAGTTATTCAAGGAGCCTTTTCATTCTACATGAACTTGAACTGCCCCTTCCTCTTTTGGGGAGGGCACATGGCAGCCTAATGAGATCCACTGTGCTAGAGGATGACCCATTGATTTTGACATTCAACTTTGAATGTGATAACTGTTGAATAAGAGTGGATATGTCTGACCTGAAGCATAGCTTTTCATGGGCTGTTTTCAGGAGTGAACATATTCCTGATTTTTCCCTGTCCTTTTTTTTTTTTTTTTTCATATTTCTCTCTCATTAGGCTGCAGAAATGGCTCAGCGCTTGAGTGGGATTAATCGCTGGTGCATCAGTGGCACTCCAGTGCAGAGAGGATTGGAAGGTAATGTGTGGTTTTCTCACATTTTGCATGTATTTGAAAAACTTGCTTTTCTTAAGAACAAGTATGTTTAACCTTTGTTGGAATCCTTACTTAAGTGATTATATATATTTGTATTTCACTCCTAATGGTTTCAAGAATGGAATGAAATTTCATTTTGAATGGAATTAAGTGGTTTTTGTTTTTATTTATGAGGACAGATACATAGTGAGTAGTCCTATGATCCTAAGTCAAACAGTCATTGTGCCCTCCTCAGCAATGTAGATGCAGGTCTCAACTGAACTTAGAGGTCCAAAATGGTAGGTAGAAAACAGAAAGAACCTAAAAAGAGAGAGAGAGAGGAGAGGGAAAAGGAATTAATCTCAATTGGCTGTATCTATAAAAATAAGGATCATAATTTTCATTGGCTGTCCATATAAATAGTGGGATCACAATTTTATTAATTGTAGAAGTTATAAAGTATTCATAGCTTTATAAAATGTCACTCCATATGTTTACACCATCATTCCTTCAACTGTTCCTCTTGGACATTTAGATTGTGTCCAGTTGTTCCCAACTCCCACACACACATTTTAACTCATGCTTCTGCATTCATCTTACTCATATAACTTATTTTTCTTTAGAGCAGACACTGCATTTTTACAAATTTTATTTAAATTGTAAATATTTAAAACTAAAAGTTTTATTAAATGTTTTACATAATAAATTTTCAGAAAAGCTGTCATTAAAAGGTAATTATAAAATGTAGATATTCTTAAAGTCCTGTGACAGATGTTCATCCTTAAAACTTACCTTTCTATAAAAAAAAATCTTTCTGGAAATTCAGGTTTTTGTACATTATTTTTAACAGGATAACTTGCCACTTTTTTAAAATAAAAATATCAATGTTCATTACTGTGATCTGAAAAACAGTTACTTTTGATGATTATTTTTAGGGGCAAAATGTGTTCTAGGAAGATTATAAGTATGTATTTAAATATTTGTATAATTTTAGTAAATAACATTAAGGTACCTATTTGTGCAATAGTATCAGGCTGATTAAAAGGCCAAATTTAGTGGTCTGCTATTACATTTGGAAATTACCCAAATTATAGATGTTTAGTTGTTAATAAGATCTCATTAGACTCAAAAGTTAGCTGAGAGGGTACAAGAGAAAGAAAATGACTGTCAGAGTTACGTTTTTCTAATTTTAACATTGAAAGAATATGAACAATAATTCCTCAGTTTCCTGGGTAGGTTATTTTTTATATGTAAGGTGTTGCCAGGTGCTTAAGCACTTATCACGATTTAACAAATTCTTGAGTATTGTTTTAACTCCAGCATAATTATCATCTAGTGTTACATTAGTTTTAGGTGTACAATACAGTGATTCAGCAATTGTATGTATACATTACTCAGTGTTCATCATAGTTAAGTGTACTCTTAATTCCCTTCACAATTTCACCCACCCACCCCCACACCCACCTCCCTTCTGGTAACCATCAGTTTGTTCTCTATATTTAAGAGTCTGTTTGTTGTTTGTGTTTTTTTTTTTAATTTGTTCATTTGTCTTGTTTCTTAAATTCCACATATGAGTGAAACCCTATAGTATTTCTCTTTTTCTGACGGACTTATATCACTTAGCATTATATACCCTCTAGGTCCATTCATGTTGTTGCATATGGCAAGAGTTCATTCCTTTTTTATGGCTGAGTAACATTCCATTGTATATATATACACCACATCTTCTTTATCCATTCACCTGTCGATAGACACTTTCACAATTTGGCTGTTGTAAATAATGCTGCAATAAATATAGAGATACATACATCTTTTTGAATTAGTGTTTTTTTCTTTGGGTAAATACCCAGTAGTGGAATTACTGGATCATATGATAATTCTATTTTTCACTTTTTTGAGGAACTTCCATACTGTTTTCCACAGTGGCTGTACCAGTTTTCATTCCCACCAACAGTGTGCAAGATTTTCTTTTTCTCTGCATCCTGCCAACATTGGTTATTTCTTTTGTTTTGGATTTTAGCCATTCTGAGTGGTGTGAGGTGCTATCTCATTGTGGTTTTGATTTGCATTTCCCTGATGATAAGTGATGTTGAGCATCTTTTCATGTGTCTGTTTGCCATCTGTATGTCTTCTTTGGAGAAATGTCTGTACAGCTTTATTTAGGTATAAATGACATATAATAAAACTGTAAATATTTAAAATATAAAATCTGTAAACTTCTGACATACATACATACCCATTAATCTATTTACACAATTATGATGATCACCTCCAAAAGTTTCCTCAAGCCCAAACCACTGGAAAAAGAACTTTTCTAAACTTTCTGGAAGTATAGTTTATCTTTCCTTTTTGCTTCCATAATTCTCTGATGTCTTTAACACTCTGATTCTTCTTTGTATTTCTTCTTTTTGTAGTTTTAGTAGAAATCTTAGCCTGCCAGGACTTACTATGTTGTAGTTGGAAGTGGTAGTCTCATTTGTTTTGTTTTGGTTTTTTTTGTTTTTGTTTTTGTTTTTTTGATGGTAGAACAGGGTTTCTCAGCCTTGGCTCCATTGACATTTGGCTGGGTAGTTTTTTGTTGGGACCTGGCCTATGCATCTTAGGATATTTAGCTTTCACCCACTAGATGGCAGTAACACTTCTGCAATTGTGACACGTACAACTATTTTTTAGACCTTGCCAGGTATCCCCTCAGGGGCAAAATTGTACCACTCCACAACAACCAGGTTGACCACATATTGAGTTTTATATCCACAAAGAAGTTACATAAACATTCACATTTTTATTTTCCCTAATTTGTAAAGTAAGATGTTCTAAGATTAGTTATAATAAAGTATGCAAAGCAAAGCACAGTACCTACCAGATACTGAATATTCAGTGAATGGTAGCTGCTTTCACTGCTGCTTTTGTTGTTCTTATTATCCATTTATATATTCATGTATTCATTTTAGCTTCTTTGGAAATTACTTAAGTACTTTGTGGTACATGTATCGGTTCATTTATTCTTTGTGAAATATAAAAGCAAAAAAATAGACAAGGTCCCTGACCTTCTTGAGCTTACAGCTTAAGGGGAAGATATATTTATTAAGTACTTAGACAAGTATAAGATTACAATCAAGGGCGCCTGGGTGGCTCAGTGAGTTAAAGCCTCTGCTTTCGGCTCAGGTCATGATCTCAGCGTCCTGGGATCGAGGCCCGCATCGGGCTCTCTGCTCAGCAGGGAGCCTGCTTCCTCCTCTCCCTGTCTCTCTGCCTGCCTCTCTGCCTACTTGTAATCTCTCTCTCTGTGTCAAATAAATAAATAAAATCTTTTAAAAAAAAAAAGATTACAATCAAGATAACTTTAATGTATGAAATAAATATAATAAAACTCAAACTATAATAGGCTTCAGAAAAGATGTCTGGTTCTGTGACATCACATAATAGGCTCACAAAAGGAAATGATGGCTGAGCCAGGATCTGAAATATTAATGTGAACTAGGTAAAGAGGGAGGGAAGAATCTTTATAAAGGAAATAAAATATAAAGATGATCAGGCAGGAGGAGAACAGAAGGAAATCAGTATAGCTATAATAAAAGAGCTAGGGAAAACACAGTAGGTTGAGAGACTGAATAGATGAATATAGACCAGACCGTGGAGGATTCTGTAGGCCATGATAAAGAATTTTATTATTTTCTTAACAAATAGTAGGACCTATTGAAAGGATTTAAACAGAGTGGTTAGGGATCATCTCAAGTTGGCTACTGTAAGTAATCTAGATAAGTGATGCTGGCACTTTTGATTTGAACTAGGTCTGTCCTGAAGAAATGGAAAAAGTGGATAAGAAAAAAAGTAATAAGGCTTAACAGTGATTAGGAGATGCCAAGACTTCTGACTTGCATCCATCGACATTGATAGTATTGACAAATGAATAGCACTAGAAGAGAAGCATGTTCGGGGAAAGAAATTATGAATTCGATTTTAGCAGGTTGAGTTTGAGGCACCTTTAGGACCTCAAAGAAGTGGTAGCACCTAGGCAACTGGATTGATTTGAACAGAAATATGTATATAATATATCCGTTGATGTCTGCTTATAGGCAGTATATCTTTCAGATGTTAACTCTCAGAAATCATCAGAGTAACTAATTCAACCTAAATATTTGTTGGGCATATTCAGAATAAATGCATGGTCTTTTTGTAAAGACAGTTTTCATGATTTCTAAAGAGAATACAGCCCAATGTGAACATATTTAACAATAAAGAAAAATATGAAGAAAATTATACTCAGCCATAATCTTCATTTGAAGATATAACCACTATTCCCTTTTTAATATAAAGGTTTATATATTTATCCTCATACTACATGCATTGTTTTATATTCTTTTTTTTTTCATTTTATCCTAAGCAGTTTTCCATGTTTTAAAAAATTCATCATAAATATGAAAACTGTGTAGGTATAATGTTAAGTGAGCAGAAAATGCCATATAAAATTGAGTGTGTCCAATCATGAAATATATAACAAGTACCATGCAGTAAATCTAACGAACATAAGACATGCTGGATCAGAAAAAGAAAGCTTTTGTGTTATATGGAGAATGCTACGTAATTTATTTTATCCTTCATTATTTTATCATTTTATCATTCCTTTATTTGAGTCATTTTTATTCTGTTTGTTGTTCCTATGAATATCACCATGTGGGTTAATCTTGTCTCTATTTTTTATCATTGTTTTAATCTTATTTCCCCAAAATAGAATCTTTAGACCAAAAAGTGTAATGAATTATCACCTATGTCATTCAAACTTATTTTCAAACCCAGCAAGTCTTACATCCAGTAGTTTCAGTGTCTGACTCTTATGTATCTCTTGATCAGGCTTATGCAAATGAATTATTTTCTAGTTTTACTTCTGATAGAAATTCCGGACTTTTGAATTAAGTAGAAGATTTAGGTAATAGTTTCATATTTTAGCTCCTAGCACAAAATCTAGAGCAAAATAAATACCCAAAAATGTAAGTCAGAGTGGAATTAACCTTCAGATTCAAGAGTCTATATAATCCGTATTTTAATTTGTGGAAAATTACTGTGTAATGTATAGTGTCTGTGAAAGTGATTATTCAGAATAGCAATGAGGAAATACAGAAGCAATTATTCTCAATGTGCTTTTTTCTTATTTTCTTCTCAGATCTTTTTGGGTTGGTGGTCTTTCTTGGTATTGAACCTTACCGTGTCAAACACTGGTGGGTTCGACTTCTTTATCGCCCTTACTGCAAGAAGAATCCTCAGCTCCTCTACAGCTTTATTGCCGAGATACTCTGGAGGTCTGCAAAGAAAGATGTGATTGACCAAGTCAGTAGGATAAGTTTTTACTGATTAAGGACATTACAAGAAAAGAGAAGAAAGGTTTGGGATGGAAGTTAAATTTTCAGGTACAATCATTTTTTTTCCTCTCCCTACAGATCCAGATACCCCCTCAGACAGAAGAAATCCACTGGCTTCACTTTTCTCCAGTGGAAAGACATTTCTATCACCGTCAGCATGAAGTGTGCTGCCAGGATGCCGTAGTAAAACTCAGGAAGATTTCTGACTGGGCGCTGAAGCTCAGCAGCCTGGACAGAAGGACGGTTACCTCCATCCTGTATCCATTGCTGAGGCTAAGGCAGGCCTGCTGCCACCCACAGGCCGTTCGTGGGGAATTCTTGCCACTCCAAAAAAGGTTTTATTATCAGTTTCCTTATACTGCAATTGATAATACAGTAGTGAAAGACAGTAAGCTATTAGCTATCTAGACCAGTTTCATTCAGGATGTTTTAACAGAGTTGTCAGTTCTTTTTAGTAATGTGTTTTTTCTTTGGTGTGGAACCCCATTTATGAAAGAGAGTCACATTACCAAAATTAGTTTCATGGTTTTGAACATTTCTTTTAAAGTTAGAATTACTTGGGGCTTTTGTTGTTTTATTCTGGTTTTTTTGTTTGTTTTTTATTTTGTTTTGTTTTGTTTTGCTACACTGCAGATATGAAAGGCTTTTGTTCTTATTATATTTTTTGGTTCCCACATCAGGGAATTAGATGAATTAGATTATCATTACATATTTTCTTTGTAATTGTGCTAAGTCTATCTGTTTGATTATTTCATCCTGCTGTATTAAGGTATTTATGTTCATAGTAGTCTATTATGCCAGAAAGATTTTGTTCATCAGACCGTGACTCAGCAGCTGGCCTTTTTTTTTTAAGCACCTGGTATTAAAAAGACGAGGTGTCATTAAAAAATATGAGGAGGAGTTGTATTTTTATCTTTGCCCTTACTCAGTTGATGGGCAAATAAAGGAGATGACAAAATTATAAATTTCTATAATGTAAGGCAAATAAACATTTTATAAGTACATATAAATGGCTACAGACAGTTAGAATGTGGAAATAATTGCTATGTAAGTGGTTCATGCTAGACAGCCTTTTGGTGGAAATGGCATTTGATTTGATCCTTGAAGAAAAGTTTTTTTTTTTTTCACAGATAAAAAAATTCAGGCCCATGGAGATTAATTAAATTATAATACTGGGGGTTCAGACTTAATTTTACCTTCTGACACCCATCCTGTTTCAAATATATCATGTTTTACTTTTACTTTGTATTTTAGGAAGATTTTTCTAGTTCCCTTCTCCATTGACTGAACTGGGAAAAAGGAAAGAATGATGGGATGAGATAGAAGAATGCTTGCTATAAAATAGTCAGAGGCAATTGAGTTAAAAGTGATAGTGGTAAAAATGGAGGTGAAGAGAAAGATCCTGAAGATAGGCAAAGACTCTATAAGGGTCTGATACTCTTGATCTTATGTGATGAAATACTCTCACCTAGGATTTTCGTTTCAGTTCTGGACAATCTGCCTTTTCTTTTAGTACCATGACAATGGAAGAGCTGCTGACATCTCTGCAGAAGAAATGTGGAACTGAATGTGAAGAAGCACATCGGCAACTAGTGTGCGCTCTCAATGGCTTAGCAGGCATCCACATCATTAAAGGTAGAAGGTGATTGCTTTGTTATCTCTGATTCTTCTAAATACTTAATGAGACAGATTAGTTACAGTAGAAATCAAAATCCCCCGAACAAAGACAGTCTCACACACTACTTAACTTAGATAGGATTAACCATGCGGAGAGCACTTATGCTGAACATTGGAAAAACTTTCAGTTTACATATGCTTTCACCAAACATTTCCAGTTTAGAAGTTTGTTGATGTTGTTGTTTTGGGAAAGTCGATTTTGAACAAAAATTTGGCAATAAATTATTATCCTTAGTCTATAGTAGTGAACAACTGAAATCAAGCAAAATATCTAGGAATAGAAGGATGGTTAAATTTTGACACATTCAGGAGATCTTAGTCATCAATTTACAAAATAATATTGTTTGTGAATTCATTTTTCAATACATATTAGATATGTATTGAATACATATTGTTCTGCACCAGTTATGATCTTGTAATAATACATTAAATACGGTAAAGCTGAGTAAGGTCTTTGATCTCATGGACCTTAAATTCCACGAGAGATAGACAAATACACAATGTGTATGGTTATAGTTATACTGTTAAAATTATGCACAAAATTTAAGCACATTAAAAAGGACTCTTTCATGGAAAGATGTTTGATTGGTGTTTCTCATCTCTCAGGGATTAACCATTTTTTATTGCCTAATGTCTGCTGTCTGACAGTCTGTTGTTTCATATGTTTTATATGTTATTTTACTTGTTTGGGAAAGGAGGGTAAATTCATATTCCCTGTTATTTTGTCATGGCCAAAAGCAGAAGTTACCTAACTAGCTCTTTTAATGAGCACCATTTAGTAAAACTCTTTCCCAATAAGTAGGAGAATCATCAGGCTGTAGCCTCGAGAGTAAAAAAAAAAAAAAAATTAAACCTGTTAAGTAGACATTGAAACATAAATTTAGACTTCTAGAGTTGCAAATTTCAGTGTTCGATATGGAAAATACACTTAATGATAGATTAGACACTGTAGAGAAAAAAATTAAAATTAAAGAATAAAGTAGCAATAGAAGCCATTCAACATGAAAAACAGAATAAATTTGAAAAGAGCATCAGTAAGATTGTAGGTAAGTAGTGTATATAAATGTACTAAAGTCTCTGAAGAAGAAAAATATATGAAGAAATGCAAAATTATATTATGAAAGTGCATATTATATACAAAGTTACAACATGAAAATGTAAAGAATAGAACAATAGCAGCCCAGTGTCTGGGAGGAGAACACACAGGTATGTAATGTTGTAAAGTTTTTATACTATATATGAAGTGGCATAATATCCTAACAGTAGACTGACAAATCAAAGATATGTGCTATATAACCTGAAGCAACTATGAAAACACAACAAAAAGTTAAAGGTAATAATCTAAAAGATGAGATAAAAAGTAGTAATGAAAAATTCTTGAAGAAGAAAAAAAAGTGAAACAAAGAACAGCTGAGACAAATATAAAACAAACAGCAAGATAGTAGATTTAAACCGAAGCATATCAGCGGTCACATTAAATGCAATGGTCTAAATGCCCCTTTAGAGATTTTCAAAATGGATTTTAAGAAAGCAATATCTGATAATACACTATTTACAAGAAACCCTCTTCTTATTTAAAGATGCAAATGTAAAAGGATAAAAAAGGATATGCCATATTAACACTAATCAAAAGAAAGCTAGAGTGACTATGTTACCACCAGGTGAGAATACTACCAAGGAAATAGTGTTATTCTATCACTGGAAAATAATCCTAAATGTTTATGCGCCTAAAACCAAGGCTTCAAAATAAAACACAAACTGATAGAACTACAATGAGAAATAGGAAAAGCTTCAATTATAGTCAGAGATTTCAACATCCCTCTTCCAATTATTGACAGAACAAGAAGACAGAAAATAGAGGCATGGAAAACTCAACACTAACAACCAATCGACATAGTAAACAGTTATAGGACACTTTACCCCATCAAAGAATACACGTTCTTTGCAAGTGCAAATGGAATGTTAACCAAGACAGAGCAAGTTCTGGGCAGTAAAACAATTCAGAAAATTTAAAAGGATGCAAGTCTTAAGTATATTCTCTGACTACAATAGAATTAAATTAGATGTCAGAGATAACTGGAAAGTCCCCAAATATTTTGAAACTAATTAAAATAATTCCAAATAACCTTTGGGTTAAAGAATAAATCAAAAGGGAAACTGGCAAGTATTTTGAAGTGAAGTAAAATGAAAATATAACATTAAGAGTTGTAGAGTCTTGATCAGTTATTAAAGGGAAACTGAACACCAACTTAGAAAAAAGTTGTAAATCATTGGCATCCGCTGATACCTTAAGAAACTAAAAAAAGAAAGCAAATGAAATACCAAGTCAGCAAAAGACAGGAAATAATAAAGATAATGCAGGAACCAATTAAAAGGAAAACAAAACCAGTAGAGAGAAACGATGAAATCAAAAGCTGATTCTTTGAGAAGATCAATAGAAAGTTATAGACCTCTAATCAAACTAGGGAAGAAGAAATGACATAGATTACTGTTATCGGAATCAGTAATGAGAGAGGTGACATCACTACAGAGTGTATAGATATTTAAAAGATCATAAAAGAATATTATGAAAAACTGTATGCCAGAAATTTGATAACTTATATAAATAGACAAATGCTTTAGAAGATAAAAACTACCAAAGCTCACAGAAAGGGAAACTACCAAAACTCACTGAAGAAGAAATAGATAATCTGCATAGCCCTGTATCTATTCAAGAAATTAATTTTATTGTTAAAAAACGTACCACAAAGAAAATTCTAGGCCCAGATGATTTCCTTAGCAAATTCTACCAAATATTTAAGGAAGGAATATCAAATCTGTATAAACTCTTCCAGAAAATTAAAAAGGAAAGAATAATTCCCAACTTATCTTGAGGTATCATTATGAAACCATAGACCAGTATCACTCAAGAGCATAGATGCAAAATTCTTTAAAAATTTTAACAAAATGAATCCAATAATATATAAAAATAATAATACTTTGTGACCAAGTAGGATTTATTCTGGGAATGCAGGGTTAGCTTAATATTCAAAAATTAATATGATTCACCAAATGAACAACTAAGAAGGAAAAGATCTTACAAACATCTCAATAAATGTAGGAAAAATTCAGCATCTATTCCTGATAAAAACTTTTCAGCAATCTGGGTGTCAAAGACGGCGTTCTCATTTTGATAAAAGACATCTATAAAAGATCTACAGCTAATGCTATATTTAATGGTTGAAAACTGAATATTTTCCAAGATCATGAACAATGAAGAATGTCCCATCACCACTTCTCTTCAATATTGTACCTGAATTCTCTCCAGTGCTGTTAAGACAATTAAAAGAAACAAAAGTTTCCAATTTGAATAGGAAAAAAAGTAAAAGTGTCTTTATTTACTGCTATATGATTGTCCATGTAGGAAAACTACTAAAACTAGTGAGTTCTGAAAAGTTGCATCATACAAGAAGAATATATAAAAATTTATTTTACTCCTATATGCTAGAAATGAACAATTAGAAATTACAATGCCATTCATAGTAGTATCAAAAAAAATAAGAAATACTTACGCATCAACTTGAAAAGAGATGTGTAAGACATTTACGTAGTCAAAAAACATTGAAAATTACAAACATTGCTGAAAGATTATTAAAGAACACCTACTTATACCATGTTCATGGATCAGAAAACTCATTACTGTTAACATGCTGACTCATCCTAAATTGATAGGCAAGTAGACAGATGGACCAGAATAGAGTCCAGAAAGAGTCCCACTTATTTATGTTCATTTGATTTTTCAGCAAAGATGCAAAAGTATTTCAGTGGAGAATAGTATTTTCAATAAATGGTGCTAAAACAATTAGATATCCATATTAAAAAAAATAAAACTTCAACATTGTACCATATAAAAAACTCAGAGGACTGGAAACCAAAATTAAAACCTAAAACTATAAAACTTAGAGAAAAACACAAAAGATAAAAAAAAAAGTTGTGATTAAGGATTAGGTAAAGATTTAGAGATGACACCAAAAGCACAGTCCATAAAAAACTGATACATTTGACTTCATCAAAATTAATAACCTCTACTTCTCAAAAGGCATTCATAAGAAAATAAAAAGATAAGGCATTGAATACAGAAAATATTTGCAAATGACATGTCTGAGAAGGATTTGTATTCAGAATATGAAAAGAACTATTAAAAACCAATAATAGGAAAACAGCACAAGGAAAATAGGCAAAATGTTTGGATAGAGTTCAATCAATATGTAGAGATGCCAAAAAGCATATGAAAAGATAGGTATTCATCATCATAGTCATTAAGTATATGTGCATTCAAACCACAAGAACATCCCTATATGCCCTTATTGAAATGGCTTAAATTAAGCAGATTAAATGTTGGCAAGGATGTAGAAACAACTGGAATTCTCATTCATACACATTGGAGTATAAAATTGTACAGCCATCTTTCTGTTGCGTCATTTATTCATTAGCTTCATTTCCATGACCTCAGCTTCCTTTTATAATAAACTTGCAGTGAGCTCAGTGCCTCTATTTTTATTTTAGAATTACTCATTCTTTGCAAAAATGTATTCTAATTTTTCTGATAACTTTTCTGGCTATCTGAACTAAACTTTTATTTTTTTGCAACTTTAATGAATCATTGACTATTCCGTTCCACAGAGTCTACTGTTGTTCATCTATTGCTGCATTTGTAATAAGATTGCATGGTTTTATAGCTTTTATGCCATAATGACTTTTGGGAGCTTTCTTGTACATAATGAGGAAATTACTGATATAAATGTGCCTTTTTATAAAATCTACCTTTAAAATCTTTAGTAGCTTTGGTTTAGATAATTCGATTTTAGTCTCTCTAAAACTAAGTAGAGTATTGTTCTTAAAATCATGTAAGTATTTTATAATAGTGAAGTAATGTACAGTTTTAAGCACTTTTATAACTTAGTGTATACAAATGCTTCTTCATTTCTACATTCCTCACAAAATTTGTGTATTTAGCATTATATTGTTAGAACTAGAATGGCATTTTTTGATAAGTTCTAATTCTTTTGACCTTCCCACAAAGATTATTAATCCATTAGTCTACTTGGGTACACACAGTCATGGAGAGAATTTGCCATTTTTCTTGTAATTTACCTGACAAGACTTAAATTAGTTGCCCAGAGAAATTTGTGGTTTTGTCTGATACAAGGAAATGTTCTAAGCCTCTTGGAACTGAGTGGTATGTTGGGTTATTAGCTTTTCAGTATAACAAAACCAGAACTAGAAAGTGTTTCTTGTCCTGAATACTTGCCTAGAGTTGGAAAAAGCTGAGTAGAAGTAGCTCTAGACAAGAACTGAAAAAGATGGGCTTCTTCTTTAGTTGTAGCCTTCTGAACTTGTGTATATTTTTCAAGGTTTATGAATCTATTTTCTTATCAATAAAATACAGATAGTACCACTCGCTTAGCCTCCCTTGAAGTATTATTCTTAATGTAAAGTGTGGATATACATTGAAAACTTTATAGAAACATATAAATGAAGAGTGGTGTTGCTGATAATGGTAATATGAAGTAACCTCAGGTTCTTACCACTTTCAATCTGATTAGAATGCAGATTTTTGTTATCAATAATGATAGAAAAAAGGCATATTATTACATATTCCTGATAAGTTGTACAAATATAAATAGCACATCCAACTTTGTGTGTAAATCTCCCTGGGACATTGCTAGGAAATACTTCGTTTAGCTAGCACTGTTTACAAATTTGGATTTTCTCAAATAATTCTTAGTCATCACCATCATTATCATGGCCCTCTCAGTTGCTCAGTGTGCCTGTGACTATAGTATTCCCAGCATCAATCTATAATCTGAAATGATCTGTGCTTTACAACACATAGTAAAGACTAAATGCTAGGCAGCATTTTTTTTTAAATTGAACTATAGCTGAGACACAATGTTGCATTAGTTTCAGGTATATAATGTAGTGATAAGAGCTCTGTGCTATGCTGTGCTCATCACAAGTGTAGCTAGCATCTGTCACCATACTACTTTTTAATAGAAATTTTTTTTAAAAAATTCAACTTCATTCAACTTAGAAATAATTAGGCAAAAGTTGGCAAATTAAGTGTCCTACCTATTAAGTTTCTCATAGTCCCAAATTAATTGAGTGAAATAATTGTGATTAAAATCTACAGAATACTTGAGTATTGCAGATAAGAAGTATGTATACATCTTTTTAGAGATACATAAATAATGAATGTACTATTTCAAAATTTTCAGGTCATTAAAAATCTAGCATCATATCTGAGAAATGATCATTTTTTATAAGCATTTTGTATTATGCCTAACACTTCATGTATATATTGTTTTATCCTCATTATTGCCCAATGATTGAGGTATTATCCCCATTTTACGTAAGAAAACTGACTTTCAGAAGGCTTAGTGGGTTTCTCAAGATTACAGCTAATAAGTGACAGAATTTGCCCCGGATCTTTTGATTCCAAATTAATTTAATTCTTTTATTATACTATGTCTGCTTCTTTATCAAATAGACATTTTAGACGTCAGTATTATGCTGTCTTTAGTAGGTCGAAGCTCTTCATCAAAAATTTCTAAAATTTTTGAAATTTCTAAAATTTCATCTAAAAATTTCTAAAATGTATTACTTATAGATTAACACAGTAATAAAAATAAATTTCATATTTCCCACCTTGTTTCTAAAACTCGAACTTCATTTTATTCTGTTTTTATGACTCAAGCTTGGAGAGTGAATGAATTTCTTCAGCTGGCCTTTTTTCCAGTCTCCTTTCAGATTTATTGCCTTCTTTGTCCTGCTGTGTTGTTACGCATAGTATGAGGATTATGAAAAAGAATTATTCATCTGATCATTTCTAAGCACTGTATGTAGCACACTAGAGGGGTTAGTGTGTAGTGGGCTCTTTGGCAAAATACCAAGCCAGAGCATAACAGGAGGTGCCTCACTGCTCTTTTCAGATAGTTTCCACTGCATTCCCACTAGGGTTCTTTGTCTTTCTGTGCAATGAAAACTTTGTTGCTTGTCAAGAGAAATTCCTATCAGAAAGTCCATTAATAAAGGATATGTCCACCCTTAATTTAATTGTAATTATAAACATAATTTTGATGGATTTACTGCTTTTAGTTTCCGTTGCTTCATAGTGGTAGGTTAAACATTTTAAAAGTAACATTACATATTTAACTTACATGATTTAATCTTTTCCAGTATAGAAATCAGATAGTAAAGAATTGACTTCTAAAAGAAATGTAAAATTAACAGCAAACTCAAGGGCTTTGTTTGTATTATATACAAGCATATATGTATGATATATAATGTATGTTCTAAGGTCCTCACTGATTATGGTTTTAAAAACATGGTATTGGGGCGCCTGGGTGGTTCAGTGGGTTAAAGCCTCTGCCTTCGGTTTAGGTCATGATCTCAGGGTCCTAGGATCAAGCCCTGCATCGGTGGGAAGTCTGCTTCCTCCTCTCTGTCTGCCTCTCTGCCTACTTGTGATCTCTCTCTGTGTCAAATAAATAAATAAAATATTTTTTAAAAATAATAAATAAATAATAAAAACATGGTATTATTCCAACTTTGTACAATGTGTTTTCTGCACATATTTTTTGGAGAAAATTAGCTTGGCAAGTATCAAATTTAGTACTGTTTATTTATTTGGAAATGTTAGTGCCATCAAGTGGCAAAGAATGGGTATTTCTAAATTTGGCTTAAGCTTGTAAACTTACTGAATATGCATATTTTTGTGTGTTTCCCAGAAGGCATGTATTATTTAAATAAAAATTTTAAAAAGGATTATAGTGAATACTTTAAATTCAATGGCTTACATTATAGTTTAGTCATTGTACCATATTTACTAAGTATGGTAATTATGAAAGAATTATTAAATGAATTATTCTCTATATATGATAGTATAAATACTAATAGAATCTTTTTTATTCTTTTGAAGAACTTCATAAGATTCTTCAAAACTAAAAATTGAGAGCTTCTTGGTGTGAAGATAATTATTATTCCTTCATTATTATAATGTGATATTATTTTTGCAAAAATGTTCACCTTTATCAAAGTATACAGAAATTGACTAAAATACTATGAAATGTGTGCTTTAGAAAACTTTGTAATAGGTAACTTGTAGGACTCAATATAAAGCAGTGGTATAAAAACAAGTGTTTTGCACAAAAATGTGAATGTACTTAATGTCACTGAACTGCATACTTAAAAATGATTGGTATGGTAAATTTTATGTTAGGTATATTTTACCACAATAAAATGTGTGTATATTTATATATATAATCAGCTTTAACAAAAAGAATCAATACAATTTACAAAGACATATATATATATATGTGTGTGTGTGTGTGTATATATATATATATATATTCCTTTCATTGTGGCTATGAACAAAGTCATAAGTCCACTGATATTAATAAAATTGATTTGAAGTGAAAAAAAGGCAAGCGTGTAATGATCATGAAAAAAGCTTTCTCAGCAAAGAATAACATCTCTTTTTTGTATTTCATGATTTTACTATTAGATTTTTATTTTAATTCTATTTGCAAATTATCAGTTTTGAGTTTTTCCCCACACAACATATATGATAGGATCTATTATTCAAGCCATTTAAAATGTTTCACGTCTCCTTTTATAGAAGTGTCAGAAAACTTTTACTTGAAAGGACCAGATAATAAATATTTTAGGTTATGATCCAGAAGATCTGTTGTAACTACTCAGCTCTGATGTTACAATGCAAAAGCCATCACAGACAGTACATAAATGAGTGGGCTGAGTTCCAACAAAACTTTATTCATGGACCCAGAAATTTAATTTCATGTAATTTTCACATGTCACAAGATAATGTTCTTTTGAATTTTTTTCCACTATCTAAAAATGTAAAAATCGTTCTCAGCTTACGGACCCTACAAAAATGCAGAGGGTTAGATATGACCCATGGGCCATAGTTTGCCAACCTGTACTTTAGTTGATACTTTTTTTTGTTTAAGATTTTATTTATTTATTTGACACAAAGAGATCAGATCACAAGTAGGCAGAGAGGCAGGCAGAGAGAGAGGAGGAAGCAGGCTCCCCGCTGAGCAGGGAGCCCGATGCGGGCCTCGATCCCAGGATGCTGAGATCATGACCTGAGCCGAAGGCAGAGGCTTTAACCCACTGAGCCACCCATACTTTTTAAGTTACTTTATTTGAATGAGCTGCTAGTTATGAATAATAAAAAAACAGCATTAATCTCAGACTAATTGTGATTTATGTGAGCAGAAATGGAAAGAAGAATCCCGAAGTTTTTGAAATGTAGTTTTTAACTGAAAATCATTTTGTCCACCAAGAACAACAATACCTATTAAGAAGAATATATTATTTATCTGAGAATTATGTGTAAGTTGATCATAGTGTTTTGAATATTTATTTATAAATTTGTTCTTAATTTCAAACATCAAAACGACTACTAATTGGCATCCTTTAACTTCAGTAAAAGGAAAATAATCTATATTAAAAGTTTATTCAGTTTGTTTTCAGTATAATACTAAAACATAAGTATATCTGATTTGTGTTCTATGCTATGGAATTAGCAAACGGAGTTATATCATCAGCTTTTTTCCTGGTACAGTCGTATTAATACAAGTCAAATTCCTTTTTAAAAAATAGTGGGATGTAATAATTATTATATTTTACAGTAACATTTTTAAGTAATAGATTACTAGATCACATTGGGAGCTAAATATGTGACTTTCTTATGCTTTAAATACATTTGAATTCTTTAGGTGAGTATGCCTTGGCAGCAGAGCTGTACAGAGAAGTGTTGCGTTCATCTGAGGAACACAAAGGAAAACTCAAAACAGATTCACTCCAAGTAAGTAAGCACTAAACAGTTTCAAGTAGGTAGTCTATTTATTTTTTACAAAATAATTTTTCATGATGATCTTCTCATTTAATTTTTGGAGGTCTCTTAGGAAAATCTGGATATTTGAATTATTACATTTATTTTAAGTATTGAATCTCTTCCCTTTCTTAGTCCTCAGTGGATCATAAACACAAGGCTTTCCAGCTAAATGGTAAATAAGGACCACTTTTATTAATCTTAGTAAGTTTAGGCTTGAGTCCTTGATGGGACTTCTTTATCATTCAGAATCTAGATCTTGGGATCCACATGTTCACATGTGCCTCAGCGAGTATTAGTAGGAGTGTTTGAGGAAAGAGGAGAAAATTAAATGCAAGCCTACTTATATTCTGTATGGGTGAGGATTACAGAAGTCAGACCTTTGGTCTTAAGCAGATGTGTTTGCCTCATGGAAGAAAGCAGAAATACAAAGGTAACGTGCTCCAGAAAAAAAGAAGCCAAGTAGAAAAGTGGGCGAGAAGACAGGTAAGTCCAGTATGCCCGAGTCCAGAAGTGAAGAGTAAGCAGTCAGTCTGTTTCTTCCTTTGGATTTTAATAATCCTATCTACTGTAAACCATGGCCCACTGAATGTTTGGTTCTGTTCAGTCAAATTAGCCACTTTGCTCCCTTGGGATAAAATGTGTAAGGGGATAGAAAGAGACAGGTATTCTTCCCAGTGTGTTCCACCACCATGTTCAGGAAGCAACAGTAGTCCTCTTCCACATCACAGGTGGAGAAGAGCAGGGTTTCCATAGTGTCATTTACAGGTTCATTGTTGCTACTCAATCTGATAGTGTTGCTGATAGTATTATCTGTGAAACCATGTTGAAAAGACTTCAGACATTTGAGGTGACTCTTCAGAGATGAACTCTACAAAGATCCATACCATGGCCTGAAATCTATAGCCAGACAGAGTAAACCTTTATAGTCTCAAACCACTAGCAGCAAGTCAGATCTTACCAGGACACTTTCCTGATTATCCTTTAGCCCTTAAGCTGTCTTCCCAGGTAAAGGATCAAGTTAACAGATAGAAATTACTTATTTCTCCTCACAGCTCTTGACTCTAGAGGGAGCCTCTAATCAGCTGCAAACTCAATACCATAGTGAGAAGCTGACTTATACCAAATAGATAAAAGATACGATTTTCTCCTTCTTTCTATACCATCTTTACCTCTAGCTTCTCCCCTTTTCAGTCCTTAAGTTCAACAGATCCAGGTCATAGCCTGTTTTCAAATGTATTTCATTATCCTTATTTTTATCATAATTGCTAGGCTTATGCAGACTCATTTCCCAGAAGAGGAATCAATCAAGTCTGGGCAGTCAATCTTTCTACTTTACTGGACTTACTTGGCATAATCATAGTTCCCTATATAGACAAAGGCACATGTAACAAAAGAAATATACCTATATTACACATTTAGCATAGACATATTTCATAATATTTTCTTAAGAATGTGTATTTTAATTGAAGAAAGTTTATGCCATCACGAATTAAGACCTTTACTATGAAACTGATTTTGGTTTTCTCTGAGGAGGTTGATGCTCAAATTGTGGTAGAGGAAAAGTTTTCAATGATCTGGTCTTATCGTGGTGTTAGTTCTCCATGCCATATTAATAGTAGATTCTCCCTTTAGAATCCACTGCATTGGCTCTCAAAATTACTGCCTTTTGTGTGTTTGTAGAGACTTCATGCTACCCATAACTTGATGGAATTGTTGGTAGCCAAGCACCCAGGAATACCTCCTACCTTACGAGACGGCAGACTTGAGGAAGAGGTAATTCTTTTTTTATTCTGTCTGTAAAGGAATTTTTTTTCAGACTTTATCCTGCATCTCATTACTCTTTCCTAGGGCATACAACATCTAAATAAAAGTAATCATGTGTTTTCCTGCTGCTTTTATTTTCCAAATTTTGCTTTGGTGATTTTGAATAGGAGAGAATTGCTGTACTCCATATTATTTTGCTTCTCTTGTGATCTACTTGCAGCTACATGGTGACTGCTTTTATAGATATGTCTGTTGGTAGCCAGCAGCACATAGAAAGAAAAAGGAAGGAGAACACAGAAAAAGGAAGGAAAGGAGGGAAGGAAGAAGAACTTGTTGATCTCATCAAAAGATGTGGTTTAGTAAAAATAAGTTTTGTGCTTCTTCCACCTTTTTGTGTATCACCAAAATAAACTCAGTGTTTTGGTGGTATTACGTCCTCTCAAAGAAGTTCATTCTGCAGTGAGTCTTTCCTCATTGGAAAGGATAGTATAAATCATTTCACTGTAAATTGTTAATGAGTGTATTATGCTAATTCCCCTGTGGATATTTGCCTTTTTAAAAGTCAAAGAGAAATGGCAAAGCTAAGATCAAAAGAGTAGTAGATATGCTTGAAATGAATTGAACCTGTAAGTGAGACCTTTTTTATTTGAATTAAGATACAGAGTGAGATTGTATAAGTATGTACAGCCCTTTCTTAATGTTAGATGACAGTCTAAGTGTTGGGGGTTTTTAAGTGAAATCTCATTCCCATTGCAGGTATCTAATCTTACATACAATTGGTCACTTGTTTAAATGCCTTTAGCAACAGGAAACTCTGGGAGACTGTCCAGTCTATTAGTAGATAGCTCTAATGACCAAATAATTATAGCCAAGGAATTTTAATTAAAATTAATTGGAAGGTTGTGACAGGAAAAGGAGAAGTGCATCATGGGAGAAGGAGAAGAAAAAATGTGTCACACCGGGTAGATAGATTTCCAAGGAGGACCACATTTTTCATCTTGCCTCTCAAAGAATATGAAACCACAGGTCCAAGAAATCATCTACTTTAGCCACCACATTTGCAAATGAAGTAACAGAACCCTAGAGAAGTAAAATGGCTAATCCAAAGAGATGTAGCTGTTCAGTTGAACCTCATGAAATTGCCATTTTTTTTAAGTCAAAGAATCTAGTATTGACAACTTCACATGGGTCAACCCACCTCTAAGAGGAAAGGTTAGAATTTCCTGTTCAGCAGTCTTTCTGGTTTTCTTCCCACTATCCCATGTCCACAACACCTATGTTACTGTATACTCTCAAGTATTATTTCCAAACTGAAGTAATTCCAAAAAGTTGTTAATAACTAAATCAGACAAATTCTGAAAGATTGCTTTGTCTCATGCTTTGAAATACTGTTGTTCTTCCCTTTCACCCCCCCTTTTTTTTAATTAAAAAATTAGATAGAAATTTAGAAGCAGATCCTTGGGATTTCTTAAATTTTATGACTTAACAACTAAATGTGGTCTCTTTAATATCTGTCTTGGGAATTTCTAGCTTGGCTTTTATGTTCTTGACAGTATCNATGATTCACAGACCTGTACCCCTTGGGCAAATAATAAAAATAAAATTAAAAAAATATATATTGAAATTAAAAAAAAAAAAAANCCTACCTAAAACATACCACATTATTCTTACAACATTATACTGAATTATGTTCTAGACCTGGAATGAAAGTTGACATCTGTTTCCTTTTTCACCACAGGCCAAACAGCTGCGAGAGCATTATATGAGCAAATGTAACACAGAAGTCGCTGAAGCCCAGCAGGCTCTGCAGCCTGTGCAGCAGACCATACGGGAGCTCCAGAGAAAGGTACATCCCCAGAATGACTTTTCTTACCTGTGTTTGTCTCCATATAGCATTTTGGATTTTATCTTGTTTTGGAGGAAACTTGAATTTTCTTACTCATCTTGGAATTCGTAGCAACCAGTAGGATGCCTGTCCCATAATAAAAAATGTATTTGCTGTTCACAGTGTTTGTTAACTGAATGAACAGGTATGTAGATAAATCCCCTATTTGAAAGTTGTTCTCTTTCATTTGTTTTAAGCTAAAAAAAAATTTTTTTAAGCTAAATTTTAAGCCACAAATTTTTGTAAGCTAAAACCCATTTTTAAGATGGGTTTTCTCTTACCTTGTGTAGATAATAAGTTGTCTTTTGAAGAAAGTAAAGACTTCATAACCTCCTTTTGATCTTAGACATATGTATTTTCCAAAATCTTTAAAGATGTCAGAACATTAGAAACACGGGTATTTTTCTTATGGGGTACATGCCATTTGTCATTTCTAAAATTTCTCTTTTATGAAATCAGTACCAAGCCTAAAGAGGAGGCTGCCACAGAATACACTGCCTTTTTTATTTTAACCAGTTACTCCACACTTTACTCTTCCTAATTATTTAGTATGTAGTCATATAATTTTGCTAGTAATCGTAGAGTATTATTGAGAAGAATCTAGTCCAATTAGTTGAAGATTAGCAGGATGTCTTTATTATGCTGAAAAAAAGATCTGTCACCTTTTCAAATATATACAGTGAATACTGAGTTTTCATTTTGGTAATGTATTTTTTTAGCACAACCGTGTTATATTTGTGTGACAGATATATACAGTAAATTCTCATTCATCCACAGTCATTCTCTTTAATTATATATGCAAAACTTGTACGCACCCATTGTATATAGAGCGTGTATGCTTGTCTCCCCCACTGTTATAATTCCCTTGAGACTAGCATTTATTGCTTCCTTTGACTTTTTCACAGTATCTTTCCCAGTGATAGAAAAACATAGTGAGCACTGAAAAAACATGAATTGATGAGCTCTTGTCTTTTTTACAGATTTATTCTAATTCCCCTTGGTGGTTGAATGTGATCCACAGAGCAATAGAATTTGCTATTGATGAGGAACTTGTTCAGCGAGTGCGAAATGAAATAACGAGCAACTACAAGCAACAAATTGGCAAGCTTTCTATGTCAGAGAAGTAAGAAAATAGTACAAAATAGGATAACTTTATGAGTAATGACCCCAAATATTCATATCATTTGATGTTAAGAGGTACAGTTAACTGTCAGGACATATTGCAGTTATGAACATCTGGATTTTACGTATTGTTAAAAGTACATTTCAAACAAATATTAGATGTAAGTCTAAAAGAAACCTGTGTTTCTTCTATGTATTAGTCATTTTTAAATAGTCCATATTTACTGTTTTTTAATCTACTTAAAGATAAAATAAATATTTTATCTTTGTTGGATACACCAAAGCCAACTCTAAGCAAAGACTTAAAGTAGACTTTGTTTTTGGAGAAAGTCATCCTTGAGGTAAGGCATTCATGCTTCCACTGTGTAATTCACCCCCAAAGAGCTAAGCATCATAGTACCACAGTGGCCCAGATTTTATGTTGTAGAGTTACCTGCTCTCTCCCCCATCCTTCTTTCTTCTCATCAACACTCATCATTCTTCAGGGTCTTTGTAGGTAGGTTGGATTATTGCTCTTACTGTATAAATGGTGAATAGTTCTTTTCAAAGACCAAACTTATTCTTTATAAAAACTATCCGCAGTTATTTAACCCAAAAGAATGTCAGTCTAACGTGGGGATTTGAGGTATTGTGGCAAGACTATTGATTCTAGGTAGGGAACAGAGAGAGGTGAGGATCTTTTATTGCGTCTCATCACATCCCAGTATAAGGTCAGCCTTGGGCTTAATGTTGGTTTTCAGTGAAAAGTTCAGCATAAGAATATCTTTAAAATGTTTTAAAGTGTTTTCTTTTACTTTTTTAAAAGCCTTTCCAAATGTCTGCTAAAACCCTAAAGAGATGTGCTACATTTTCCATGTGTCATTAGTAATTTAGATACACAATCATCACCTTTTTCACCATGCAGAACTTGACAGGTTTCATTTCTGAGGTGTATGAAGTACATTATACTCTTGAATGCACTTCCTTTTTCTCTGTTTAACCCAAGAGTAACCACCGTTCCAGGATAAGTTGTCATTTAAGTCATGATTCATTCTATCCAGTTTCAAAGCTGTATACTAATGTGTTCTGCCAGCATTGTGGAATCAGCTGACAAGAAAATCTTAAAGTTATTTTGAAGTTGTTTTTCTTAAATCACATAGAAGCTACTTAAAAGTTGCAAATTCCTACGTATGAGAACATAGTCCCTAATAAAAGTCTTGGGAGTCCCAGGGTTATGAAAGGATCAATAGGTAATATAAAATAAGCCATTCATTACACATATCTTTCTCAGAAACATTAGACATAAATAGAAAGTAACAAACACTTTTAAAAAATTTTTTTAAATGTATAACTTACCATCTAGGAGTTAAATTTTTTTTTGTATTGCGTATACATTCAAAGATTATTTTAATACTGCTGCTGTGTTTTTCAGTGAGAACCATATCTCAGAAGCCAAATTATTCATGTTTCCTTCTTACCAATTCTTAGGAAAGGAAAACCTTAGTTTTCCCTAGATTAAGAGCACAGGTAGATTCTCTAGTCAGACTGCCTGCATTCTTATCCCAGCTCCACCACTTACTAGTTCTGTAACCTTGGGAAAGTTAGATAAGCTCTGTGCCTTAGTTTCCTCATCTATAAAACCACACAGCATTGTTGTGAGGGTTAGTAAACTAATGTCTGCAAAGTGCTTGTGTACTTCGAATAGTGCCTACCATGTAGTGCCTACTAATAACATGTAATTATATGTTCTTTTGCACTTAAAGGACCTGCAAGAGAGAGTATTACTAAGACTGTTAAATGCTATCTATGATAAGTTTTTTAGCCCCTGTTGCATAGTTTGCGAATAATACTGATGTGAATAATATTGATCCCGAAACTAATTGTATTCGTGTATCCCCATGCAAATTATTTTAGAAATTATTAAGCAGCTGTTCTGTGTCTATTATGTATTTTTTAAAGATATGATCTAATTCTCACCTTCTAAAAATTAGCTTAATGAGTAGACAAACCCATGAACAATCTGAGAAATATAAGTATGTATAAACATTTGAACATGACAAAGTACTAAAATGAATGATATTTTCAAAGTACTTTATGGACAGAAAGAAACAGATTAGTGTTCTAAAATACTGGAAAACTTTCAGGAAGGAGAGTAGACTCTTGAACATTTAGAGAAATGGGTATATGACATTTTAGGAAGGAGAAGGGATATACTCTTAACTTAAAAAGCCAACAAATCCCATTTGTATTTTCCATTTTCTAATTTCTTATTAGTCTAGATTTTCTTTCTCATTGCATACACCCATTCACGTACACCCATACATTTCTTTCCTTGGCACATTTCACTCAGTTTATTAAAAGAGTTAAGAGTATTGTGTTTGAGGGGCAACTGGGTGGCTCATTTCTTTAAGCATCTGCTTTAGCTCAGGTCAGGATCCCAGGGTCAAGCCCCCCCATCTGGCTCCCTGCTTGGCAGGGAGCCTGCTTCTTCTCCCTCTCTCTGCCTGCCACCCACCCCACTCCATCCCTTACCGCCGCTTGTGTACACGCTCTCTCAGATAAATAAATAAAATCTTTAAAAAAAAAAAAAAGACAGAGAGAGAGTATTGTGTTTGGGTTTAACTCCTAACTCTGCTACATTAAAGCTTTATAGCTTTTATTTTAATTCATTAAGCTTCATCCGTAACATGAGCACAGTAGTATCTGTTTAGATTATACAGGAAAAGAACTTGGCAAAGTACCTGGTATCATATAATAAATGCTTAATGAAATGTATATACATGTATGTAATATAAATATATGTGATATATATATGTACACACACGTCATGTATATGTATGTATGTATTTATAAGCTCTATGCAGCAAGCAATATAACTCTTTGGTATTTTTCTACTTTCTTCTCAATTTTTCTCTTTATTTTTCATCCTGTGGTCACCTCTCCTTTAAAGCAAGGATTTCAGAAGGGACATTTGTAGTCATTCAGCATTAAAAAAGAAAGAATGTGGCAGTCTTGGTCTTTCAAAGACATCTGAGACAGAGACAGATTTTGCAAACTTTGTTTCAATTCCTGAGGACAGACTATCAAAATTTTGATATCTTTTATAGTAAATGACCCAATGTTACTATACCTTGTCTACCGGTAGATTGAGCATACTACTAAGGTAAATTCACTCAAGTAGGCTAGGTAAAATGTCGCACAATTTCTTGAATATTTTATGTGGCAGCCATTTTCTGAATTTGAGGAAATTGACCTACTCTTCTTTTCTTTGTGTCATGTGTGATGCTGGTGATGGGAATCAGGTTCCATGACTGCAGAGGTCTTCAGTTCTTACTTACAACACAAATGGAGGAGCTAAATAAATTCCAGAAGCTAGTAAGAGAGGCTGTAAAAAACCTGGAGGAGCCTCCATCTCGTAATGTTATTGAATCAGCAACGATCTGCCACCTCCGACCAGCCAGACTTCCCCTCAACTGGTAGGTAATAGGACAAGTCATCCAATGAACTGGAGTCATTCCCTTCAGCTGCATGTCTTCTGAAAGAAGAGGCAGTGGCTCATCTAATAAAAGTTTTTTCATTTAAATTCAGACAGAAGTGGAAAGAAATATATTATTAATCTAACTTTTAAACTCTCAAGGACCACATACTGAAAACTATGTATTTTTTTTTTGTATTTTTTTTCTTAAATGGCATATGTGTTGTAAAGAAAAAATGAAGTATAAAATACTAAGCCTCTTTTAGAAATTACCCAGTTGCTAGTTATGTTTGTAAATATTTCTCTGGTCCTTTCTTTTTCAGCTGTGTCTTTTGTAAGGCTGATGAATTGTTCACAGAGTATGAATCAAAGCTGTTTTCCCACACGTGAGTTTTCTGATTGATTACCATCAGGAGAATAAAATGTTCATAAGACTTTGTGTTTTGATTTATAAGACTGTGTATTTTCTTCACAGTAACCTTCCTGTATTTTTTCTTTTATTATATCAGTTCAGTGACTTTTGGTATGTGATCATTTAACATGTTCAGTTTCACTTACACAGAAGTTACCCCCAAATGCTCATGTCATCTAGTAATGTGCTACAAAGGGACAGTTTAGGGGAGTGACAGACTTTCAAGTCCAACACATTTCAACTCAAATCCCTGCCCACTATTGTGAGCAGATTGCCTCTGTAAACCTTCATATCCTCCTTCGTGAAATGACAATAAAACAATACTTATCTCAGTGAATTTTTTATTAATATTAAATTTTAAAATGCACATAATTGCTTAGCATAGTGTGTGACACATAGTAAGAATTCTGTAAAAGATTAGCTCTCATTACTAATATACTTTCTCTAACACAAATTAGAAGTTCTCATCCTGTGTCAGGCAGTGAGTGCATAATAGCTATGGTATTAGCAAAATTATTCCTATTTTACAAACAAATTGAGAAAAGGCTAAGTTCTGATTGCCTTGAAAAAAAAGATTGACGATGTACTTTGAGATCATCCAATGTTCTTGTTTTGCTTTGCTTTTGCATGGGTGGTAGTGTGGTAAGTTTGTGTTTTGTATTATGATAATTCTCAGCTAGGTTTTAGCATAAGAATGTATAGCCATTTTTTATTATATCATATTGCTGTCAAGATACTGGACAAATTTATAATGTCTCCAGCATTTTTAGAATTGCTGTAGTTTTCCAAAGACTTGCAAGTTATTGACCTTGCTTCTTTATTGGCTCTGCCAATTGGACTTTCACAGTGCTTGTTAACCCACTGACAGTAGTTACTGTTATTTTGTTCTTATATGTTTCCAGCGTCAAAGGCCAGACTGCAATATTTGAGGAGATGATAGAAGATGAAGAAGGGCTGGTGGATGATCGAATACCCACCACTAGCCGGGGTCTGTGGGCAGTAAGTGAGACAGAGAGAACTATGAAAGCACTGCTGTCATTTGCAAAGTCACACAGATTTGATGTTGAATTCATTGATGAAGGAAGTACTTCAATGGACCTTTTTGAAGCATGGAAAAAAGAATATAAGGTATAGCATTTCAGTATTTTTTCCAATATTAAAAATTTTTCTTCTTTATGTTAATTTTAATTACTACTTTACTTTGCTCTTTTCAGAGTTTTTAAAAATCTACTTTAGAGACTTGAGGTATCATAATTTCTATTTCCCTAAAAAGTAATGATTTTAATGAAAAATAATAAATACAGTAATGCTGAACAAATAAACAACTTCTGTATATTAAATTACTAAAAAGTCATGATTAAAATGAAATTGATATGAAACCTTTATTTAGCTTGATCTTACATGGCAGTTCTGTGAAATTAGAGTTTTGTTTGTTTTTATTGTGTTTTGTTTTTCTTTTGCTCTATGAATAACAACCAAACATCTATAACTTTGAAAATTAGAGAACATAGTAAACATTTCTCAGCCTACAAGGCTGGAAACCGTTGCAGTTATTAATAAAGTAGAAAGTAGCTCTTTATATTTTGATAATTTCATCATATCACAACTTTGTACTTGATTGAGATGCCAAAATTCATTAATTTTGAATTATTCTTTATATTTGGATTTGTTATCCATTTTCCTATTTTGCAGGTGAGATGGGTGAGGAAATGAAAGAATGATTTTATTTATAATATAATTCCATTTATATCTTTTATAAAAATCTGAAGTTCTTAACTTTTAAAGCAAGATAAAAATTTCTATCCAGAAAAAGAAAATATGCTATCTGTAATATCATTCCATATGTTTGATAAATTGGGGAATAATGCTTTTTTAGTTGAAATCATTGATTCATAATTTTTTTCTCACATTATTCTAAATATAAATGCACATTAACACATAATTACAGAAAGCGATTGGAAGACAGTGTCCACTTGTCCCTGCATTTTTCCTCTGGGCTTATTTTGACGATATACTATGTCTTAGAGGATTGCCTACATGCAGTTTTCTCAGATCTTTGTGAATTTTTTCTCTATAACTTTGCAGGCTGAACTCTAATACAGCAATGCAAATTGACAAGCTACTGTTACACACATCAGTCAGGGTCTACCTCAGAACATAATGTTAGTGAAGAAAGCATAGCAAAGATTTTATACTGACTGATAACATTTCCATAAATTTCAGAAACATATATAACCAAATTAGTAAGAATGTGTAGATTAGTATAACTCAAATGAAAAGTACAGAATAAGTCCAATTCAGAATAATGGTTAGTCCATTATAGGGGGTCAAAGGAAGAATGTGCAAGGAAAGAGGGATGCAGTTGAGCCAGGACCAGAGACTTTCCAAGGCATTGGTGGTGTTCTCTTTCTTAAATTGGATGTTGAGTACTCAGTTGTATAATTTAGTATTCTCATTAATATATATATATATTATTTTGAAAATGTGAAATATTTTATAATAAAAAATTTCTTAAAAAAACAAAGAGATTGCACCAGGCTAATATTGACCTATAAAGATCTGTGGTCCCACCAAAATATCTTTGGGTGTTCTATTCCTAAAATTCTGAATATTCTGCAGTGGCCTGTGGAGGTTATTCAGTCATACAACCTCATCCTAAAAATTGGCCCAAAAATTGCTGGTGTCTTAGACACTTAATGAAAAAAATGTGTATATCTTAGACCTCACTGAAGACTTTTGATCATGGCACATTTCAGTGGTTTCAGCCAGTTTTAATTCTGTGCATTAATTACCACTGTCTTTGTGTTTTCTGTTTTCCTAGTTGCTTCATGAGTATTGGATGGCTCTCAGGAATCGTGTATCTGCTATTGATGAACTTGCAATGGCTACAGAACGACTAAGAGTACGTCATCCTAGGGAGCCAAAGCCCAATCCACCTGTTCTTCATATCATTGAACCACATGAGGTAATTTGCAAGTAAATCACAAAAAGAACACAGCCAATAGGTGTCACAAAAATCCAAAGTCCATAGAAGAGTTAGGACAGTGATCTCTTTCATAAGAATGTACTTACTCTCTGCTCTTAGTTTGAGCCAGGTAGAAGTGTTTGGTTTTATAGGTCAAAATGAACAAGAGTGAACAATGTCATATCTAATACATGCATAGAATTCACTATTTTGGTTCGTTTGTTTCTCTCCAGATTGCATATTCATGTGTTTCTGAGCACCTTCTGTATGCCAATATCTAAAGGGGGTCTCAGTCAGTTGTTAGACATATGTCCTTCTTAACCTCAGTTTTTTCAAAGGAAAAGTGCTAAAGAAAAGTTTTTGATTATTCTTACCTTCCTTAAGAACAATCAAAAACTTTTGTACTTTTCCTTTGCTACTCATGAACAGATATTGACAGTTTATCTTCTAATAAATCCCTCTTTATATCCCAGGATTAAAAAATGACTCTCCCAACCTTTTATCTCCCATATTAAAATATAATTTCCTTTCTAGTTTTATTCCTTATATGTAGGGATTATTTTGTTCTTGTTTTGTTTTGTTTTATTTAAGTAAGCTCCATGGGGGCTTGAATTCATGACCCCTAAATCAAGACCTGAGCTGAGATCAAAAGTCGAATGCTTAACCCACTGAGCCACTCAGGTGCCCCTATGCGTTTTAATTTTTAAATCTTTTTCTTTCTATAAAGCTTGGAAATTTTACCTTAGAAAAATTTAAAAATACTCATTTTACACTATCTCAACTTTTAAAATATGAATTGTCAGTAATTTTTTCCTGAGTAACCAGATTCCTCTTATTTTTATAATCTTCTGTCTACTGTTTTCTACTGGACAAAGGAGGGAAGAGGTATGGGTGTAGGTGTGAATGTGCATGTGAAGGGAGAGTGCTCCCTGGGTTTCATAAAATCACTCTGACCAAAGCAGATCATTTAGTTTTTCTTTATCCCATGGATATATTCCTGGAAAATGGTACATAAATAGAATTCAGGTTGATTTTTAAACAATTTCAAGTGTATATGGAAGCTTCCTATTTAACAGAATTTCGTATTGAATTTTGTCTTCTGTATAACCGTGTGTGTGTGTGTGTGAGTGTATGTGTGTGTTTCCTTTTAAAGTATCTACTATCCATTTTGCAAATTTGAGTTTTCACATGTCAATGGGTTTTCTTAAAATAGGACACACCTCAATAATTTAAGTGTGTCCTATTTTAAGAAAACCCATTGACATGTTTAATATAATTTTACCATCTTTCTAAGAGAGAATAAAAGTTGTGTTGTTTTGTTTTTTAGGTAGAACAAAATCGCATAAAACTACTAAATGATAAAGCTGTTGCTACTTCACAGCTTCAGAAAAAACTTGGGCAGCTTCTTTACCTAACTAATTTGGAGAAGGTATTGTATTTAAAAGATACTATTTTTTCCCATGCTCTGTATCAATAAACCTTTGTGACTCCTTCCATTTAATCTGTTAGTCGCATAATTAACGGTACAAGGTTTTCTTTAATCTTTTGTTTGTGTTAATTATATCAGTCAGAACACTAGTTATATCTACAGTAACTACGGAGATCACAACGTGATACCCATAGAAAATGTTAAGTTACACAGATTATGTAAAAGGTGTGCACTCTAGAGTATAAAACAATATAAACAGACTGTCATTCAAAACCTTGAATAGTGGAAGTATAACCACCTTTGGGCAAAAAATGCATTCTATAATCTATATATATATACATATATACATGTATTCGTTAATACATATATAGATTTTTTTTAATTTGTTATTTGGAACTGTAAAATGGAAGGCTACGAAAGCAGAAGATATAATGATAAATTATTGTAATTCAAACCACATTATCTCAGTTGTGAGAAATGTCTTATATTGGACATTGATGAATGTAGTTCCATTTTATTGCAAGGATAAATGGCTGTTGGTAATACCTTATCAGAAAGAGATGCAATAGATTTTTGGATAGGACAAATGAAGGAAAGCAGTAGACTAGAGTTGGTTTTGAAAACTGATACGAAATACATTTAAGTGAATCAGTAAATCCCAGTGATGATAAAATGAGAAGTTGGACGTTCATTATAAGTAAAATAGCATGGTAGTTGAGAAGATAAGATGGTCTTGGGACCCCAGCAGTTCGGGTTTGGATCTTGACACCAGTCTTTTCTACATATGGGACTTTATTCAAGTTATTTACGTCTCTTTGCCTCATCCGTAAAATAAGAATAACATTATCTTGTAGGGCTCTCTTGAGGTGAGGACTGTATGAATTAATATATGTGAAGTGCTAGAGCAGTTCCTGACTTATTAGCACTTTCTAGGTCTTTGCTATTAGTATCATATTGTTACTGATATTACTGTGATGGCTACTAATACTATCCTGGTGGGAGGAAAAGATATGGGGAACCTTTTTTTTTTTTTAAAAAGACTTATTTATTTGAGAGAGAAAGAGCGAGTACATGGCAGGGGAGTGGGGAGGGGGGTGGGAGGCAGAGGGAGAAGGAGAGAATTTCAAGCAGACTCCATGCTGAGCACGGAGCCCCTCCACCTCACAGCCCAGTATCATGACCTGAGCTGAAATCAATACTATGACACTTAACTGACTGAGCCACCCAGGTGCCCATACATGGGGGAAAACTTAAAAGTCAGTCTCACAAATTTCTAGCATTAGAGAAATAACATTTGGAAAAAATTTCTTGATATTCCTGAATGTGAGTTTTTTGAATTTTAGATTTCTATACTTTAAATGTGAAAGTCAAAACTAAGAGATAGTTAATTGTTAGTTACAGGACATAAATTGACATCCTATATTTGTTGAATCATTTTTTAAAAAATTCTAAGGATATATAATCTGCCTGGAAAGTCAAATTCAGCTAATAATAAAAAGAAAAAACATGAAAGAAAATCATATTAGACTGATACCATTTCCTGCCAACAAATAGGCAGAGATTTTTAAAATAACACTCCACAGAGGTGAAAGGGCAGTGAATGAATATTTCATGTATTACCAATTGGAATATAAATTTATATAGCCCTTTCCTGAAAATACTTTAACGTGTATTAACAATTTTAGAGAATTCATATCCTTTGATTCAGTAATTCATAGAACTTTTTCCTGAATATTCTAAGTAAATAGAAATTTAGGGAGTGAATTAGATACAAGGATAGTTATTGCAGTCTTGTTTATAATAGTAATAAACTAGAAGTCTAAGTGTCCAACAAAAAGTACAATATTTACATATAAAATCATGGATTATTATTACAATGAGATTATGATATAAATATTGTAAGTGGTGTCTTCGGGAAATAAATGAGACAAGAGAATGCTCATGTTTGAAAGTTGAGAGAAAAATAAAATTTAAAAAATAAAATAAATGGAGTATGATCCCAATTTTACAAGACTATATTTAGTTAAATAAAAAATAATAAGAGAAACAAATTTTTACATTTTCTGGCAGTCAGCAGATGCTTATTGAGAACCTGAGATATATATGCATTATAGTAGAAGTTTGAGACAGACTTGGTCCTTGGCCTCAAGGATCTTAATTAATCACTTAAAATAATAGAATGGCATACATTCAAGAGTTCTGAAGAAATTTAAAGATGAACATGTTAAATTGTTGATCAGCAATTTTCAGTGTCAGGTAACAAAAAACTAGTCAATTTCCAGTAAGATTTCAAAGCATAGGTCTCCAATAAACATATTAAATCACTGTGTTGTACCTGAAATTAATAAAGTATCTTATTATATCTCAGTTAAAAAAATAAGTTCTTCAGAAGAAATTTTCTGATTACTAAGCTACCACATGAGATCTTCCATAGTCTGTTTGGGGACTGCTCCTTCTGTATGGGAATAGCAGTGATGTCTTGCCATTACCTTATTAACATCTTATTTTTAAAGACAGTGGAGACTTGTGGAAGCAAAAAGGTTGAGGTGAAATGACATTCCAGGGAAGGAAGAGCTCTTTCTAGGTGAGCTGAGATTCCTGGCCATTGCCTTGCCTGAAAACATTTGCGGTGTCTGGATACAGGCTGAGATTAAGATCAGTACTGCAGAGGGACTCAAATAGGAGAAAGAGAAATGAGAACTTTTGATGGCCAGGTGAGTTAGTATTACATTTTGGGACTTTGAGGAGCTTCAGATGCACGACAAACTTTACTCATTTGCTGAGTGACAGGGTTGCATACCACCTGGGCCTGAACTAGAAATATAGAGTGAAATCTTGGTTTCAGCAGCACTTAGGAGACAGTTCCTCCCCAAGGGGGCAAGGGTCCAACAATAAACATGTAACAGGTCATACCCTTGAGATATTTGAAACCATGGTGGCTTGAGTTTGAACTTGACTTAAAACCCATCCCCAAAACCAGCTCAGTTTTTTACTATATTGAGGTAATGAGCCACTCATCCCTCAAACTAACTGCCTGTCGGGGTAGGAGTAATCCTCTGTGAAAGAAAATAACACCTAATTTTGTCTCTGCAGTTTGTCATATAAACAAACTAAGAAGTGTAGCATACAATAAGAAATTATAAGAAGTATGCAAGGCAGGAAAATGTGACCAGAAATCAAAGGGAAAAAATGAACAATCAAAGCAGATTTACAAATAATCCAGATTGTGGACATAGTAGGAAAGGACTTTAAAGCACATACGACTCATACATTAAAGAGAGGAAAGGCTAGATAACATAGAGAAAATGAATTGGAATGTATGCAGTAGAATCAAATGGACATTTTGAAAAGGCAAAATCCAGTATCTGAAATTAAAAACTGGTTGGATGGTGACTAGACACAGAAAATGACAGAAGTAGTGAATTCAAGTATGGTTCAACAACAAATACCCAGTTTGAAGAAGCATATAAATAAAGAACAGGATAAAGTGAAAGAGATGTGGGATGCAGCCATATGGTTGGCATACATGTCATTGAAGTTCCAGGAGAAAAAGAGGTAAATGGTACCAGAGCAACTTGAAGAAACAAGGGCTAAGAGTTTTCCAAAACTGATGAAAGATAATGTCTTACAGAATCAAGAAGCTCAGAGAACCCCAAACAGAATAAAAATAAAATTTTTCAAAAACACCTATGAATATCATAAACTGCTAGAAACCAAAAATCATGAAAAAACATTTTAAGCATCTAGAATTGGGACAAAAAAACTGGTGACTGTATACCTTTTACTTTTTGACTACACAGAGAAACTGTTTGCTTTAACATTTTATAGATGGCATTCCACTGTTACCAGGTTTCAATAGCTTTATGCTGTGTAGCCAGGTTAACAGTGGAACGACATCTTTAAAAGGCTGTATTTAAAAGTGAAATTAAGATGTTTTTAGGTTTATGGAAACTAATTCCTTTCCAGTAGACTCACATTATAATGAATATTAGAGGAGGTTCTTTGGACCAAAGGGAAATTATCCCAGGTTGAAGGATAGAACTGCGAGGAGGAATGCAGGGCAAGAGAAAGCTTAAGTATATAGGTAAATAAAAAAGAACACTGACCATGCAAAGCAGCAGTGCTGATGTTTGTATAGGATATACAACATACCCAGAACTGAAATACCTAACAGTAACACGGGAAGAAGGTAAGCAGAAGCAAACTGTTACAAGATTCTTCCATATGTTAGACAAATGGACAGAAAAAATCGGTAAGGATATCTAACATTTGAACACTGAACAGCCATGACCAAATTGACACAGCAGCTATAAAATACACTCTTCTTAGGGGTACGTGGAACATTTACCCAAATAGACCTTGTGCTGATTCAAAGAGCAACTCTTAAAATTTGTAAAAGATTAAAATTGTACAAGATTATGTTTCCTGATAAAATGAATTAAATTAGAAATCAATATGGAAAGATAACCAGGTGAATCCCCCAATGTTCAGAAATTAACAACACACTCCTAAATAACCCATGAGTTAAAGAAATCACAACAGAGATCAGGTAATGTTCTGAAGTGAACAAAAATAAAAATCATGTGACAATGTGCAGCTAAGGTGTACTTAGAGGAAATTTATAACTTTAAATCAGGGATCTGAAAATACTATGCATGGGACAAATCCAGCTCACTGTTTTATAATTACAGTAAAGTTTTGTTGGAACCCAGCCACACTCATTCCTTTACATATTGTTTATGGCTGCTTTTGTGCTACAATAGCAGAGTTGAGTAGTTGCAACAGAAATGATACGGCCACAAAGCCAAACAGGCCCTTTGTGGAAAAACAGTAATCCTTGCTTTGAGTAAATTTTAAAAGAAGAGGTGATGTAAATTATGAAAAGTTGTTTACAAAATGCTACATAATGCCTCTTATTATATATGTGGCCAAGAATGATCGTGGTCCCACACTGACTCTGAGTTTGGTCACATGACCTGCTTTTGGCTTTGTGTCACAAGCGCAAAGATTTGAATAGTATATGCACATTGGAGTTTGCCCAGTCTTGTTGCTCTTCGGAACTTTGAGCTGTTGTGAAGCAGCCCAGATTATCCCTAAGAAATCTCCGTTTAGCCCTCTCTCTGGACCAGCTAATCTGCCAACTGCTAGACATCAACATGAGGCCATAATAGACCATCCAGCCCCACACAAGTCAGCCCATCCCCAGATTACTCAGGTGACCTGTAGAATCATGAGAAACTCCTGTTTGTTTTAGCCACTAAGACTTTAGGTGGTTTGTTATATGTTTTCTGAAACAAATCAATAATAGAAGAAAATCAACTTTTTTTTAAAAATCTTTGTATTTTAGTTAATGGAATTCTTTTGAACCTATAGCATTGCTGAATCTGTGCACAATTCACCCCTTTTTTTTTTAATTAAACAAAAGTCAAAGGATAATGAAAAACAGTTGTTTAAAATGTTTAACTATTTGGTTAATGAAGCCAAAGTTTTAAAACTTCAGTGATCTCTGAGTCTAATTTACTTTCCTTCGGGTCTTCCTCAGTATTAAAACCTGTCCATTTGGTGACTTTTTTGAAGCTCAAAAATTTTTGAAATAGTTTTAAAGAGATTATGAAGAGAACTGTTATGCTTCAATATAATTTTCAGGCAAAATGGGTCTCAAATCAAAGACATTTCTGCTTTCTAGTTATTTGCTTTGCCTTAGTGAGATTACAAAAGAATATGGAGAAGAAACCAGCGTTCATATCATAAGGAGATAATGTAAATAAATGCTGCTGCTTCCCAAGTCAGTGATCACCTGCCTGGTGGATATACAGAATAAATACTGTCTGTATAGTTTTTAAGGAGGCTTTATTTCAGAATTCCAAATTATATTTTTTAAAATAATATATTTCTTTATAACAAACTAGCTTGAAAGTAAAATTTTGAGAACTAATCTCTTTTTTAATTATTTTTTTGAACAGTCTCAGGATAAAACATCAGGAGGCATTAATCCAGAACCTTGTCCAATCTGTGCTCGGCAGCTGGGAAAACAGGTGAAATAATAATAAATACCTTATGCGTTTATAAAACACTTTACACCTTTCAAAGGCATTTACCTATAATAGCTCTCTTTTTCTCTTTTTCTCTCATGACAGTTTTATATCCAAAGCAAAAATGACCTCTACCTTAAAAATAGGGCCAAAGGTTAGGTGAGAAGCTTAGTGCCACATGTTTGAGCAGTGTTCCTCCTTAAGTAATAGGTGAAAAGGTATTTCTAGAATAACCCCCATTTTTCATTAAAGGTACATAGTTTTGCTTATTGTTTCTAGTCACAATATCAAGTCTAAGCAATTTGACTTTGTCAGTTTAACATGTTTATTTGGTAATTGTACAGAAATAGAATAGAGCATACATAGATTTACTTAAGAAGGTATTACAGAGGTATAGTAATGTAGCTCTTACTTGGGATTATTAATATTTAATAACCAGACTAAATAATATCTATCCTAGGGGAATTCAGATGTGATTTTTTACAAGACCATTGTAATAAGTCTTTCTTTCAAATATTGGTGTACAAATTTCCATAAACTTAATGGCACCATATTAGTTCTCCTCAAAGAGATTCTTTATCCTACCGTGATTTTTGAAACTACAAATTTCTACTTTGTATGATAAATCAATATATACAGTATCAGAATATTAATTGCTCCTCAAAATTTGAAGTGAGTTAAAGTGTTCTTGGCTGTTTTTTTCTATGGAACCAAGAGTAAGATATATGAGCTCCACATTCTGACCAGCAATAATCAGAAAGAAAGCATCTTTTGGTTTCCACAATTGATGGAGAAAGTGAGATTTTAAAGGACATTTTATTGATAATAAATCTTAAATGCATCAATATTACTTTGGAAACCAAGCAAAATAGTAATTTACAGATACTGGTGATTTCTGAGAAAAATCACTGGTAAAAATATGATAGAAGTCGTGATAAAAATGGAAAGGATCATGAGATAAATAGTGTCTTTTTTACTTTTAATTTCAACGAGATTCATGCAATTGGATGAGTCAGAAATTTTAATTTATGTTTTACACATTTCTAATTTTTAAAGTTCTTTCATGCACATTATTTCATTTAATTTTAGTATGACCCATATTTCCTTCACTTAGGGGAACATACTGGATTACAATAAGAGTAACAGTACTTTCCTTTTTGAATTCTGTTCCTCACCACAATCTGTAGGAACTCTAGATCCTTTTTATCTTCCCAGTTCTCCTCTTCCCCTCCTAATTTAGAGGATCAATCTGAGATAACTCATAAACTGGCTAACACCCCTGGAGGCATTGCCATTTGTCTGGTCTTCTGTTTGGGCTTCTTCAGTCAACTTCCAGTCACTCCTGAGGCTCTGGTGCCAAGTGTGTGATTTCTCCTGAATTGCTGGTGTAGATGGACTTATCTTTTCAGCTTGTCCATTCTGAGCTTTCATGAGCCACAAAAGTTCTCTCATAGAGGAAGTGCCCTTCATCCCTACTGGCACTAAAGGTACACAGGGTACAGAAGAATGCTGCTGTGTTTACAAAACTGCTAGAGGGGCACGTGGGTGGCTCAGTCGATTAAGCAACCAACTCTTGGTTTCAGCTCATGTTATGATCTCAGGGTCATAGGATCCAGCTTAGCACGGAGTCTACTTGAGACTCTCTGCCTCTTCTCCTGCTCCTCCCCCCTCTCTAAAATAGATAAATCTTTAGAAAAAAAGAAAAAAATTGGTAGTGAAACAGCTCTTTAATTTTACTGCACCCTCAACTCCCGAGGGCTGACACAAGAGAACAGATGTGCAGCTAGACAACAGCATGAACAGCTTCAGCCAGTGAAACCCCAAACAGCCCCTCCCCCTTCTCAAGTATTATTTTTTTAAGATTTTTTTTTTTATTTATTTGACAGAAAGATCACAAGTGGGCAGATAGGCAGGCAGAGAGGGAGAAGCAGGCTCCCTGCTCAGCAGGGAGCCCAATGCGGGCCTCAATCCCAGGACCCTGAGATCATGACCTGCGCTGAAGGCAGAGGCTTAACCCACTGAACCACCCAGGCACCCCTCAAAAATTATTTTCAAACCAAGTTTATAAAACTCATTTTTCAACTCCCTGAGTTCTTTTCTAGGGGACTTCTTAGTCTATCCTGCAAAGCACCCCAGGTGGCCCCACCCATGCACCTTCTCTCCGTGCACGTGCATACATGTCTGAATCCTAGAAAAACACAGCTTAGTGCTTAGAACCTAGTCATTCATGATACCACTCAGTTGTTGTTTACCAAGTGAAAGAGTTAAATAATTTGCGAAGATGCCATAGCTTTTAAAACTGACACCTCACCTAAAGCCAGTACTCTTCTGCACCCCTCATTGCCCGTATCAGGGAGTCTCTATGGTATACTCCAAGCGTCAGAGAGAACTATTGTACTTTTCTTGAAATAGGACAAAAGGGTTTCAAAAACGTCTTCTTATTGGGTTTTTTTTTTTAATATACCTAGAACCGCTTTTAAATAAAACTGAGATACTAGCCCATCTCATTTTCTATATAATAAATATTGTAACCTGAAGATATGTCTGTTTAATGAGTTATGTAGAATATATTGAGGGTGATTATTTTCTCCAAATTAATGTTGTTCTCAGTTCCTCTATTATATCTGCTGTTGCAGTGCTAAAGGAGTAATTTGCATTTTTCCTAAATACTGAAATGAGAACACCAACTTCTTACAAAATAACAGTGGCTGACTATTAAGCTCACAGAGTGAGTAGAACTAAAGACTGAAAGCGTACTCTGGTTGAACTAAAAAATAGTTAATTTTAAAGTATAACTTAGCTTTTATGACTTAAAGAGTGTTAACGTCATAAAACATTGAGGAAGTGAAATTATGACTCCCTTATCCTGCTTTTAATATATTTACATATTAGAAGGCATCTTTGATAGCACCTCACTGTAGTATGTTCTGTGTGCTTTCTTTTTCAGTGGGCAGTGCTGACCTGTGGACACTGTTTCTGTAATGAGTGCATTTCAATTATTATTGAGCAGTACAGCGTGGGGTCGCATAGGAGCTCCATTAAGTGTGCCATCTGCCGCCAGACCACATCTCACAAAGAAATCTCGTATGTCTTCACCTCAGAAAAAGCCAGCCAGGAAGAAGACATCCCTGTGAAGGTAAAGTCGGGTTAAGAACATGTGGAAGCATAGTCAGAGAAATGTAGTAGGAGTCAGTATCTGACAGTAAGACCATCAAAATCAGAACAAGGCTGGCACAGTGAATATGTAGAAACCACTGTCTCTGTCTGTAGGAATACTGCCTGAAAGCCCCAGCTTTACCACTTATGCTTTCTATGTGGGAGGAAGGCAGGAAGGCTTTTTCAAACATGGCTGGCCATTGTCAGGTCCACTGTGACAGAAAAGTAACATCTTAGAATTTCGGTTCTCCATCATCTTTGATGGTATTTCTCTCTACTACAAATAGAGCTCCGGTTAAATTAGCAATTTACTTAGAGAAAGATTCTTCCTCATTCTCTCATTTGCCCTAGATAGCAGGGAAAAGGGATGAGCCCATCCTAACTAGAGGAAAAAACTGAGTGCTTATGAAATTAATGGAGACTGTCACAGAAAGAAGTAGTGTACTTTCAGATGACACAGATTGGTATTTCATGGTAGAGCCAAAACTTGGTTTTATTTTCCTAATTTTTTCCCATGCTTCATCCTGAATTCCAAAAAGTGACTAGAATTTGAAATCCAAACAGGATCTGTAATTGGACTTTCTCTCTAAGGGGCATTTATCTAATGAAAAACCTTTACTAGACTTTTTTGTTCTTTGCCTTCCTTAAACATGCTTTTTTTTTTTTTCATCCTAATCAGACTTAGACAAAGGACAAATCAATATATGATTGTAGTAGGGAATATAGGCCTGAAGGAGTAATTGAGAGTTAAAAATCCTCATTTTTAAGGATTGTATTTTTTGAGGAAAATTAACTACAAGTTGAGACTGTCAGGAGTTAGGGCTCCCCCTCGACAAAAGTGTGATTGAATTAAAGTATGTTTAATTGCTGTTCATTCCTACTGTTATTTGAGTAAAACCTGAAAATATCAATAACATTGCTCTCTAGTGTGTTGCGATAAACAAAATCCCAAAGTTAGAATGAACATTCATTCGTTCCATACCTGTTTATTGGACACATAGCGTGTGCCACCCAGTGTGCTGGGCTCGAGATACAGCAAACACTCCTGAGTAAAACAGACGTGATTGCTGTCCTCATCAATTTTACAATTCGGCACTGGGAGGATAGAATTTGAGTTGGGGCAGACAGCAACAGACATTACAGAAATAATTAATATATTATAATTGTGATAAGCCCTCCAAAAGAAAATCAAACCTGGCTTCTCTGAGGGAATGACAGTTAAGTAGATGCCTAAGGGATGAATGAATTCACCAAGCTGGGGCGAAGAGAGACGTGATCTTGTGGGGAAGAGGCTGCCAGACAGAAACAAAAAACAATACATAGAACTGTCTGAGACAAGGAAGAACTCGGTGGAACTCAGTGGCTACAGTGTAGAAGGCACAAAGGACAAGTGAATGAAATGAGTCTGGAAACCACAGAGGGGCCAGATGCTGAAGGGCCATCTGAAGATTTGAAAATTCCCCTTTTCCTATAAACTGAAAGGCATTACGTGTTATATGCAGAGAAGTATCATGATCAGATTTGAATCTTTAAAAGACCACTTTTGTGCAGTGTGGAAATTAGATTAGCAGGAATAGAAAAAAACAAAAACTTTGGAGAGAGCAGATCAGGAGGCCACAGCAGTAGTGATGGTGGCTTTGATTAGGTGGGTGGTAGTGGAGGTAGAAAGAAGCAGTTATAGTCATGAGGTATTTGAAGGTTGATTAGTAAAATAGAATGCTGGAGGGATTGATTGCGATTTCGTAGGGGACCCCCTGGTTTCTGATGTGAAAAATCAGGTGGATGGATAATAGTACAGTTACTGATAAAAGGTATTTGGAGGAGGAGTACATTTAAACATACTGTGTTTGAAATGCCTAGGACATCCATATAGCAAAGTATTGCTTTGTGGTGCAAGAGATAGAAAATTCAGTCACCGTCATAATGATGAGAGTAAATGAGCCATGAGAGTAAATGAAATTACCTGGGGTGAGACACAGAAGTTAGCTTCAGACCAGGTCCCCTAGGACTCCAGAGCTCTTTAAAGGGTGGATAAAGGGGGAGAAGCTGAAAAGGAGACCAGGAAGGAGCATGTGGAGGCATCAGCAGTCTAGGAGAGGCCACAGGAGAACCACTTCCGTAAGGAGGCAGTTCAGCCATATCCAGTGATGCTGAGGTGGCTCGGTGACACTTGGACCAGTGTGGCTGTTGGAGGTCATTGACGAACTTCAGAAGAGCTCTTTCCATGGAAATTTAGAGGCAAAAGGCAGATTGGGAGGGAATGAAGAAGGAACAAGAAGTGAATAAGTAGAGAAAATGCCCAACCATTTTATAAATTTAGCTGTGAAGTAGAAAAGAGAATTATAACCAGCAAGAGATACAAAGTGCACAAGGGCGATTATGGGACTTTTTTGGTTTTTGGTTTTGGGGTGGGGGGGGGAGTTGTTTGTTTTAGGGGTTTTTTTTATGCTAAAGATTCTTGAGTATATTTAATCTCTGGCAAAGAAGGATAGTTTGAAGATAAGGAAAGAGAAGGGATAATCTGCAGTGTAATAAGTTTCTTGAAAAGACAAGAGTGACATATTGACATATAGAGAGAAAGTAGAAGTCTCATTCAAATAACAGGGAGAGGTTGGGCTACTGAGCAAATAAGCTATAAGGGTAGGTATCCTTGTCAGAGGATGGGCTCTCTTAGTCATTTCAGAAAGGACAGCTATTCATTACTTCAGATGTGACTGCAGAAGCAGGTGACCCAAGTGAGGTGGAGGAGACAAGGTGGTAGAAGACTTGAACATTGGAGGGATTGGCCAAGGGGACAGACTGTCCTATCTAGAGTTGAGGTATAGAGTTAGGCACCAAAATTCTTCTGTGAATGAAAGGTAGTGTTCAGTAAATGATGAGAGCAAAGAGTAGAATTAGGGGATAACTGGGTTTCATGAGGCCCAAAAGAATGGACATTTTTACAAAAATGGAAAATAATGGTCTGAAACCTGCATCAGTGACCAGAGGACACCAGTAGTCATAGTGCAAGAAAGCACTATGCCCAAAGGACAGCCAGGTTCTAAGTAAAGCAAGGAAGTAGAGCACAGTATTGCCACAAAAGGTTAAAAATGGGAAAGAGTTTGTTGACCATAAAGCACTAGTTCCTGGGGAACTGCCAGAGTTGGGAGTGGAAAGAGAAGAGTGGGAGGGTGGGGGATGGGAGGGAACTGCAGAGCAGCCTGGGAATAACACAGCTGGCAAGGTTAAGTGATGAGAAGATCATGATTTCAAGGGGTCGTGTAGTCCTACTCCCTTTCTGGGAATCCCCTGGATAAATGTGTATTTTTAAACCAAATGCCAAAGGGTTGCTGAGCGAGAGGAAGGTGGTCTGTGGTGCAATCTGCTGGCCAGCCCTGGTGAGGCATTTGATGGTCAGGCTTGATCCTTNTTCTGGGAATCCCCTGGATAAATGTGTATTTTTAAACCAAATGCCAAAGGGTTGCTGAGCGAAGAGGAAGGTGGTCTGTGGTGCAATCTGCTGACCAGCCCTGGTGAGGCATTTGATGGTCAGGCTTGATCCTCTTCCCCACCCAAAGAACTGCTTTCCTCCCAGCTTCCCTCTCCCTTTCTTCCCAGTCCCCATTATCCCTCTCCTTCTTCCCTTAAAAAGAGTCTTTCTTAGCCCTTCTTTCCCTTCTACTGTCTCTTCCTTTGGCCTCAGGCATCCCAAGGGCCACAGATGGCACTCGTGGCTAAGAAGGGCTGCTGACCGTCAGATAAAGGCATTCATCACACTGTAAGGAACGAGTGTGAGAACTGCTGTGTCAGGCTTCACGCCATGAGGTTTAGGAAGTGATTGCTCTAGCTACCAGTAAACAGCACAGCCTCTGTGAGACTGAGTCATGGAGCCCATCAAACCCAAACACCTGTTCGTTTTATGGCACCTTTCCTAGACACACAGGAGAGAGGTCAGGACAGTTACATTCACCATCCTGTTGGGACAGGAATATCAGTGTGCAAATACTGTTTATCATTCTCTGACTTCTTCCTGTCTTTCCTGTGTACTAATAAACACATAGATTAATCAAAGCATCTTATAAAAAGCTATAAGATTCCAGAATTTACTGAAGTTAATTTTCCTTTCATCATAGATACATCTACACTCGCCTTCCCTTTTTATTAAACATGACTGATTATTATACCTATTACGTTTATAAGTTTTATCTGTCTTCCACATTCTCACATTACTACTTCTTGCCACGTTTACTTTTGCTTCTCTCACTGCCTTCACTGTCACCATTTGTGCCTGCCCCTCTGCCTTCTGCTGCCTGTCCCCTTTTCTAACTTCTGTCACATTTCTGCCCTACTGTCTGCCTCCTCCTCTTTGACGCATCTGCCTATTGTTCTCTCAGACTCTCGCTGCTTCTGTAACTACCCTGCTTAACAGTCGTTCACCTATTGTGAAGTTGAGGGAGTAATCATATAAAGATGATTCTATATGAATAAATAAGGCACTATTTTGAAATTTTATAAATATTAGTTCAAATTATTGCTAACCCTAGGGATTTTTCTTTTATGTTGATTATCAAATCTCTGGCCTTTATTAAACAATGCTGAGAAGTAATTTTTTTATTTCATTGAATTTTTTGTATTATTTGAAATGTTTATTTCACTCTAGATAGTCCTGTCAAGACTCTCAGACAGAGTAGACAGTATACCATACATAATCATATAGCTCATCTTGGGTAAAAAATATTTGGAAATCATAAAGATAGGATTAAGAATATAAGACATTTTTTTCTACTGGTATTTCACAATATAAAGAATCCTATTGATGGACCATAGAAATAAACTGAATATTGAGATCACAGTGTTCCCTCAGCAGACACATGTCAGGTAAAGACTGTATCTACCCTAACGTCTGTGTGACAGTATTCCTAAATGACCCTTGGAACCTACTGGGCATATCACAAAGTAAACAAAATTCCCCTTGCAAGTTCTGACAACTGCCAGGCATTTGGGATGGTGAAGTAGGCTTCCTGGCAGAACATACACCCCACGTGGCATGTTCCTTGTGTTCTATGTTTGGATAGGTTTCATACAAAGCATTTTTGTCAGTGGAAACCCTGACCCTATGATGGACATGGTTCTTATGTCGTAAGACGCTTCCGTCCAGGAGCAAATATGCTACATGGGTGTCATCGGTATAGCCACAGCAAAACAGCAACCTTCCCACCCATCCTACACACAGGCACAACTGCTTCATCTTCGCAGACTTTTGAGTGTCTAATAACTGGCCTGCTTCTTAAATAAAGATTTTTATCAGGCCCCACTCCCATGTAAATTTTAACTCATTAGATCTGGAATCTGGTCCAGGAATCCTCATTTTTAATAAGTAAGTTTATTGATAACAGAGATGTCTTACACAGCCTCTTTGTAGAAGGGGAAAAAAATAAAACTGTATTTCTGCACCCAAATTCCCCGAGAATTTTAGCAATACCACATGTCGAATTGTATATGTAGAATTCTGTTGTTTCTTTTTTGTTCAGTTATTCAGGGATGACTTGTGAAGTCTATCTCGTACTTTCTAAATATATTGAAACATCTGGATGGAAAAAAACTGATTCCAAAATTGTGACTGAGCCTAAAATAATTTGGTGGCTATAATCCATAAGCTTTATTTATTTGAATATATTTAAGTATATCTAAATATCTTTACATAAGATATTTGTATATTAACATTAACTGGTAATTTTAGAATGTAATTGTATGTTTTTGTTAGAAAATGTCATGAGTGAGTATAATTATAATCACAAAAAACATTTTGTATTCATTGGCCAAGTTAGTACTTGTAATTCTGAACTTTTAGGGAGGCAGTATTGAAGTTAGCAATAGCTTACAAAAATCAAACACACGATAGAGACTTTAAGATGTAATTTATCTTTATGAAGTTACTGTTCTGAAAAAATTACACCTTGCTGGGTAGAAACTCCATTAAAATGTGGAAAGGACATTGTTCATGAAGTGGGGACTTTGGTTTATTCACTATTATATCTCCAGCATCTAGAAAAATGCCTGGTATATATAACAGGTCCTCAGTAAGCATAGATGGTTGGATGGATGGACGGATGGACGGACAAACAGATAAGCAGTTAATTACTATTTACATATAATATCCCTAAAAGCCTTTGGGTACAAATAAAATTTTTAACTTTTTTACAGTTGCTAACCTATCTCTTTGAAATCATTATGCAAAGTGTTTAAAGGGACAGAATGACATTTTCATGGCCTAGTGCACTTGTAAGATTTCCCGCTGCATAGGTGGCATTTCCGTTGAACTTCATTCAAGTAACATGTGAATGCTTGAAGAATCCAGCACTTGCCCCAGGCATAGGCTTGAGAAGTGTTCCTACTTCATGAAACCAATCATACAAGCTGTATAACTGCACTAAATTGTATCTGTCACTACCGACATGGGTTTTTAGCATGGTGAACAGGTGCAGACAGAAATAAAACAACGTTAACTGATCTTACTCAGCGGAAACTACTATGCATAGCACAGGCGCATTCAAAGAGTTAGCTGTCTTCAAAAAGAAAAGTCCAGAATAAGAGTAACAAAAGTCAGGTAACACCAAGACAGAAATGACTCTATACTGAACATTCAAATTATTTGTAAATTATAAGCCCGCCATGAAAACCTAGAGGAAAAAATCTATTACCGGTCACCATGTTATAATCCTAGTTGGTCACGGTACTGGTTAGAGGACATAGTTCTCTTTTTGGGGAGGGGGGGATTGTTGTGTAAATCTGTCTTCTTTAAAGTGATGTTTTTCAGTCAGATGAAATCTTCCCAAAAAACTCTAATCTCAACTCCTTTGCAGTATGTTTTAATGACTGCAAAAATCAATCCATCTTATAACTGGAAGATTAAGATAAAACCTGTGCTGTGTTTCAGATGGGATTGCCTTACGTCTCACAAAGCCGAAACTCCTCGTCTGTGGCAGGTGCCACAGGTTAGGCTTCCATTTGACCCTAGAGCAGGAGGAGGCCCTGCAGGCCCAGCAGTGCCCAGCGCTCAAGCCCTGACAGATTCAGAGGGCTGGTGTGCTTGCGAAGTGACACGTTGAATTACAGGTCTCCCCCCCCGGATCTCTTGTCCATCTGTAAGAAGTAAGGGTAGACAAAAGGTACATTTATTTTTTGGTAGCAATAATTTACACAACACAAAGAAAAATAAATTCAGAATAAAATGGAATGCACACCATGAAAAGTAATGCTGTCCTTCATTCTCCCTTATTTGCCTTGCCACTATGATCAGTTTGTTTTTAATTCTAAAGATCACCTAAATGACTTTCAATAATACACATAGGTTTTGTTTCTTAAAACACGAGCTGTAGACAGACAGGATCTGCTATCTTCTCACTTCAAAATATGAGGAAATTAGTGCACCTGTTCCTCTTTCAGTCTTTCTCCTCTCTTCCACATCCTAATTTTTGTTACAGTATCATATAGTATCATTTTGTTATAGTACCATTTTTATATTATGATGTTTATAGCTTTTACATTTTATTACCTAATTATCAGTATGTCTTCCATATCTACAGGGAGTCAGTAAAATAGTGAATGACATTATACACTGTAGAACCAAGGAGAGTGATTAAAGTCATGTAGAAAGAAATATAATTCTAATCTTGTGGATTTAAACTTTGTTATTGAAGAAAAACCTTCCAAGCACTCCCGTCTAATGGAACTTCTTTTTTCTAGAAAGCTTTCTTAATGTCTATGTCAGCTTTACCTGGCACTAATATCCCTGTAATGCTCATTGTAATATTTTTTCCCTGTGCTATACTACTTCATGAAATTTTAGCATGATGAGTGTGTGAATGGCAAATTTCAGGAAATGACTTCATTTTCTTTCACTTTCGAGTGATGTGACCGACAGCCCCCTTTAATGTAAACCATGATTTGAAATGTTTCACATGTATATGTATTTAATGTATATGGAATATATGTAAGGTAATTAAAGATATGGCCTGTGTGTTCACATAAAGTAGTCACTAAACAATATTCTTTCTAATGTTCAGTGAAAAATAAGACTGAGTGCATTCATCATCTGGACTGTTTGACTTTTTTCTGATGTTCTTCAAGACCCGGCAGCCACTTTAGCCCTTAATTCTGTCAGTGGAGCAAAACATAACCATGAGAATCCATAGATACTGCAGAGAAAAAGTGAGAGAGGAATGTGGACAGATTAAGTAAATAGAGAAAATAGAGGGGCTCAAGGGAAGAAGGACAGACTGGTGACAAAGGGCTATAATACAAAGCAGCAGTAACTTTCCAGTCATAGAGCACTAGTTTTATTTCTATAAATCAAGTGCAAATAGCACTTTGCTGCTACAGTAGAGAGATCTCATATCTCTTCTTCCTTTCCTGCCTTCCCTAAACTGGGATTCTCAGCAATAGGAAATAGACATGAAGGGAATAGAGTGAAACCAACCACTGCATATCTTCTATTCCATACTCAGGTTTTACCTCTCCGTATGACCTGATGAGATATTTAGTCCCATTCTGGAGGGGGGAGGTGTTGATCAAAGTCTAAATGAATACTACTTGATAGCTTTTTTATTAGAATTCTTTCTATCTACTGAATATATGACAAAGAAACAAAAGTGAGTTTTCCGTCAACTTAAACTTTAGGTTCTCGGAATTTTAGAACATGAACCTGAGACTGTAGAGCTACTCCAATCAAGTTTAGCTCTGTGACAAAAAAAGCTAGCTGCACTTACTTAGAGTAGGTAAGAGGCTGCGCGGCATTTCTGATCTTCAGTCATACAACTAGACAACCTCTAGGCCAGACTTCATAAGAAATACTCTTTGTTGGCTTTTTGTGCTAATGGGTATCTGCTGTTTTTTTTCATTGCCTTGACTTCTACCCAAAAGTCTAGAGCTTTTAACTTTGTGGTTTATTTCCCAGAAAGTAGAAAGACCATCTGTATGTGTAACTTGGAGACCTTGTTTGGTGTTTGTTAAGCCAGGGGACAAAGATTTTCATAAAGAATATTTTATATGATTCTTTTGCTATAAAGAAGGAAAATTCCATCCTTTTTCTTCATTAACTGTTAGAATACTCTTGACTGTTTACCTCATGAGTGGAACACCAGGAGAGGTACTGACTTGATCTGACTGATGACATTCTGTACGTCTCCCTTCCTGGTTCTCCAGTTGACCTTAGAAGTAATGCCTTAAGGAGAACAACCGTGATGATATGGTCAGTGGAGGGCAGAGGACAGATGACATGTCCTTCCTCCAAAGCTGGGCCTTCTTCATTGATGTTTCAGAAACATGAAGAAAAGCCAAGCATTGATCACAAAGTCAGGGTTGGTGGATATATATCTAGAAAAACTAGAGAGACTCTCAAGAAAGGCAATGAGGAAAGGGACAAGAATGACAAGAATTTCAGGGCACCTGGGTGGCTCAGTTGTTTAAGCAACTGTTTTCAGGTCAGGTCATGATCCCAGAGTTCCAGGATCGAGTCCGACACCCTCCCCCGTCTCGTGCTCTCTCTTTCAAATAAATTAAATAAAATCTTTTTTTTAAAAAAGAAAGAAGAATTGTAGACGAGGACAAAGGTGCTTATAATTAAATACAACTTAAATACAACAATGTAATGTATTAAGAAGTGATCTGGCAGTTTTGTGGGATTTCTATTCCCATGTACCCTCCTCACAAATACATATCATCCCAACTTAACTTTGCATTTGTATGTTTACTAATACAGCTAAAAAAAATAAGAAGTTGGACTGAGGCTACCAGTTTACCTGTCTTAAGAATATTCCTACTTTGTTATGTTGTTAACACCTTGCATAGGGTTAGATTCGTGTACACAGTTCCTCTTCCTACTCTCTTTTGTGCCTCTTCTGTGATCTCCAGCCTTGCCTGTGTATATTCCATTCCCTTCTTCGTGTTGTAACCTTTTTTAACAAACTGAGTACTTAGTTTCTGTAGCTGTAGCCAGACTGAATAGTCTTCTCAGAAACTGACAGATTTGAGCCAAACTTCATTTATGCATTTTAGATAGAAACATTACAAAGAGCAGTAGAATACGTATAGTATTCATTAAGATGTTATAATAAAACATTCACTTAAATTGCATCCAGGCCAAACCAGCAGTAGAAACCATCTTTTTTGTTGTTTTCTATATTCTGTAACATGCATTAGACTATATGTTTTGGAGAGTAAGGGAATGTATCTTTTGATCTTTGTATATCCAGAGCCTAATACAATTCTTGGCATTTTTGTTGAATAAATAAATGAATGACTTGAATAATCAAATATGAACTTAGTTGATATATTGGAGAGATTTGAGTGATGAGGAAAATGCAGAAGAAAGTCTGCCCTATCTCTTGTTCACTTTCATTGACTCTTCTGTAAGACCAACTGTAGTCTTTTCAGTATTATTTTGGGGCTCTTGCTTTTTTCATTTGGAAGTAAAAAGCCAAGCAAGAAAGAGAAAGTTCATGAATAAGGGCATAATGTGGTATGGGAATCTAGGTTTCTAAAGACTGAAGATAAAAACCCACTGGGTTTGGGTGCCTGGGTGGCTCTGTCAGGTAAGCACCTGACTTGATTTAGACTCAGGGTTATGAGATCAAGCCCCACATTGGGGTGGAGCCTATGTAAATGAAAAATGAAAAAAAGATAGAACCATGGCAAGACAATTGAGGAAAAAGCTGCTCTTCTCCCCCCAAAAATTTATCTTTCCCTTATGAAAGNAAAAAGATAGAACCATGGCAAGACAATTGAGGAAAAAGCTGCTCTTCTCCCCCCAAAAATTTCTTTCCCTTATGAAAANGAAAGACTAGTTAAATGTCAAGCACAGAAAAATCTAATAGGAGAGTAAAATCAAAAAATACTTAATTTTTAAATCCAGTTGTCATTCCTCAAATATTTGTAAGTTACTGTAACTAATATGTATTAAGATAACACTTTTGCTTACATTCTTGCATTTAATACAACTGAACCACATATAGAGAGGTAGGAAAATATTGACAACATAAATTTAACATGGACATTATACAAGAGATCCTACAAATCACTAAAATGAAAACTTAGGGTTTGGGTTTTTTTGTTTTTTGGTTTTTTTGTTTTGTTTTGTTTTGTTTTTGTTTGTTTTTTTGATTGGCAAAGGTAGGAAAATATTGACNATGGACATTATACAAGAGATCCTACAAATCACTAAAATGAAAACTTAGGGTTTGGGTTTTTTGTTTTTTGGTTTTTTTGTTTTGTTTTTGTTTGTTTTTTTGATTGGCAAAGGTAGGAAAATATTGACAACATAATTTTTTTTTTAAGATTTTATTTATTTATTTGACACACACAGAGAAAGAGATCACAAGTAGGCAGAGAGAGAAGAGGAAGCAGGCTCCTTGCTGAGCAGGGAACCCGATGCAGGGCTCAATCCCAGGACCCTGAGATCATGACCTGAGCTGAAGGCAGAGGCTTTAACCCCCTGAGCCATCCAGGCCCCCAACAACATAAATTTAACATGGACAGTATACAAGAGATCCTACAAATCAGTAAGAAATAAAAACTTAGGGTTGTTTTTGGTTTTGGTTTTTTGTTTTTTGTTTTTTGTTTTTTTGATTGGCAATGAATACAGTTCACAGAAGAGGAATTCTAAATGGCCAGTGAATGATATTCAGATTCACTCTCAGGAAAATGTAGACTAAATGAAAATTTGGCTCCTCATTTCACCTATCAGACTGGCAAAAAATTGAATTTTAACAAAGTGTGCAAAGAAACATACATTTTTAATCATTGGTAGTTAAAAGATCCAGGATTTCTTTATTTTATTTTTAAGATTTTATTGATTAGAGAGAGAGAGTGAGAGAGAGAGAGAGAAGGAGCAGGGGGAGGCACAGAGTGAGAGGGAGAAGCAGACTCCCCACAGAGCAGGGAACCAACGTAGGGCTGGATCCCAGGACTCTGGGATCATGACCTGAGCCGAAGGCAGATGCCTAACTAACTGAGCCACCCAGGCACCCTAGTTCCAGCATTTTTAGATGGCAATTTGATCCACCAAAATCTACCAAAATCCTAGTATCTAATAAGTTTTTTGAGCCTTCAACCAACAATTCCACTTTGATGTGCCTATCCAACAAAAATGTTTTCACATGCATCCAAAGCTGTAAGAACAAGTGTCACTGAAGTATTGTTTATAATAGCAAAATGAATACAAGAATCTAAATTATATTAACCAAATATTTAAAAATTGTTGTACCCTAAATGTACAACTATTGAGGTCAAGTAAAATAAAGGTCCTACATTAATAGATTGCTAAGATACAAATTAAAGGGCCACTTTATAAAACATGTTTACAAATATTTGTGGAATATATATACATTTTTATGTAAGCTTCTGAAATCCCTAAGGAGGTCTAACAGGATAAATGCCAATTCTTAATGGTGTTTTGAGAGGGTAGGGCTTTAAAAAAAGACTTAACTTCTTTAATTTGGTATATTTCTGTTAGCTCAGTTGTCCAATAAGCATATTTGGCTTTTATGTAATTTTTTTAAAGTTATCCAAAATGTGCTTGTGATAGATACAGTAAATAAGACAAACTCTATCCTTATCTAACTTCTATTCAGTTTTTCTCCTATAATTTACTGCCTTTCTATGTTAACTTCTTAGATCAATAATCCTTCATTGTGCATAGCATTTTCTTTCCATTTGGCAACAAATTAGGAATTGTTATTAAAATAAACTCAACAGGGGCACCTAGGTGACACAGTCGGTTGAGCATCCAACTCTTGATTTCGTCTTAGGTCATGATCTCCGGGTCATGGGTTCGAGGCCCGTGTAGGGCTCCATGTTCAACGCGGAGTCTGCTTAAAACTCTCTTTCCCCCTCTCCCCCCATCTTTTCTCCAACACATACACACACATGAGTGCTCTCTCTCTCTCTCTCTCTCTCTCTCTCTCTCTCTCTCTAATAAATAAGTAAATCTTTTAAAAAATAAAATAAACTCAACATATCCTCTTGCAACTGGGAGGCAACATTTTTAATGATAATTTATGATAATTTAAATGTCTTCAGTAGTCTAAAATAGGAAATCTTTTGTCTTGACAGAAACTACCTTAACATATTGGCCTAACATGAGGGTTTTGCATTTATCGGATTTGTTTTTAAAGTTATGCAGGGCATGCATGCTCAAACCACAATCTGCCAGTATACATGGGCCACCCACTAAGAAGTCCATCCATTGTTCTCACCCTCAGTAGCCACTTCTGTCCAAGTGGAAGAAAAGGTTATTGAGGTAGTCTCACTCCCCATGTAGCTTTCTGCCAAGCAGAGCTTTGGATTTCTACAGTTCCTTATTATTATTCTTTCATAGTGGAAGTAACTGGACTAGGACCAAATGATTCCAAGTTGTGACATTTGCAAGGGATCATTGAAAGCTACCACTGAACTATCCAAACTTTGATAAAAGCGAATGTTCTGGTCTTTTTCTTCATAGAGTTAGGACTCTAGTTTGGAATCTTGCTTATAAAAGGTTATTACTATGTTTTCTTTTGAACTTTTCGTAAGAAGCCGCTTAATAGATAGAAGGTTTTATAGTTATGGTATTTCATTTGAAAATATTTTTGAAAATGAGACCTTGAAAGGGATATGAATGTTTCTGTCTAAACTCATTAAACAATACTTCATGCTGATTTCCTGCTTTCTCTCATTTGAGACAGTTTTGCTCTATTGAAGACCCTTTATAGACTGAAACAGATCCTTTATATTTTTTAACCTTTCAAGTGCAATTGGCAATGTGCATACCAGAAAAGTAATTATGTAGACTCAGGATTTTAGTATTAGGGTTTTAAAACTTCTTCCATAATTCTGTCTTGCTAACTTCAAGTTGATATGCCTTTCCTTCTTGTTTCATTTACGTATTTTACTTTTGAGTGTCTCTGTAAAAGTGGTGCAAGGAGTCGGTTTGAGAAGAGTAATGCTGCTGTGGGAATATTTTTACTTGTTTTTGGTTAGATCTGCTCTCCTTGTGAGATCATCTGTGTCATTATCTGTGCTCGTATTTAATGTCTTAGAAAGATAATGAGTTACTGAGTATCTACTCTGCCAAGTGTTGAGTTAAATGCTGTACATGTATTTCTCTCATTTAACCATCACAACAGTCTTTGGAAATAGAATTATCATCCCTGTTTGACAGATGAGGAAACTAAGCCTTGGAAAGGTTAGTCTGCATAACAAGCAAAATGCAGAACTGGCTGGTCAATTTTGAATTTAGACTTGTCTCAAAATCCCATGCTGTTAGTATCTTCATGAGCCATCTCCCAGAGCATTCCAGGAGGAAAACTTTTCTCCATGAAGGCTACAAAAACATTTGCTCATTTCCTCATTTTGTTATTTCTTCACTTTTTTTCTTTTCATACTTTTAAGATGGAAATGGTTATGGAAAATGCAAAAACCACTCATTGAGTGTTTATCTAGCTTTGTAGAAAGCTGCTGCTGTCCAAGTGGGTGCCATTTTTACCTCTGTCTCTGTCCTTTGTAATAAAGGATCCTTCCTGGGTTGGATCCTTCACAGTTTGCTTACATTGGAATTTTGATTCATTGTATTCTTAATGCCCTGATATCTGAAGTGAAGAGTGTTTCTAATATAAATTCTGCTTATCTAAGATAACAAAATCTTGGGGCGCCTGGGTAGCTCAGTGGGTTAAAGCCTCTGCCTTCGGCTCAGATCATGATCTTAGGGTCCTGGGATCTAGCCCTGCATTGGGCTCCCTGCTCATCAGGGAGCCTGCTTCCTCCTTTCTCTCTGCCTGCCTCTCCGCCTACTTGTGATCTCTCTCTCTCTGTGTCAAATAAATAAACAAAATCTTTAAAATAAATAAATAAATAAAATAACAAAATCTTGTAACTACAAATCCTAACCACTTTAACCTAAAAATCTTCTCAGGGTCCTGTCGCTGTACGACTTTCTGGTGTTTCCTATTCAGTTTTCCCAGAGTGTAAGTTCTGTAGCATCTACAGTTTGAGGCTAAAGAAAATTTCCAGCAAATACAAAATAAAGAAGGGTAAACACATATCCACCAGATAGTTCGTTTTGTTGCACATGTAGTTTTGGTATTTATATTGGTTTTCTTTTCTATTATAAACTAGATTTTATTTGGTAGTGACATGTTTCCTTGTTTGTGTTCAAAGGGCAGCCATTCTACAAAAGTGGAAGCTGTGGTCAGAACTCTGATGAGAATCCAGCTTAGAGACCCAGGCGCTAAAGCACTCGTCTTCTCAATGGTACAGTCAGTGTTTTCATGCTGACTCTGAGCTCAGACTGGCTTTCTGTCTCTAATCAGTTTATATCTGAGAACTTGTGTATAATGTTCACCATAATATAGTTGAGATTTAAAATTACCACTAGATTTTCCATGTTCTTTTTTTTTTCCTATGTCCATAAGATAGAATTATTTTTAGAGAAATTTGGTGATATTTTACAAGACAATTTCTGTAGCTACATTTCCTATTAATATGTTTTATGGGGACTTTCTAATATTAATATGTTCAAAATTAGAATCTGTAACCTTTGAAAGTCTCATATCACAAGTGAAATTGGTTGTTTGAGAAAAAGACAGTTAAAGTAACCCACTGAATAAAATATCAAGTAAAAATTCTAGTTTTTATTTTTAAAAGGTAAGCAACTATATCCATTAAGCACTCCATTATTTATTTTCTATTATTTATGTTTATCTTTATTCAGTTTCCAAAGACATTCATGTCTTTTACCCCATCTTTAGCCAGCATTTGATTTAAAACAAACAAGAAAAAAAAAAACACTACTGTTTTGGTAGTATGAAATAATATCGGCAGAACGATATTTGAAGGTTTGTTTTTATGTTTTCTTAATTCTGAGGTACAAAAGTTATTTAGATTTAGTCCCCTTTCAACTCCTTTTTATGTGAAAGCTATGTGTAAATATTTGTTTTCTTACTATTTTATGTGTTCTAGTGGCAAGATGTATTAGACATTATTTCAAAAGCCCTTACTGACAACAACATGGAATTTGCTCAGATCAGTCGTGTTAAGACATTTCAGGTATGTCAAGAAGATTTTTCTTGCTTTTTGGGGGGCAGTGGATTTAGTTGCTAATTGAAACTGCTATTAATAGCTTACTTGTATTTATTGTCTTGTGTAAGGGTTTCACTTATTGATTCATTATAAAATTAACATTCAGAAGCAAAGTAGAGAAACTGTAATTATATTCTATCCATTTATACCCATAGCAATTTCATTTTTTTTAAAGATCTTCTGACTTGAAGTCATTTGCTTCAATAAAGGAAAAGATGGCCAATGATACACCTGTTGAATGGACAGGGCCCTCATGCTGGGATTAGGTCCTCAGGACACTGTGCCAGGCAAAACTCTTTATGGTCAAATTCCTTATGCTACACTCAGCACAAAAACAGGCGCACACCCTAAGAGACAAAAACACAAAGAAGACCAAGTAAATATGTAGCAGATTCATGTCTCTGATCTTATCCTCACTGTGACACACTCTTTCTCATTCTCTCTCTCTTTATCTTCCAAGCTCATGTAGTTTAATTTGCAGACAGCACATACATGTATCTTATGCTTCCACTGTATCATAAATAAACAAGGGAGCTTATGTGACACTTCTCCTCATGAAGTCAGGCAACAAGTTTACATTTTCTAAAATTGGTAATTTTACATTTAATTGTGACCTGGATTCTATTAGGCTTCTTAATATGAGCTATAATATACTGCTCTTACTTTTAAGTGAGCCAACTAAAATTTAAATGTACCTTTCTTTTTTTTAGGAGAACCTTTCAGCATTTAAACATGATCCTCAAATCAATATTTTGCTGCTGCCCCTGCACACAGGGTCTAATGGATTAACTATCATTGAAGCAACTCATGTTCTCTTGGTGGAGCCCATATTGAACCCCGCCCATGAGCTTCAGGCCATTGGGAGGGTGCACCGAATTGGACAAACAAAGTAAGGACTAAAATTAGCATCAGTTACATTTACTTCAGGTTTCTTTTTTTTTTTTTTTTTTTTTTTTAAAGATTTTATTTATTTATTTCACAGCGGGAGAGAGATCACAAGGAGGCAGAGAGGCAGGCAGAGAGAGAGGAGAGAGGAGGAAGCAGGCTCCCTGCTGAGCAGAGAGCCCGATGTGGGCCTCGATCCCAGGACCCTGAGATCATGACCTGGGCCGAAAGCAGAGGCTTTAACCCACTGAGCCACCCAGGCGCCCAATTACTTCAGGTTTCTAAGATACAAATTGGTACTTAAACTCTTCATTTATGTTCGTTATAACCTATTCATTTTTAATCACTTATTTACTAAATTTTCAGGTATATGACCAAAAGACATTTTGAGATTTCCAACCCTCCCTCCTCCAAACAGCAAATCCCCGAATTCTCCCAGATTTTTGTCTTCCCTCCTTTAGTCTATCCTGATCACTTTCTTAAAATATTTAAGATAGCTGCAGACTTGAAGGCATCCATCATGACTTTGAGAAGAATTGATTTTTTATTGTCTAAAGTAGCCTGTATTTAAAAGAAGGCATATCTCATTCATGACTCCTTTTTAAATTCTTCCCCTTAGAAAAAGTCCCTTAGGTCTATTCTAAGACGTATTTAGTTTTAGTTAAGGCTCAACGTAATACTGGGCCCAAACCTAATAGTGTATATTGTGTAATATCTACTACTTTTTTTTTAAGATTTTATTTACTTATTTGACAGAGAGACCACGAGTAGGCAGAGAGGCAGAGAGAGAGGAGGAAGCAGGCTCCATGCTGAGCAGAGAGCCAGATTCGGGGCCTGATCACAGGACCCTGAGATCATGACCTGAGCCGAAGGCAGAGGCTTAACCCACTGAGCCACCCAGGCGCCCCAATATCTACTACTTTTATTCAAATATCAGAATATACAGTTACCCTTCATAAGACGTCTTAGATATATTACTTCCTAGATGTTAGATGCCTTGAGTGTTTAAAAAAATCCATAGTAAAAAAAAAAAATCCATATTGAGTAGTCATTAAATAAATATTGAGTGGCAGCTATATGTTACTCATTATGCTAGATACTGAAGACTCAAATTGAGTAAGACATAATCTCCCCCAAGGAGGTCACTAAAGTACAAGAAATATTGCAGTAGAGTGTACAAAAATATAAAGAAGTACTGTGGTAATAAAAGAAGGGGGTGATCAGTTGTGCCTAGAGAGTCAGGGAAGGCTTCATTATGTTGAGTCTTGAAGGAATAATTATTTCAAAGCTGGGCTGGAAAAGGGTGCTCACACAGTCAAAGAGAAAGTTGCATGTGCAAGAACACAGAGGAGATAAACACCATGATTTTCCTAGGGACTAGAAGGAGTTTGGAATTGCTAGGGTATAGAGTATGTGGAGAGGAGTGACAGGAAATGACATCTTTGTATGACCTACTCAGAAAACTAGATTGCACTCTAACCAGTTGCCAGGAGAACAAATGACGACTTTAATTTTCAACAGAAGAGACACATTCATCAAACAAACCTATAGTAAAATACGGCAAAGTAATATAACTATAATAAACACACACTTGTTCTAAGTACTGTGGAGTGTCATTTAAAATGCAGTTATATTTTATTTGGTTGTGGGCGGTTTTTTTGTTGTTGTTGTTGTTTTCTTATATGTTTAAACATTGCCTTCTTGTTTTATCATTGTCTTCCAAAGCATAGACTGGATTCAGCTCGGATGTAAGACCACAGTCTAAAAAGGCCATTCAACATTACCTGCTGATCCTACTAAGCTTCCCTAGTAGATAGATTTTCCCACTTTCTGAAGAGACTATCTTAAAAGTCTTCTATAACTTCCTGCCCCACTGATGACAGTCTTGCCTCATACATGGAAAACAGATAAAGTCAGATTTGAAGTATCTCATCTTTTCATTACCAGCTTGAACAGTCTACCTGCATCAATACCCACATATTTCCTTTTTTTTTTAAGATTTTATTTATTTATTTGACAGAGAGATCGCAAGTAGGCAGAGAGGCAGGCAGAGAGAGGGGAGGAAGCAGGCTCCCCGCTGAGCAGGGAACCCGATGCGGGGCTCGATCCCAGGACCCTGAGATCATGACCTGAGCTGAAGGCAGGGGCTTTAACCCACTGAGCCACCCAGGTGCCCCGATACCCACATATTTCATTCCATAAATTTTTAGTGAATACCTTCTGAGATGCCCTCATGGAACCTAAATTCTAGTTACGACAGTTGGTAGAGAGACAGATGGTAAACAATAACATAAGTAAAATATATGCTGTTAGGAGCTGGAAAAGTAGAACGGGGTAAGGAGGAATAAGAGTGCATTTGGCTAGGGGCCCCTGAGTGGCCCAATTGGTTAAACATCTGACTCTTAATCTCAGCTCAGGTCTTGATCTCTCTTAAAAAAGAAAAAAAGTGCATTTGGCAGAGCAGCATGGCATGTAAGATTTTTTTTTTTTTTAGAGAGGGAGAGAAAGAAAGAGTGGGGAGGAGCAGAGAGAGATGCAGAATCTTAAGCAGCCCAAGTTGGGGCTCAATCTCACAACCCTGAGATCGTGACCTGAGCCAAAATCAAGAGTTGGAAGCTTAACCCATTGAGCCACCCGGCATGCAAGATTTTGTGGGGAAGTTAACATCTGAACAAAGACTTGAGAGAGATGAGAAAGCCATGCAAACATCATGGGGAATAATATTCAAGCAAACAGCACGCTCAGTGCAGAGACCCGGTCAGGAGGATACCTGGTACGTTTGAGGAATAGCAAGGAGCCAGAGTTGCTGAAGCAGAGTAAGCAAAGAGGAGAGAATAGGAGACGAAGTCAGAGAGCCAGGAGGAGAGGGGGCTTTATAGGGCCTAGGAGGTCACTATGAGGACCTTGCTTTCGCTGTGTATAAGATAGGGGGCGCCTGGGTGGCTCAGTTGGTTCATCAGCTTCCTTCGGCTCAGGCCATGATCCTGGAGTCTCGGGATTGATTCCCGCATCAAGCCCCGAATCGGGCTCCCAGCTCTTCGGGGAGTCTGCTTCTCCCTCTGACCTTCTCCCCTCTCGTGCGCTCGCTCTCTCTCTCTCTCTCTCTCTCTCGCTCTCTCAAATAAATAAATAAAATCTTTTTAAAATAAAGGGGCGGAGGGAGCCCGTGCAAGGGTTTGAGCAGAGAAGCAGCAAGTTCTAGCTTAAGTTTTGAGAGAATCATTCTGAGTACTGTGTTGAGGGCCAGGGGACCAATAGCAGGGAGAACAGTTCGAACACTGTTGTGTAGTCCTGGTAAGAGTTAAAGGCGACCTAGACCATGGTAGCAGCAGTGGAAATGGTGGGAAGTGGTCAGGTTCTTGACACATTGCGAGGGTAGAACCAGTAGTTATGTGTGAACAGACTCGACATGGGTCATGAGCAAGTCAAGGTCAGTGCCGTGGTTTTTGACCTAGACAACTAGAAGGATGAGGTAGCTTTCAGCTAAGCTGGGAAGACTATAGAGTAGAGCAGGTTTGGTGAGGGAAAAACAAAAACTTATTTTAAATAGAAATTTGAGATGTTTATCTGATATTTATTAGACAAATGGAAATAACTATTCTGTAATTGGATATACAAGTCTCGAGTTCAGAAGTCTGTGCTAGAGATACGTTTGAAAGTCAACAGCATAAAGTGGTATTTTTAAGTCACAGGACTGAGTGAGGTTATGTAGGGGATAAGTATAGGTAGAGGAGAGGACCAGGGACTGGACTCCAGAGCACAGCAAAGTTAAAGGCTGTGGGAGAAGAGAAAGAACCAGCCAAGGTGACAGATAAAGATCAAACAATGACTTGGGAAGAAGATCAGAAGAAAGAGGTTCCTGGGAGTCAAGTAAGATAAATACTGAGAATTGGCACTTAGATTTAGCAGCATGGAGATCGAAACTAGTTTTGGTAGTGGTGGAGGCGACGGCCTGATTGGAGTATCAGAGAGAATAGGGTTTTATTTATTTATTAATAAACACTTACCTAACAGAGGGGTTAAATAAGTTTTCCAAGGTCACAGAGCTAGCAAAACTGGTAGCAGGTTTCAAACACAGCTGCTCTGCCTCCCCAGTCCCTACTTTTTCCCTGCCTCTACATCTCTGGTAGGACTTGTATTTTGAGCAGTTTTGCTGCGAAGAGCAGAGAAAAGGAAGAGTATGAGATCAAGATGGATTTTGTTGTTGTTGTTTCCTTTCATGTGGGAGAAATAATGGAATGATTCATTGGAAATGGAGAACTAGTGAAGCAAGAGAGAAGAGAGAGTACCAAAATAATGCTCGAGTGCATTAGTGGTTGTAGGCAGGGGTATGGATATTTCATCTGTAGCAATAAGCAAGAAGGCACAGTATGTTCCTTCCCTTTTATTACAGTGGGAGAAGTGTCCCCTTTTTGAAAAGCCAGCCATTTCACTTGTCATGGGTCCCATCCCTTCTCGTATTCTCAAGGACATTCCTCTTGTAATACATGACCACATAAATATGTCTTAATATCATCCGTCTTTAAAAACACTCCCCTGCGTTCCACCTCCACCTCCACTTCCTTAACCCTCCCCTCTCAGCCTTTCTGTTTGGGTTTTTGTCCTCACTCTGCCACTGAAATGAGGTTCATAATGTTATTAGTGACCTGCTTCTTGCCAGTGGTCCCTGAGGGTTTTATTCTCATCCACACTTCCTAGATGAGCTTGTCCAGTCCCAGAGCTCTAAGTAGCATTTATATGTGATGACTCTCAGACTTATGTCCCCAGTCCAGACATGAGCTTTCAGCTCCTGCCTCAGACTCACATACCCAATTCTGTTGCTCCACACATATCTGGACTCCACCTCCCCTTGGATACCTAGCTAATGGAGAACTCAGGTTTAACATGGTAAAAGAAAGTGTATTCCTACTGCGCACCGCCCACCCCGAGCCCTCCCCATTTTGTAATCTGACTCTCTCATCTGTAGTTTCTAAGACCATAAATCTAGGCCCTTTTTGTACTTCCTCTCTTCGTGCCACACATCCAAACCGTCACTGAAGTCTTGCCAACTCTATTTGCGAAGGATATTCCAGACCTGCTACTTACTCTTTCCACTGACACAACCAGAGCACAGCCCACCCTCTTACCTGGACTCCTACAGAACTCCTTAACTGGCTTCTTGGCCTTCACTTCTGCTACCTAACAGTCCATCCCCTACGCAGCAGCCAAAGGGATGTCTAAAGTATAATCAAGTATGAGTCAAATCATGCATAAAACCCACAGATGGCTTCCCCTCATGATCACAATAAAGTCCAGATTCCTGCCATATCCCTCCAGACCCTACACAGTCTGCTCCCTGCCCACTCTCCAGTCTCACTTCCACTCTCTAGCCCTCCGTTACAGTACACTTCTGCCATGCCAGGTTTCTTTCTGCCCTTTGAACATTTTAGGCTTGTTCTAAGCATGTTCTTTTCCCAAGAGCTTGCATTTAGTTATTGTTGCTCCTGTTTGGATGCTACTTAGCAGCCTCATTCCCATCAGTCATGTTTCAACTCATATGTCAGCTTCCTCATGGCACTATCCATACCATCCAGTTTATGTGTTTATTGTGTGTTCTCCCCTCCCTAGAATGTTAGTTCATTAAGACTAGTTTGTTTTATTCACGCTGACCCCGCCCACAGCACCTTGATTAGCATCTGCCACAGTGGGCACCACATGACTGATGAATATAGCATATAATGTGTGAGGTCTTATTTGTTCTGATTGGTTTTAAGATGTTTTTAAAGTTATCATTGTTATGTACCTTCTAGACCTACTATTGTACACAGATTCTTAATTAAGGCAACAATAGAAGAAAGAATGCAAGCAATGCTGAAAACTGCTGAGAAGAGGTAGGTAACAATCTCCCACAAGCCCATGGATGTTTCCTGTTTATATAAGGTTATGCAGGTGTTTGGGACTCCTTCACTTAGATGACCAGATACTTTTTAAAAGCAAGATAGGACATTTTACCTATCTAAAATTTCCCAGTTAATGCTCTAGACATCCTATATTTGATTTCATTTTTTAATAGGGATTGTAATGTTTAAAAATATTTAAACTGCCCTACATTTCTTTGCCATATTGGATTTCTGTTTAAAGAAATCTATCTTTATGCCCACCCTAAAAGTCTGATATCTGTAAAAGGAAACTTACAGTGTTGCTTTATACATCACACATGTCAGTCACATGCACATAGAAGATCTGGACTTAAAACTCAGCTGGTGATTTTGATATTCGTTCCAAAGGCAGAACAGAAGCAGGGAGACCAGAGGAGCCTTAATTTTAAAAACTTAACTTTAGAATTACAAAACTTTCTAATATTTATTCTGTAATTTTCTTCCAAGTCATTTTGAAAACATAAACCAATGCTTCACTACATCCTTACGAGATAGGTATGGTTGGCAGATACAGAGGAATGATTGCCTTGGGGGGATGTCTCTGCAGAGGCACTGTGCATAGCAAAGAAGTAATTTGAAACCAGAAATCTCCTTCCATTGGTGGTTTATGGGAAGGAAAGAGTCTACCGTGAAAGCTGTTTGCATCAGACGTGAGGCTTTTTACTGCCGATGTTGTTTCCATGTGTAACAGAATTCAGCGATTATAGTTAAGCTGCTTAAATAAAATAGCAGTTAGAAGAGCTGTTAAAGTTCTCTTGAAATACAGTAACTTTGGGAAGTACGAAGGCAAATTCTAAGGTGAGAACCTTAACAGCAGTTGGCATGGGTTTTGTTTCTTTGTTTTAGGAATTGTGGAGCGAAAAGGACATTTTTATAACAGAGCCTGAAAGTGCTATACAGAAGTCTTCACTAATTTTGACGAGATGTAACAATGATCCTATCACTGACTTTGTTCTTGGAGGTTCTTGTGGCTCTCACAAATACTGATGAGGAAATATGTTTTTATATTATAAGAATATTCTTAATATCATTATGTCTTAATATTATTATAAGACTAGAGCAAAATATAACACAAATGTAATCATTTATTCCTTGGTTTCTTTCTGCCTCTGCTCACTTGGGAAATCCTACAGTCACACGAACTCATCGGTGAAGCATCCAGAGGCCTCCGTCTTAACCTTGGCTGATCTGGCAGACCTTTTTACCAAAGAAACTGAAGAACTTGAATGAAGTACACTTGGTTCAATCCACAGACTTTAATGTATTTAAATTTTTCATAGCTTATAGAGCAAAGTTATAAGTAAAAAATCCAGTAGATGTCAGTAAATACTGTTCTTCATTGGATGAATTTTTTTTTTCAGTTGTATGACATCCTAGTAGTTACTGAGTCCTTCCCAATTATCTTGTTTACAAAAGATCTATAAAGATTTTTAATTTTACGCTCCTGATAAAACATTTATTTTTGTCCCAAAGAATCTGATGAGGCAAGGGAATTAAGAGAGGTAATATGTACTTTTCTTTTGATAAGATCAATCTTGAAAAGAGTTAGAGTAAGGAAGAAAGTAAACTGATCTAGTTTCATACCACCTAGTATATTTGACCCACTTAAATCTCAGTTTTGGAAGGGCCTTCAGTATCTTTAGCACATGATTCACCAATATCTTGGTAGTAATATTTTAAGTGGATGGTGAATTAAATTAACTCCTAGTTATTTGAGTAGCTTCAGACTATAACTCTATGCATAGTTACTTTACAGTAATACAATTACTAACAATAAGTTAATATTAGACAAGTATTTATTTTCTCTGTATGTTGCTACTAAAAATTGAAACATTGAACACTTTTCTTATTTCTGTGATGTGTTACGTAGTGTCAGTAAGTGGGGAACTTTAGCATTTTAAGTGTATTCATGTTTATCATAAAATTATGTAAACTGCTCTCTCTACTTTTAATTTTCCTTATTGTTTTTACATATTTTAAGATTGATGTATCTGTAAATATTGCAATTTTTATAATTTTAGATCTTAATCATTATAACATGGAAGTATGGCAGGGTTTTGCTTTTTTTTTTTTTAATCATTATTATACTGATGTCTTGGATTCTTTTCCTTTCCCGTGTTCTTGGGAAACTAGACTTTTAACCACTAGTATCTAAATTTGTGATATTTGTTATTTTATTTCACTAGGACCTCTCTCAAGGACTAGTATTTGATCTTTGGAACAAGAGAATGTCATATTTACATAAGCAAATAATTGCAGCTGATAACAACTGAGTGTTTCTTCTTCTGTGAAGAATTAATGGACTTTGAAATCGCTAAATAAGGAGTAGCTTGTTCTCTCCTAGCCATTTGATGTAATACAAATGTTCTTGTTTTGTTTTCTTTGAGCCTTCAGAGTTTTAAATGACCCTCAGGACTCATTAGCTCCTATTTAGCTGCCCAGAAAACTGTAATAGAAATCCCTTCTATCACATTTGTCCAAGAAGCTTTGGTGCTTAGTTAAGGTGCATTTTCTTATTCTAGGCTTATTGGGTGACATAATTCAACTGAAGAAAACACACACACATTTTTGGTGCTTATTCTGCAGTTGAAGGAAGATATGCATTGATTCTTTTATATGAAATTAAACAAAACTATTATTTTTGTAGCTCTTTACATATTATAAAGAGCTTTCCTGTACATTCACGTTCAGCTTTAATTTGCCCAACAGTCCTGTGAAGTTGATATAACTAATATCATTCCCGTTCTAAAGGTACAGAACAAGGTTCAGAAATACAGAGAACTCTGCTTGTGACACGGAGCAAGGAAACAGTGGAGCCCAGGTCCCCTGACTCCAGATCTCATGGTCTTTCTCTAAATCTTATGTCATGCTGAGATTCAGAAGGCCCGTGGTTAGAACTTAATGACAAGCATATTTCAGTATTTCTGTTTGTTTCCTAGTATTCCTTTTTGAGCTAAAGTTTTAGGGAAAACAATTTGATATGCTCTGATTTTGTAAAAAAGGAAAAAATATATATAAAAATATACCTATCTGTATTAGAGAAAACCTGTTCTTATTTATTTCTGTAAGATATCATTAAATAAATATTTTAGTGGAAATTGAAATTTGGGGATTTATTAATTTCTGAGCCATTCGACATGCAGTATATTTTCTTGGTTTTTGTTTTGGTCTCTCAACAAAAGATGTCAAAATTGTTTATACTATAGGATTCCATATTTTATAGACATTTATTATTTTTTCAAAACAGTTGTGGCAATTCTTCCAGACAGTCATTCAAAACGAATACAGATCTAGTCCCCATATCTTCTTGGCTGCAAACAGGAATTTCATGTTTCCTTCTTCCATTTTTATATTTTCTTTTTTTTTTTTTTTTT
>LNAC01000165.1:153995-201854 GCA_002007465.1 Ailurus styani | reverse complement strand
GAGCCCGATGCGGGCCTCGATCCCAGGACCCTGAGATCATGACCTGAGCCGAAAGCAGAGGCTTTAACCCACTGAGCCACCCAGGCGCCCCATTTTTATATTTTCTGAACGATCTCTCTGCTCACAAATAGTGGTTCTGAAGTGGTTGCTGTACTAATGAACCCGTGAGAAGAAATGAGATGCTGCCAATCCTTAAAGAGCTTCAGTGTGTTTGGCTCTGGTGAAGCATTCTCTGTTAACCTGAATCCAAGTGAGCTTCTTAGGACTGAAAAGATGGAGTAAATACAATGTAAAATACATGTGTCTAATTCCATAATCCTCTGCCTCAAACCCAGGTAGCCTCACTGTTTACTGAAGCTTAAGCTTTTCTCTTGCCCTGTGATTGCGGCAGAATGATCCATGTGTTTGGTTTTTTAGGGATTCCTCCTTTTCATGTCATATTAATAACAACAAACTAAAAACTATCGACATGATAATTGAACATGTAACCACAAATGCTTTATGAATAGTTATCAAACTCACAGTAGTCATCAAAATAGGAATGGAATTGAGCAATGCATGATTAATTAGCCATCAACTTAAGCTGCCCTTTCAAAGAAACAAATTGTCTTTTAAATCTTCTCCTGCTCTCATTTAGTAGATTTAGTACATTAAGGATTTAGTGTGCTTGAATTCTTTTTTAAACTACAGAATAGCCTTTTTGAAATGCAAAAATCACCTATGCTAAATGACCTCAGGCTTAGTTAAATTAAATAAAAAGTATCTTTCAGGGGCACCTGGCTGGCTCAGTGGGTGGAGCATGTGAGTCTTAAGAGTCCTGAGTTTGAGCCCCATGTTGGGCATGGAGACTATTTAAAAAAGTATCTTTCAATTTTTCTAGAATTTAAGCAAAATCCCCCCAATAACACGTCACTCATATTTTTTAATTGGCGTACCGACAGAAAAATGGAATGTCATTAAAACAGTACAGTATAAGCAATGTACTTTGAGACTGTCTACTCTGGTAAAGGAAATCTAATGTTTAATATTTCTTCAAAATAGGACCAATTAACTATATTTTATCAAATTTATGAGAATCTCCATGTATCTTTATTATACTGTGAAGCCCACAAGAATGTTATCACATTGAGTGTTGAATAAGAACCACTTGAAAACTTGAGGTGTTTGTGGGTAATTGATAATCCAAGAAGAATTCCAAGTCTTGTGATAGGTATGCAGTGTTGCCTCTGAATTCTAGAACACACCGTATCCCATACAGAAAATAGCAAGAACTTAAGTCTTCCCTTGCCTTCAGCCAGCCTTTCAGGGACACACATATCTTGTCGTTGAAGGTCCCACACCATCCCTCAGATCCTATTCCATTATTTATCAGTGATTTAAGACTGATTTGGTTTGTTAAACTGACTGTTACTTTGAAACTGAATCCTTTGTACCGCAAAGGATTATGTATGAAACTTCTTTTTTTGCAAACTAGAAATAAAATTTAGCCTCCTTCATCTGTACGATGATCCTTTGTATAGGCCTGTTGTTATTAAATTGTTCAATAACTTTTTCTTTCTTCCTATCAAATAACCCATCCCTTCAGNCCCTATCCCTACCCTCCCACCCCCCAGTAACCCTCAGTTTGTTTTGTGAGATTAGGAGTCTCTTATGGTTTGTCTCCTTCCCCATCCCATCTTGTTTCATTATTTTTCCCTCCCTACCCCCCACGACCCCCCACCCTGCCCCTCAAGTTCCTCATATCAGAGAGATCATATGATAATTGTCTTTCTCTGATTGACTTATTTCGCTCAGCATAATACCCTCCAGTTCCATCCATGTCGTTGCGAATGGCAAGATTTCGTTTCTTTTGATAGCTGCATAATATTCCATTGTATATATATACCACATCTTCTTTATCCATTCATCTGTTGATGGACATCTAGGTTCTTTCCATAGTTTGGCTATTGTGGACATTGCTGCTATAAACATTCGGGTGCACGTGCCCCTGAGGAACACTACCTTTGTGTCTTTAGGATAAATACCCAGTAGTGCGATTGCTGGGTCGTAGGGTAGCTCCATTTTCAACTTTTTGAGGAATCTCCATACTGTTTTCCAGAGTGGCTGCACCAGTTTGCATTCCCACCAACAGTGTAGGAGGGTTCCCCTTTCTCCGCAACCTCGCCAACATCTGTCATTTCCTGACTTGTTGATTTTAGCCATTCCTTTCAGTCTTTTCTTAAGGGTCTTCCTCCAAAGCCCTTTGGTATCTTTCCAGGTCTCTTGGAAACCTGTTCTTATTTATGCTCCACACCCCTGATACCAAGGATCGATTTTGTATGTGTGAGACCTTTTCAGATCTGTGATTTGTATCCCAGCACAATTCTGATCATTGACCCCTTCAGTGCCTTATGGAGCAAATATATGTGCCCAGATTTCCTTAGAAATCCAGTTTCTCCTCACTTTATTAATAATTTATTTAGAATATGTCTATGGAGATTACCTGTGTTTAGTTTCTTGGAAGACCATTTAGTTTATATTTACCACATCCCTCATTCTATACTCAGAACTACAAAGGCACGTTATACCCCTTCTGTTTCCCAGCTTCCTATAATCAAATGAGTGCTACGTTCAGTGATTTTTTCAGACTTCATAAAAATGTACATTGACTAAGATGAGAGCATTATCACCTGTTGATTTTGTTGAGAATATTTCCCTTCGGTTGTCGCAGAAAGATGTCTTTGGTAAATGCAAACCTGTGCTTCAGAAAAGAATGTGTTTTAGTGCCTGATCTGGCTTTATTGTATCAGAATGTTTATCAGTGATTAGTTATTGAACTATTAGGAATCATTGTGGAATGTTGTGTTTACTTAAAACTTCCTCAGTGCTGCTAACTTTTTAAGTCTCTAATCAATCAGGTTACTGCTTGTATTCTGCAGGTGACCATTCTACCCTGCTTCCCGCCTGATTGCTTACCAGCGTGATATGGTCCAAATAAATACATAGCACTTCTGTCGTCCTATTAAGTTGCTAAGGACAACTCAGATAAGCAGACATCTAATTTATGCAGTAAGTTCTTTTAAAGGGATGAGTATTTTTACTCAGCATTTTTATGCATATGGCAGAAGATGAGCAAGTTTCCTTCTTAAATGGTTTTGGTCTTTCAAGCATTAAGATGAAGATCTTTACTAAATAAACTACTTTACAATTCTCTTCTTTCATTTCTTCCACTGTTCCTCCTTTCTTCCTATCTGTTCTGTTCTTCCTCAGTTTTGAGACTGTATGTCTCTGTATCAGAAAAGTAGTTTATATATGAAAGGGTACTTATCAGACCCCTACCTAAACACTCCTAACCTGGACTCAGTGGGCTGCTGGGCATGGGAGGGTGGGGGGGAAGAGGCTCCCTGAATGAGCTTTAGAGGGCAATCCCCCCATCACCAAATTGTATACAGTCTGCAGCTCTCTGCAGAGAGTACACCACCCCCCATAGCAGCCCAAACTAATGGCATGACCCATATAAACAAAAGCCCTAAGGCCCTCAGTAATTTCGATACATATGCAGGTCCTGAGACCAAAAAGTGTGAGAGCTACAATAGCTTATTTTTGAAGTATCTTCAGTTAAATACTTGTTCGTTAAGATCAAGGGAAGAAATGGCAAAATTTTCCTAGCCATGCTTGTAAGTTTTCTATATGTACATTTTTATTGATCATAGTTAAAAGTTTATGGTAAAAAATCTACCCACACAACAGCAGTATATGCAAGTTTGGGGGATCTTGTATTAACGAGTTCCATTTAATTTTGCATCATGCACTGTACAAAAAAAAATGGAGGTGCATATAGCAGCTGACTTTTTAAACCAAAAGCTCTCTCCATATGAATATAAAATGAAACAGTGATATTCATTCTGTGACTACTCTGTGACCACAGAGATAGTTCTCACTTGTGATGTTGAGTTGTGTGAGTTACCTCTGCTAGGCCACAGTCTCAGTCTTTCAGTCAAATACTAATCTACATGTTGCTGTGAAAGTGTTTTGTGGCTATGATTAAAGTCCATAATCAGCCAACTTAAAGGAGATTATTCTAGATGACCTGAATGGGCTTGATTCAATCAGCAAAAGGGCATTAGGAGCAGAAGTGAAACTTCCAGAAGAAATTCCACCTGTGGACAGCGGCTTCGACTAATGCCTTCTTGAGAGTTCCTGCCTGCCCTACGACTTTGGACTGGAGGAACCAACCTCCACAATCACAAGCCAACGCCCTGCAATAAATCCTTTAATATCTCTCTCCCGCTGGGGTGCCCAGGTGGCTGAGTGGATTAAGCCTCTGCCTTGGGCTCAGGTCATGGTCTCAGGGTCCTGGGATCCAGCCCCGCATCCNCATCCGGCTCTCTGCTCAGCGGGGAGCCTGCTTCCCCCTCTCTCTCTGTCTGCCTCTCTGCCTACTTGTGATCTCTTTCTCTGTGTCAAATAAATAAAATCTTAAAATAGAACATAAAATAGGTACTCGAAGGAGATAGTGAAATTGTTTCTGAAAGATTTTAAGAAAAGTGTAGGCTTTTTAACTACGAGTGAACTTTAAGATTCTTTTAAGTACTTCAGTTAAATATTTACAGTATTTCCCATTTTAGGGTTTTATTTTCTTTCTCCCAAAATGCATGGTGTTAAGTTCCAGAATCTCTTTACCCAAGTGAATAATACCAAAAAGGGGCACTGCTATTTCCTTTTCTAAAAAGTTAGTAAACAAAATGCAACTATTTTTTCAAAATTTTATCAAAAATGCAATGATTTCAGTAGAAAAGGCATCATCACCTTCCATTGGGTGTGTGGTAAATGGGGAGGAGGTGTTGAATTATAATTCATTGGAATAACTGATAAACATGGTTCACCAGAGCAGAGTTGTGAGGGCTACTGAAACATTTGCAAAAATCCTGTCCACTGAAGAGACCTGGCTAATAAACACTGAGAAATCATTTCACACTTCTCCAAACTATACTATTCCTGTGTGTTCTGTGTTTGATAGTAAGTGCTGTTTGATTCTTATTCTTTGATTTTGATATCAGTAACTGTTAAACTGATTTTTATCTCTATGATTTATTTAATACTGTGTTGAGCTGTTTGGGTTTTCTTGGATTCCCATGAAGCCAACTACCAAAAAATGTGGTAGCTCTGCCGTGAAATCACAAGTCAACTGCACTGTCTGAGTGTCGCAGATGTAACGGGACAGTGGATCTGTTGAGGCCACCTTCCAGCATAATCAAGTATTACTGGGTTTCTCTCACACTAAAGTCAGGAAGCAAGAATTTCCTGTTCCCTTCAAGGTCTTTCTAGACGGACTAAGTAATTGACATGAGACAAATTAACTGGAGAAAGTCAAATTTATCTATTTTTTTTTAAGATTTTATTTATTTGAGAGAGAGAAAGAGAGTGTGCACACGTTCAAGGAGGGAGAGAGGGAGAAGCAGGCTCCCTGCTGAGCAGGGAGACCAAGGCGGGGCTCGATCCCTGGACACCTGAGCCGAAGACAGACCGACTAAGCCACCCAGTGCCCCAAGAACGTTAAATTCAATCTTGGATGTATGGGGAATCCACCCAGACATGGAAATTCCAAAACAGGCAAAATGAGGTATATATATGTCATTCTAAACTAAGGAGAGGGGTGTTGGGGTCTGGGACGTCAGAGGGATGAAATGGAATTCACAGAAAGATAAAAAGAGTAAATGTTTGTGGGGCCACTGAGAAGCAATGGGACACAGAGGACTTTGACCAAATAGGACTCAGCCAGTTCATAGGATAACGTAGTTAGCTATGATGATAGCTCTCTTCTGCAGCAGGTCCTCTATCTAAATTCTTTTAGACAGTAGTGAGGGGGAGGTAAAGAGCTTTTCCAGAATCTGCTAAGATTTCATTGCTTTTTGACTCAATAATCTTCATGCCAAAATGGCCCAATCTTGGGGTGGCCTGCCCTCGGCCCACACACTAGACAAAATCATGGATTGCTTTCCTCTCCAGTTGGAAGCAAATTCAACCTTAAAAAGCACTGATATTCAACAATAAAAAGATAACCCAGTTTAAAAGTGGGCAAAGCACTTGCTTTTTTTTTTTTGATAGACATATTTTTATTTCAAAACGAAGACATTGAAAGCATAAGAAATCTAAAAGGTCTATAAAATTACTTCAAAAATATCTTGTGTATTTTGTATTGCCACAACATAGCGACACTAAATGTGTGGCCTCAAAAATGATTTATCGGGTAGTCAGCACAAATAGTAGCATTTTAACTTTGCAGCGTTTTTTCCCCAGCTTTAGCAAGAGGAATAACTGACAAATATAATTGTGTACCAATTTAAAGTGTACAGTTTGATGTACATACACACTGTGAAATGATTACCAAGATAATAACACCCTACCACCTCACATATTAATCATCTTTTTGAGTGTGTGGTAAGAAAGCTTAAGATATATTGTCAGCAAGTTACAAGTATAGAATACTGCACTGTTAACTGTAGTCACCGTGCTGCACTTTAGAGTCTCAGAACTTACTTATAACTGAAAGTTTGTACCTTTATCTCCTTTCCCTGCAAACAAAGGTATGTAAGTGGCCAATGAGCACATGAAAAGACAGGTCATGATCCCAGGGCCCTGGGATCAAGTCCTGCTTCAGGCCCCTTGTTCAGCTGGGAGCCTGCTTCTCCCTCTGCCTGCTGCTCCCTTTGCTTGTGCGCTCGTTCTCTCTCTCTCTCTCTCTCTCTCTCTCTCTCTCTCTCTCTCTGACAAATCAAAAGAGGAAGGAAGGAAGGAAGGAAGGAAGGAAGGAAGGAAGGAAGGAAGGAGGAAGGAAGGATGGAAGGGAGGGAGGAAGGGAGAGAGAAAGAAAAGAGAGAAAGAAAAGGTGATTAACAGTATTAGGGAAAATGCAAATCAAATGCAAATCAAAACCATAATGAGTTGCTGGAAGGGAAGAGAGGGATGCATAAGCAGGGCACAGAGGATTTGTAGGGCAGTGAAAGTATTCTGTATGACACTACAACGGTGGCTCTGTTACTACATGTACCTATACCCACAGAGTGCACAACACCAAAAGTGAACCCTAAGTGAAATAAATCGGACTCAGAAAGACAAATAATATTGAAGCAAGGCAGCTGAGGAGACCCCACGAAAAACTGCTTTATTTGCTCCTTTTCCTGCTTCCATTCTCCCTGGGACCTACACTGTCGCCTCACACATGTCCTATAGAACAGATAGAATCCATCTTCCTTGTACAGGTCAAGGATTTACTGATTTCTTCGGAGTCTTTGAGCACAACAGATAACACCTACAGAGTGACCAGGAAGGGTCGTCGTGAAGAATTTCCAAGACCACGGACTCACCAAGACCCCTGACTCCACAGCCTTCCTATATTGCTGGTGGGAATGAAAAATGGTACAGCCATTTTGGAAAACAGTTGGTTCATTTCTTTAAAAGTTAAACATCCTCTTACCAGCTATGCGACTCCTATATATTTACTAAAAAGAAAAGAAAACATAGATCCATACAAGGACTCGCATATGAATAGTCTGGCAGTCCTGCAAGTTGTTAAACACAGAGTTACCATAAGACCCAGCCAGGCATACGCCTGTGATCGATTGCTGCTGCTGCCAGAACAAAATACCAGAGACTGACGGGCTTCCACGAGAGAAATGTGTTTCTCGGGCGCCTGGGTGGCTCANAGAAATGTGTTTCTCACAGCTCTAGAGGCTGGAACTGGAAAGATCAAGGTGTCGGTAGATCTGATTTCTTCTGAGGCTTCCCTTTGGCTTGCAGACAGGTCCTTCCCCCCTTGCCCCTCAGGTGGTGTCTCTGAGCGCCCACACCCCTGATGTCTCTCCTCTTCTCAGGACACCAGCCACATTGGATTCCAGCCCCATCCTAAAACTTGTTACCAGCATAGTTTACAGTAGGCAAAAGTGGAAAAAAGCCAAATGTCCATCAAATGACAGATGGATGGACAAAACGTAATACTTACAATGGAATATTATTTGGACATCAAAATAATGAAGTACAGATACAAGCTACAAAAGAATGAATCTTGAAAACATTATGCAAAGTGAAAGAACCAGTAATACAATCAGGTATGCTTCTACTTATAGGAGATATGGAGAATAGTCAAATCTATAGAGTCAGAAAGTACATTTGTGGTTGCCTAGGCCTAAAGAGAGGGGCTGGGATACATGGAGTGGCTATTAATGGGCAGGAAGTTTCTTTATAAGATGATGAAAATGTTCTAAACTTAGGTCTTAGTGATAGTTGCACAACTTTGTGAATATACTAAAGAAACACTGAATTATATATTTTAAATTAAGGCTGGATTTTGTGGTATGTGAATTATATCAATAAAAATATCTTAAAACATTTTTTAACAGAGCACTAAGGTTTTCTTTTTCTAAGTCACCTGGCATGCAAAAGCTTTGGCAGAGCCTATTCTAGACTAAAATAAGACAGACGTTCTTCAAAATATCACGCACACATTGTAAAGAATATCGTGCCCTGGGCCTGTGAGTCCCACTGATACCTGAAAGCTACAATTTAAGTGTGGTAGCATCTAGAATTACTGGTTGTAGTTACCATTTGTCTGAATAAATAGCCATGGAAACGGAATGACCAAACAAGGGTAGATAGATCAAGTTCTTAGAAATAGAACAAAGGTGCCTATTATCTTGCAAAAATTCACTAACCCTGACGGTACTCTCCTGAAAAGCCTTAATCTGGCACACTTGCCATTTTCTAATAAAGAAACCTATGGTCTTTCAACTCAAGGAATGACGAATCAATAATCATGTAACCCCAGAGCGATGTGTTTGTCCCATCCTAGGAATATATCATAGTGCCAATCCACCTTTTGCTCTCAAATATTGACTTGAACAGTTGAACGGTGAGGCTCGGTTAAAGGAATGGGGTTGTGATACGAGCTGTAGAATGAACTGTGAGCAGTGGCGTATATTGGGATTCCTAACCTCAGCACTGCTGACATCGTGGGCCGGATGACTCTTGTGGGGGCTGTCCTGGGCATTAGTAGTAAGATCTTTAACAGTATCCCTCACCACTGCCCGCTAGATGCCAGTAGCATACCCTAACCTCCAAGTCATGACAACCAAAAATATTTCCTGATATTATCATGTATTTCCTAGGGGGCAAAATTGAGAACCACTGCCATAAGTAAAGGAAGACTTTGTGAGTTTTTATGATACTAACGCAGGCCATGTACCAAAGGAAAAAATTCATGTTTGATTTCTACTTTACTTGTATAAGCTTGTTGATTTGAAATATCCAGAATAGTGTATAAAAAGCAGTTCCGTTGATCTCACTAAATTTAGGTGACCGTGTTCTTTGCCAATTTTATTTGGAAGATTACCATATTTTGATCTAAAATTTGAATCCAATGCTGAAATGCCAGCTTGGAGCCACAGAAGGAATGAATGTTTGTATTATAGTAAAAGACTGCCCTTGAACACTCATAAATGGAAACATTTTTTAAAAAAAAGCAGGAATGTAATTTTATGAGTTTTGCCACATAGAAAAAGATTTGCTATCGACAGTTTCCAAATACACTCTATGTCTTTATCATTAAGGACAGCAACTCAGCGTGGTAGAACTCACTTTCATTGTCTGTCTAACCTACCAATTAAATCACCTAAGAATGAAAGACATTGTCATTTAAGTTTTGATACTTATAGTTCAAGGGTTTTAAATATGAACTTACTACATTTTGACACTATGGTATATGGATGTCATTTTGCCCACACATTTTGATATGTCATAACATTAATATAAAACCAATTTGTGACATCAATTTTCCCACTGAAAAGACTTCACCTGCCTCAAGGGGACCATAAAGAGACCGGATGGTCTTTTAAAAGATGGGATAAAATGGTTGCTAACTTTCCCTCCTACCTCCCTCCCAACCTCCCTGCTTTCCTTCCTACCTCCTTTAACAAACATCACCAAGACACTAAAGTTAATATCCCACTCGCTCTTTGTAATTACGCTGCAGGCAAGCATGGACACACTAGGCTCTAGTAGCAGGATGGGAGGCTTTACCAAGAATGCTTCCCCAAGTTCACGTCCATGGGATCGGCTACAGATGCCTGCTAAAGGCGTGTTAACATCATGAGCAGTAAAAAACAAAATACACTTCTTCATCAGAAGTTTTGTGAACAGTGTAAGAATAAACCTACTGGCTGTTTTCTGTATCTCAGTAAATGGCGCTCCACCTTTCCCTTGCTCAAGCCAAAACCTTGCAGTCATGCTCACGTCTTTTTCTTCTCTCACACCTCACATCCAATCCACCAGTTCACTCTCGAAATGCATCTGGACTCCAGCCACTTGTCATCACTTCCATAGCGAACACTTCATCACTGCCACGATCATCTTAACTGGGTTATTGTCATGGCCTCCTAGAGCCTTTTCCCTACACAGCCACCAGTGTCATCCTTTTAAGACATATGGCAGATAATGTCCCAGCTTTGTGCAAAGCCCTCCCATGGTTACTCAGCTCAGAGAGAAACCTAAATCTATATGAAGGATGGAAGGCCCCTGCTGACCTGAGCCTCTGTGGCCTCTGTCCTCATCACTCACACCCCTCCCCTATCCCTCTGTTCTATCCTTGGGGAGCTTCTTGTACCTACAACACGCCAAGATGCTTCCCTCTGCCTGTAATGATCTTCCTCCAGGTATTCATACGACCCCCTGCCTCACTTCTCGTGAGCCTCTGCTCCAGGGCTGGCTTATCAGTGATGACTTGTTGAGAATTCTACACAAAATTGTACCCTTCCTATCCACACTGTCATTCCTTTTTTTTTTTTTTAAAGATTTTCTTTATTTTTTTGACAGAGAGAGAGAGATCAGATCACAAGTAGGCAGAGAGGCAGGCAGAGAGAGAGGAGGAAGCAGGCTCCCCGCTGAGCAGGGAGCCCAATGTGGGCCTCAATCCCAGAACCCTGAGATCATGACCCGAGCTGAAGGCAGAGGCTTTAACCCACTGAGCCACCCAGATGCCCTCCACACTGTCATTCTATGCCCCTCATTCATTTCCCCCAAGCTCTTAGCACCATCTGACATATATTCTTTTATCTATTTTTTTCTGTCTTCCTCAAAAGAAAATAAACTCAAGAGCTGAAATTTTATTTTGTTTACTGTTATAGCCCAGCCCCTAATAAACAGTAGGAGCTCAATAGCTACTTTTTGGAAAAATGAATAAGATCTCGTCTTACCATGTTATAGCTGGTGTTAGGTTTAGTTAGTACTGTTCTAAAGACTTCCCATAGAAATTGTTGGGTTTAAAAAAAAAATCAAAACCTTGTAACTTATCTCCTTGTTCCCTAAAGCAGAATATGGGATACATTTTAGGTATTATGGATTCTAGTTTTTGGACTAGTTCCCACTAATTAAAGCTTTGCCTTATAATCAATCATGCCTTCAGTTTCAACCATAACATTTATAAATGACCCCTTAATCTTTACTTCCACTCTTCAACTCTCCTTCTGGCCCCAAACCCTTGTTTCTAACTTACCTTTGACCATATGCAGCAACACCTCAGTTTGGAGTAAGACTATTTGAGTTCTTGGGGCACCTGGGTGGCTCAGTGGGTTAAAGCCTCTGCCTTCAGCTCAGGTCATGATCTCAGGGTCTTGGGATCAAGCCCTGCATCGGGCTCTCTGCTCAGCAGGGAGCCTGCTTCCTCCTCTCTCTCTCTGCCTGCCTCTCTGCCTACTTGTAATCTCTCTCTCTCTGTGTCAAATAAATAAATAAAAATCTTTAAAAAAAAAAAGGCTATTTGAGCTCTTGACTTGCTCTGACTTTATCATTCACAAGTGGGGTCTGCTTGAACAAAATGGTATTTCTCTCAGTTTCCTCATGTGAGAAACAGAAAGCTGGGTTAGCTCAGCCGTTCTCGACAACATACTGGTATATTTCAGTCACTAGAGATAGTTGGGATGAGATGAGAATTACGCCTAACCAAAGTTTTTATTTTCCATACTCGAGCTGGACAGTCTAAAATCCCGGGGATNGTGGTGGTGAAAAAAAACTGCACACCCCCAAAAAAAAAAAAAAAAAAAAAAAAAGGATCTGGACACAGACCTTAATACACTCAACAAAAATTTGCTTAAACTGGATCAGATATAAATGTAAAACTCAGAATTCTAAAACTCTCAGAATATAACCTAGGAGAAATATAGATGAACTTGGGTTTGTTGGTGAGTTTTAGAAACAACATCAAAGGCACAATCCACGAAAGAAAGAATTGATAGATATACTTCGTTAAAATTAAAATTTTTTGCCTTGTGAAAGACACTACCAAGAGAATGAAGACAAGCCATGAACCAGGAGAAAATATTTGTAAAAGACACATCTAATAAAGAGCTGTTACCCAAAATATGCAAAGAATTCTTAAAACTCAATAATAACTAAACAAAAGACTGATTAAAATATGAACCAAAGACCTTAAGAGACACCTCACCAAAGAAGGAGATATACAGGGGTGCCTGGGTGGCTCAGTCCTTAAGCGTGTGCCTTCAGCTCAGGTCATGATCCCAGGGTCCGGGAATCCAGCCCCGCACTGGGCTCCCTGCTCGGCGGGAAGCCTGCTTCTCCCTCTTCCACTTCCTCTGCCCGTACTCCCTCTCTTGCTGTGTCTCCCTCTGTCAAATAAATAAATAAAATCTTTAAAAAAAAAAAAAAAAGAAGGAGAAGAAGAAGATATACAGATGGTAAGCGAGCATATGAAGAGATGCTCCACATCCTATGTCATCAGGGAAATGCAAATTAAAACGACAATGAGATACCATTACGGACCTATTAGAATGGCCAAAATCCAGAGCACTGATACGAAATGCGGGTGAGGATGTCTAGAAACAGGAATTCTGATTCATTGCCGGCAAGAATGCAGAATATCACAGCCCCTTTGGAAGACACGTTGTTGATTTCTTACAAAACTAAACATACTCGCATCATCTGATCTAGCAATCATGCTCCATGATATTTACCTGNCCTAATCTCACAAAACAAACTGAGGGTTACTGGGGGGTGGGAGGGTAGGGATAGGGTGGATGGGTTATGGACATTGGGGAGGGTTTGTGCTATGGTGAATGCTGTGAAAGGCGTAAGCCTGATGATTCACAGACCTGTACCCCTGGGCAAATAATAATAATAAAAATAAATTTTAAAAAACCTGCATATGGATGTTCATAGCAGCTTTATTCATAATTGCCAAAACTTGGAAGCAAAAACAAAGATGTCCTTCAGGATGTGAATGGATAAATAAACCTGTGGTATATCCAGACTGTGAAATATTAGTGCGAAAAAGAATGAGCAATAAAACTATGCAAACTTAGTAAGTGAAAGAAGTGAATCTGTAAACACTACGTGCTATATGATCCTGACCATAGGATATTCTGGAAAAGGTAAAATTATGGAGACAGTAGAAAGATCACTGGTTACCAGGAGCAGGGGGAGGAAGGAATGAATAGGGAGAGCGCAGGATTTCTCGGGCAGTGAAAGTACTCTGTATGAGACTATAATGGCGGAGCCATATCATTACAAGTTTGTCCAAACCCATAGAACACATAACTCCAAGAGGGGCCCTCGTGTAAACTGCGGACTCTGGATGATAAGGGTGTGTCAGTGGGGTTCCATTGATTGCAACAAGTGCACCTCTCTAGTGGGGGACATTGATATGGGGAAGGTTGTACACATGTGGGGCAGGATGTCAATGGGAAATCTCTGGGCCTTCTGTGTCCTAAAATTCCCCTAAAAATACAGTTTATTGGGAAATAAATGAACATATTAAATATATTTAAAGATATAAATATAGATATTTAAAGATATAAATATAGATATAGATCTATAGGTAATATAGATCTATATTTATAGATATAAATAGATAAGTTATTATTAGCTACTTGGTAGTTAGATGATGGATAGATACCCTTACAGACTTCAGAGCCCAGCTCAAATGCTTTCCCATTTTTTTATATCCCTCCCCAAGCCACTCTTCCCCAACCCGGGCAAAATTTAGAGCTACCTTTTATGTTTTTCCGTGTACTTTGATTTTTCCTTTTATATGGAGCTATATGTTAAAACTCTTTAGCCACTTTTCCCAAGAGATCATTATTTTTAATCCTCAAGGCAATAGCACTGACTTCTTACACAGTAAAAAATTGAGCACGACTCGATAATAGTTATTATGGGTCTTACTGCAACATTTGAAAGTTTGCTAATTTAATTCTGAGTTTTTTGAATCTTCAGATGTTTGCTTAGGTAAAGAATAACATGTCACTTAACTGGCATCTGCTCTCAAAGGCAGATACAAGGGTCTCTTTCAGTTTCTCCCGGTGGCAAGATTTGGAGATTTTTGAGGACTTTCTATAGTACATCTTTCCCAGATACCCGTTAAAGAATTTCTCTAAAAATACTCCCCCTACCAGACCATCTTCTCATTTCAAGTCCTTTTTTTAAATTAGTTTCAGCTATAAAGAAACATAATTTTATCATCAACAGATTCCAATGCTATGAAGAAATCAAGAAGGTAACTAAGAAGAGTGTGAATATCAGTCATAGCTTTGCCCCCCCTTTTTTTTGAACCCATAATTGCATCAGGCCTAAGAGAGGCTTAATATCCCGATAAGTCTTATCCTTTGAATAGGAATGTACAGTATCGTTGGTTCTCAGACTACACCACTGTAGCCTGCTTCAGAATCCCCTGGGTGGGGGGAGGGGGGTGGGGTTGTTAAAACACAGATTGCTGGGTCCTGCCCCCAGAGTTTCTAATGCAGAAGGTCTGAGTGAGGACTGATTATTTCTTCTTTTCTTTTCTTTTAAGATTTTACTTATTTATTTTAGAGAGAGCGAGCGTGAGAGGGGAGAAGACCAGAGAGAGAAGCAGACTCCCCCATGGAGCTGGGAGCCCGATGGGGGACTCGATCCTAGGACTCCGGGATCATGACCTGAGCCGAAGGCAGTCGCCCAACCAACTGAGCCACCCAGGCACCCAAGACTGATTATTTCTAACAAGTTCCCAGATAATGCTGATCTGCTGGTCCAGAGACCACACTCTGAGAACCCCGCCTCTATGTACACAGTGCCTGCAGAGAAACTCTCTCATGGTGCATCTCCTTTATAACCGTGAAGACCACGGGTTGGTCAGAAATGTGATGTGTCAACGTCCTGGTACTTTATGATGTTCTATGATATTGAAATAGAAAAACAAGCCATGGGACGCCTGGGTGGCTCGTTCGGTTAGACGTCTGCCTTCAGCTCAAGTCATGATCCTGGGGTCCTGGGATCGAATCATGCATCGGGCTCCCTGCTCATTGGGGAGTGTCCTTCTCCCTCTCCCTCTGCCCCTCCCTCTGCCTGCTTGGGCTAGCTTTCTTGCTCTCACACTCCCTCTCAAATAAAAAAATAAAATCTTAGGGCGCCTGGGTGGCTCAGTGGGTTAAAGCCTCTGCTTTCGGCTCAGGTCATGATCTCAGCGTCCTGGGATCGAGGCCCGCATTGGGCTCTCCGTTCAGCGGGGGGCCTGCTTCCTCCTCTCCCTGTCTCTCTGCCTGCCTCTCAGCCTACTTGTAATCTCTCTCTCTCTGTAAAATAAATAAATAAAATCTTAAAATAAAATAAAATCTTAAAAAGAAAGAAAGAAAAACAAGTTGCATTTGTCTGCCATCCACTTAAAAGGATCATAGCATTGCTCTGTCATCCTCACCAAATGAAGTTAAGTACAATTTACCAGTGTCCGAGGAACCAACTTTAAATAGCACGTAAAAAGAAGAATAAGACAACTGTCATAAACTTCCAGGGCCAATATGTTTGCACTTTAAGTAAAGAAGTCCCCAGAGAAACAGTATGAATGCATGTTAGTCTACTCAGGTCAGAGAGCCCTCACACGAATTCTTTCATAGTCCAGGAAAAAGAAGGGTGGATTGAATCTCTAGACATGGTGGAAAGCTAGAAGACAAGCTGTGTCCTAGTAATTTTGCAGAAAGATTTCTCTAAAGATTAACACCAATATAGCGCACATTACTACTTGGTTGTGTTTTGACCAGCAACATCAAATCTTAGGCAAAAATCAGTGAGATCATCATCTGCTCCAAGGATTTGGACCATGTGGAAATCCCAAGCAGTTTTGTTGTCACTGTTTTGTTTTTTACAAAGAATTTCCAGCCTTATTAATATAGGTGTGTTTCAAATACCTAAATGTAGGGTTTTTCCTCCTTGTATAGATATTCTGGACTGGAAAGGCAATATGCTTCTTCCTCTGGTGGTGAAGTTTACCACTCTAACAGGTGGAAACAAGGCAGGCTCCGGAAGTTTCAAAACTCTTATGGTCAACTAATTATACATACCATGGGTTTTGGAAACTTCTTTCTAGTCAGTTAATGGCTTAGAAAGCAGATAATAGATACATTAACTGTCAATACATGAATCTATTCATTATTAGTCTTATTGTTTGGAAGTTACAATAAACCTATGGAAGATGAAGAAAGGAGAGGAACAGGTTTATCCTTTTTTTTTTTTTTGAGTACTTTCAGGTGTTATAATTACCAGGAAGCTCTTTTTTCACATAATTAAGCAACATAAAAAACTCAATTCTCTGGCTAGGAGTTCACACGCCTTTGAAAGAGTCTGATCAGGGACACCTGGGTGGTTCTGTCCATTAAGCATCAGCCTTTGGCTCAGGTCATGATCCCAGGGACCTGGAATGGAGTCCCACATCAGACTCCTTGCTCAGTGGGGAGGCTGCTTCTCCTACTGACTGCTGCTTCCCCTGCTTGTGCTCTCTCTCTCTCTCTCTCTATATATATATATATATATATATGTATATATATATGTGTATATATCTGACAAATAAATAAAAATGTTTAAAAAAAACAACAAAGGAAAGAAAAGAGTCTGATCACATAATCATCTCTGTAGCTCTTTGGAAATACCAGACTTGTCCAAGACTGACACTATAGACCAACAATTGCTTTCGAAACACTGTCTGGAGGAAAAGATCGGTTTTCTCATTGCTTCATAACATTTAACATAAAAGAATCATGGAACCAATAGAAAACACAAAGCTATTATGAAATAGGTGGTAAGAAGGTACTTGAATTCTCCCTTTCAGAAGGATACTTGTGATTGCATCCGGGGCCCATCCGGCTAATCCAGATCATCTCCCCTTGTTAAGCTCTTCCACTCAATCACTTTATGAAGACCTGTTTCCCCATAAGGTAATGGTTCCAGATCCCAGGGACAGGACCTGCTCTCTTCTCGAGCCCTCGTGCAGCTGGTGACTGTATCTGAAAGAAGGACACCTTCAGATTCTCACTGGTGAACGCAAGCTGCCTTCTTGGGAACCTCCCGTTAGTAATGTTTCATGAGCAAGGTGTTTAGTGGACCTATTCATTCTGAGGTCAGGGAGGAAGAGTGGAAAATGGAAGCTAAGAATGTTGGGACTGTTAAAAACCAGCACAGAACATTTCTGTAGGGACCTCCATTTTGAGCTTCAGCTTCCTACTCCAGAATTTTAGATTTCTTATTTTGGAACTGAAATAAGTAAGTTGAATGAAAAAAAGTAGGATACAGGGCTAGCCAATAAATGTTGGCAATCGTTAAGTGTTTTGACAAATCTTTACATTCACTATAGGACTTTGTATTCCAGAAGTCCTGCTCTGTATCCGCCCACCTCAGCCAGCACAGGCAAAGGCCAGGAGAGGCAGCAAGTAATTGTGTCTGGACCAGCTGTGTCTTAGACCAGCAGATGTTTCGTGGAGAAAGCACTTTTGACCTCTGAACCCCTAGTGGCAAAGGGCCCAGAATGTCGCCTTTAATGCCTCTTCACTGGAATCGGAAACCACCATGTCCCCATTTGCCCAGCACGTGAGCGCTCTACCTCTGAGTCTGAAGGCCACCTAACGTGAACCCTCTGGCCCCTTTCAAAAGGAGGTCAGAGGTTCTGGCTCCGGCACTGCTGATAATGTCTGCTCAGAACAGCACTACCTCCTATCAGTCTAGTATTTTACATTAAAGAGCACTTTGGTACAGACTCCCTTTCCCAGATACTAGGAACACAAAAGGAGATAACATACAGTTTCAGCTCTTAGGCATTATTTCAAGGTAATTATGATTCGATGAATTCCAAAAACTCCGGGAGGAACATGAAGGTATTATTATGCTCATTCTCCAAATGAGGAAGTTGAGTTTTAAAAAGCTACTTGCAAAAAAGAATTGTGACTTTCATACAGATTGAAAAATAGACGTTCACTAAAAATTTCGTTGAACTGCCTGATGAGAACCAGGCAGACAGTACAGCCTGTTGAGAAAAGAAGTCAGGAGGTGCCTGGGCAGCTCAGTTGGTTGGGTATCTGCCTTCAGCTCAGGTCATGATCCTAGGGTCCTGGGATTGAGCCCTGCATTGGGCTCCCTGCTAAGCAGGAAGCCTGCTTCTCCCTCTCCCTCTGCTGCTCTCCCTGCTTGTGCTCTCTCTCTCTCTGTCAAATAAATAAATAAAATCATTTAAAAAAAAAGAAGAAGTCAAGAAGCACACATTTTGTGGAATAAAGGAAGCTTGAAGTGAATTGTGAATGGAAACAAAGTTGTTGTCCACCCCACAAGAGGCAGTGGGAGACAGAGGTCAATAAGACTCATACGGACAGGGCAGAATTTGTATGCCTGTTACTGACCATGTACAGAATTAAAAAATAGCTCCCATGGAATCAAAATCAAGTAACTTGAAGAAGGGCGTGTAGGCAATACATAGGATTTCCCAGTTAGAACATGGATGTGAATCTTAGACTCTCTGGCACCAAACACAGAGTTTGTTCCAGCCCGCTGCATGGTCCCAGCTTCTGAGAAAGGTACTTCTTTGTCTCCTTCATTAGGTGAAATAAAGATGCCTCCAAAATTTGCAGATGAGAGCATAAAAGGCCAACTAGTTAGAGACTCCCTGCCATCCACTGTCAGCCCTGCTTTGTCTTGAAATGCTTACTGAAGCAGTCAATAGACCAAGATGCAGTGAAACCCAGATCTTGGGGGGAACCACCCAGACATCTCCTCCAACCAGGACAAACTCTTGAAAGGGGACCAGCTTTGGAATGTGCTCAAATGCATACTAACCGCTCACTGCAGTTGGAATAGCAACTGAATTGGAATGAAAAGTAACCGTCTGCTTCCTTCCAAATTCAGATGGAAAATGTCTAAGAAGGGTCAAAAGTGCCAATATGTTGAACTCTAACAGGTGCTTAAGTCAAGGACCTGGCTTGGTCACAGCTATAGGTAAGAAAATCTTGAGCCCAGAATAATAAAATTATAGCAGTTTATGGAAATGTGACGGCTTACAGTTCTGACTGTTCCATACTAGAAATAAATAGAAAAGCATCACAGTCTAAGATTATGTGTTTGTATTTTAAATTTGTATTTAGTGCTTTAGATTTATTGAACTAAAAAAAGATAGTAGCATTAATGACTTTGCATACCACCGATGACCCCCCAAAAATGTGGCAAAAAGAAACAAATAATCATTTCAGTATAGACTGTCCCTGAAATCTAGGACATCACCAAGCCCTGTGGTCCCTTTGGGCTTTTCACTTGGAAAGAATGCTGTGCCTTTTTTTCTTCTTCTTGCCTTTATGCTTGAAACCATTAAAAATCTTGTTCGTAAGCTAAATGACTTAGAAAAAACCAAAATAAAGCAGAACAAAAATCTTAACACCAATTAGCAAAAAACACTGCTTCTTTGCAAGATACATTATCATTCGTTCTGTTTTTTATTTACTTTCCTTCTTATTGTTGTTGTTTTCACTTAAAATTTTTAAAGTTATTTTTTCAAGGATCTTTTTCAGCTTAAAGATGTTTGGCGTGAGTAGAACAGTAGGGGCTGTTCGGTAATAAATGTCCTTAAGGAATAACATGAAGACCCCCAAATTAAAGTCCAAAGCAAGGAAAGGTAGAAATGAAGAGAGGGGCGCCGGGGTGGCTCAGTCGTTAAGCGTCTGCCTTCGGCGCAGGTCATGATCCCAGGGTCCTGGGATCGAGCCCCGCATCAGGCTCCCTGCTCTGCGGGAGGCCTGCTTCTCCCTCTCCCCCTCCCCCTGCTGGTGTTCGGTCTCTCGCTGTATCTCTCTCTGTCAAATAAATAAAATCTTAAAAAAGAAGGAAGGAAGGAAGGAAGGAAGGGAGGAAGAAAGGAAGAGAATAATGAAACAAGGAGATGAGACTTTTAGTGATAGCCCTGTGGGATTTATCTGAAATTAAAGCCACACCACAAGGAGAGGAGAAGGGATCTAATTTGTCAACAAGATGAGAGAATAAACCACTGACATGAAGAAATTGCTTTGAACCACTGCCAGGCACTTATGATTCAAATTACTCAAGCGGATAAAACATAGGTAAAAACGGTGATCACAAAAGATATTAACACAACCTGTTCAGCAATAATTTCCCAATGATACATCATAAATAATTGTAATTCTTCGATACCTCGTATCCTACTGGGTGTAGGTCTTGACTCCTCACAGCTGGCCACTGAAGCAGTCGCTGAAGGCAGCAGAAGCAGGAGCCGGAAAATGCTGCTTGTCAAAGGTACCTTTTGAAAAATGCTTGGATCATGTCGCTTCCCTTCTTAAAAATCTTACTGCCTCCTTGTTGACGTTGAGTATCCCAGACTCTGGGACAGGGTACAGGTTGTCCCCTGTTAGTGGGCCCAGCCCTGCATATCCAGTCCCTTCTCAGCCACTTCTATGAACTGAATTGTGTCCCCCCAGATTCATACTTTGGGTTCTATCCCCCAGAGGGATGGTGTTTGGAGATGGAGCCTTTGAGACATAATTAGAATTACAAGAGGTCATGAGCTTGGGGCCCTCGTGATGGGATTAATATACTTATAAGAAGAGACACCAGAGACATTGCCCCCCCCCCCGTAAGCCTAAGCATGCACCTAGGAAAGGCCATGTGAGGACATAGTGACAAGCCTGCTGTCAGTAAGCCAGAAACAGAGTCTTGACCAGAAAATGAACCAGCTGGCACCTTGATCTTGCACTTCCCAACCTCCGGAACTGTGAGAAGTAAATTTCTGTTATTTAAACCTCCAGTCGATGGTACTTTGTTAAGACAGCTGAAGCAGATTAAAATAGCCACTGTTTCCAAACAATACTCTAATCCCACTAAACTTCCATCCCCTCAACACCTGAGTGCTTTTACATATGCTGCTTCTCTACCCAGAATGCTCTCCTTCGCCTTCCCTGTGTTTTTAGCAACAGGGGCTATGGCTAAACAGCAGCCTCATACTCTCCGCTTCATCCTTAAAATATTTTGTTGTTTAAAATATTTGTTTCTTATTGAAGGAGCTATACAACTTAAACCTGAGAGATACATTGCAACATACTTGCATTTATCCATACATTTCTTTGGAAACTTGGTCTTGCCTGCCTCTAGTTTTTTATGGCTAGTCTCGATTGCATTAAACACATTATTCTGAAGTCTTCTTGGTTAACTTTAATCAAAACTGCATTATTTCTTATTTTTAAGTCCCAACACAAGTAGCACTTGATGTGAAAAACTTCACCTCTGTCCCTGTGCCTCCATAGCTCTTCTTTCACACTTATGGTGTTTAGACTGTGGCATTATATTAGATGTGTTTGCCTATCTGCCTACTTCAGGCTAGGTGTGCCTGCTGTATGCACCTGTGTTCTCAGCACTAAAGCAGAGTCAGACACACACTTGTCACTCAACACCTTCTATTCTTAGGGTCAGATGTCAGTTTAATAAGATTTAACACTACATAGAACTCAGTCTCATTCACTTATTCATTCATCCAACCAAAATTAACTGAACACCTACTATGTGCCAGGTCCTTATAACACGCCACACCCTGGGGATGCAGAGATTAATAAAACATGCTTCTTGCCTCAGGCTATAATCCAGAAAAAAGGGAATAATCTCACACTTTGGTTGCATACAAGAGAGGGTTTCCTAAGACATTCATGGAAATAGTTTGATGGAAAAAGCAGGAAAATAAAAGCAAAATGGGGCACCTGGGTGGCTCAGTGGGTTAAAGCCTCTGCCTTTGGCTCAGGTCATGATCTCAGGGTCCTGGGATCAAGCCCCGCAGCAGGATCCCTGCTCAGCAGGGAGCCTGCTTCCTCCTCTCTCTCTGCCTACTTGTGATCTGATCTCTCTCTCTCTCTGTGTGTGTCAAATAAATAAATAAAATCTTTAAAAAAAAAAAGCAAAATGTTCTTTACTTCTTCATTACTCTTACACAGACGTGAAAATACTGGTTCAGAGAGAAACGCAGTTTAAAGATAACAACCGTTAGGGGTGCCTGGGTGGCTCAGTTGGTTGAGTGACTGAGNCCTTGTGATCTCTCTCCCTCTGTGAAATAAATAAATAAAATCTTAAAAAAAAAAAATCTTTAAAAAAAAAAGCAAAATGTTCTTTACTTCTTCATTACTCTTACACAGACATGAAAATACTGGTTCAGAGAGAAATGCAGTTTAAAGATAACAACCGTTAGGGGTGCCTGGGTGGCTCAGTTGGTTGAGTGACTGAGTCTTGGTTTCGCTCAGGTCATGATCTCAGGGTTATGAGATCAAGCCTGCACACGTCAAGCTCCACGCTCAGCGTGGAGTCTGTTTGGGACTTTCTCTCCCTCTCCCTTGGCTTCTCCACCTCCCCTGTGTTGTCTCTCTCTCTCTCTCATAAATAAATCTTTTTTAAAAAGATTAATAATCGTTAAATAAACGTCTACCTTTGATACTCTTAATATACCTTCAATATATACTCATTTCTGCCACTTGGAAAGAACAGAATTCAACTTAAGATTCAAAACCAGTTTCTGCTCCTCCTGCCTTTCCAACACCTGCTGCTGCTCTTTCCCACGGTGGTATTCACAGCCAGCAAACTTGGCCATTGTCAGCCAAACTTCCACATTGTTTTATATTGGTTTGGAATCAGAATCATCACGTGGAAGAAAATTCTGTAAATGTACATTATCATATTCTCATTCTAACAGGAATCCTGCTTCTGCTTAGGCTAGGCTGTGACCTTTATTATGGTTGACCTTTGGTTTCTTTGTTTCTTTTTTTTTTTTTTTTGTATTGCAAATGTCTTCCTTCTATTATTTGAAACCAAAGGCACTCCAACATTGTCTTTTGGAACACGGACAATTTTGTTTCTGGATTGCTTTTGCAATTGCCAATCAGTGATTTGACTATGTGGATCAGTTAGTCCGAACGTAGTAATGATATACACTTTAAAATATAAGTAGACCCTATGTTCATAGCAAAGAATATTCTATAAAAACATTACGTTGTAATATTAAAATTTTATTCTGGTTCTTCCATAGACACAATTTTATCATAGAGTCCCTAACCAAAGCCCATGCCCAAATTCTATAAATGATGCTGCACACCATATTGAACCAACATGAGTTATGTGTCTATCATTTGAATAGTGTACTACTTTCTAAAGTATACATAGGTCAATTAGGAAAATACAATAACTAGCCATCAAAAGAAAACTGTATTTAACATGACACACTGATTAGATGAGATCAGATTGTTAGTCTTTTGCTGAACTCAAAGTTGGGATTCATTTCTTCAAAAGCAGTTGGACTTGCCCTTCTTGTGTGTCTGAACTTCAACAAGTACATACATATACAAAAACCACCTAAGCCAAAGTTTTGTGTTGCTTTTCATGTTTCTGAAGATGCTCACATTATATTTCTCATACTATCAAGAGCATGTGGTCTCTGATAATCACAAGCACATTGGTTACTCTTGGATTTGCTTGGTATGAATTATACAGAAATACAGGCAAATGAGGAGAGCAAAGTCAGGGCCAACCACAAGTAAATCTGTTTCTGTCAGTGCCTCATGAAGGACCAGGAGATCCAAACTGCATTGCACTGCGTTCTCAGTGATGGTTGTAGGTGGGCTGGGTCACGTTGTCATCCAGCACTAGTGTTTTGAATCTTTAGACCATCTTTTAGAATATACACTTTCCATTTACCCAAACAAAAATTTGCAGGGGGAAAAACGTATTCTGGAATTGGTCCTTTAGCGGAAGGATTTATGATTTCTTTAAGCTTAGACTGATTATAAGAATAATCTTAAATTCATTTTCTAATGCAGAATGCTCTTGATTCTTTTGCTTGTTGTAGGAACAACTGGAACATTCCGCTATCCAAAATATCACTTTGTAGCATAACTAAAACTCAGTTAAATCAGACCATCCTATGAAAATTTAGATCATATTTGGTGATAAAGCATAATGCTTTGAACACATTACAAAACTTATATAGCTAAATGAGATTCTCTTCACTTATCAAAAAAAATCAGATATTGATCTAAACTTGTTGGAACTCCTCTTTTGAAAGTGACTTTAGAGACTTGTTTTTAAGCCACCACTAACACCGACTTCATAGTTTTATAGCCATTTCTTAGAATTTTATGGAAAAAATTTAAAACAGAGTTACTCATATTAACCACATATTAGCCCCAAATTACTCCTAGTTTATTTTTTAAAGTAAAATCCTTCTTCAAAGAATAAATATAAGTCATGCTTATTCTTACTGCTCCTTAGAAGCTGTATAAATACTTTCAGGTCACATAGTCTTGGGAATGATGAGCTAGAAGCAGATTCCTGGATGACATAATGTCCCATGAGTTGATTGGATCAAGTGGTGAAAGACCAAAAGCCCAAGTGAGGGGCTGGGGAAATATCTCAGGACACCTGGATGCTAACCCTCCCTGCACCATCTTGGAGGAGCCCTTTGATCTCTCTGGGCCTCAGAGTTTTCACCTGTATTGTGAGAAAGCAGGCCTAAGGATGTTCAAGTTCTACTCTTATATTAGCAAAGCCATTTTCTTCTTCCATTGTATAAGAAGAGATAAAAATAAGTATTTCCAAGATATAAAGTTGGAAAACCTAATTGTTTTTTTCTTCCATATTCATTCAGAAGGTTAATTTACAGAAAAATTGCAGTCAGGTGCAACCAAAATGTGTTTAACTAGGCATAAGACCCGCAAGTATGGTTGGAGTCCCAGGAGGAAAAGGACAAACAAAAAGTGGAATTCTTTGGGCCATTTTCAATCTTAGATCTGCCCTTTAACACATCAGGTGCAAGACCTTCCCCACAGGGGTCATTAAAACCTTCTGTATTACAACGGAAACCTTCTTAGTTTCCCCATCTCTCCCCCAACACACTTTTTAAAACAATTCAATTAATTAACGTATAGTGTATTACTAGTTTCAGAGGTTGAATTCAGTGATTCATCAGTCTTATATAATACCAGTGCTCATTACATCAAGTGCCCTCCTCAATGTCCATCACCCAGTTACCCCCCCCCTTCCACAGTCCTCAGTGTTTTTCCTATGATTAAGAGTCACTTACGGTTTTTCTCCCTCTCTGATTTCATCTTTTTTTCCCCCTCCTTTCCCCTATGATCCTCTGTTTTGTTTCTTAAATTCCACATGTGACCAAAGCCCTGATGGCACAACACAAGAAAGAGTGAAAGTCATGGGACATCATTTTTTAAAAACTCAACACTAAACTTTTCAGGCCATATTCTTTCATTTTTTTAGTCAAATTTTATTTTATTTTTTAAAAAAAGATTTTATTTATTTATTTGACAGAGAGAGAGATCACAAGCAGGCAGAGAGGCAGGCAGAGAGAGAGGGGGAAGCAGGCCCTCCGCTGAGCAGAGAGCCCGATGTGGGGCTCGATCCCAGGACCCTGGGATCATGACCTGACCAAAAAGGCAGAGGCTTAACTCACCGAGCCACCCAGGTGCCCCTCTTTTAGTCAAATTTTAGACTTATAAGTATCCAGTTTGAAAATTGTCAAGGTATCCTTCGCATAGTACCAGGTTTGATATTTGCAGAACCTTGCTAGTGAAGATGACAAATAGAGAAACAGTCAAGTACCGTTGCAGGAATTTTCTGTCTTTAGTGCCCCTTCAAAGAATAAAGAGGTGGACCAGACGAAGAATGATAGGCAGCAAAGCAAAGTTTATTGAGGAGCAGTATAAAACTCCTAGAGAGGGAGGGGACTCGAGAGGATTGCCCTGGAGTTTTTATGAGCTCTGTTGTGGGACTATCTTAAGCGAACACAGTGTGCTGAGTTGTGCCCATCAGGGCTTTGGTCACGCATCTGTCTACCTATTAGGTTAATGTCATCAAGCGGTTGGTCTTTTTTGCTGACATCTGGGGGCTTATGTCTTAACTGCCCCTTGCCTGTGATAGTAACAGATGCTTTGTGGTTAATTGTCTTATTTTAGGACATTTTGCAGAAGTCATTTCTGCAAAGGCTGCAAAGCAGAATGCTAGTGCGCTCCTGTCTAAGCTACAAAACAGGATGTTAGTGCTGTTCGATCTTAGCTGTCCTGACGCCATATTTTCTCCTTGGGGACCCCGGCCTGACTACTGAACTGCCCAACTCACTCCTAACAGTACCACATGATAGAAGAAGCTCTGTAATCAAACACCCAAAACTAGTTTGGGGAGATTAAGAAAGTAGGATATGAGCTGGAATCTGAACAATGAATGGGGATTAGCCAGAATTTGGCAGGGGTTGGGGAAAGAGAAAATTTCTGGGATAGAAGGAATAGTATTTGCTTATATGTAAAATCTGGACCAAAATACTATGAAGGTATCAGCAGCAATGACATTTTAATAACTTATAAAACAAGGCATATCAGAATCTACAATCTAATTTTTTGAGAGAAGTCCCCTCAAATTGAGAAAATATGCAAGGACAATTTTTGGTTTACTCCAGGGTAGTGGATGGTATCAGAATTTTTTGTAAGCCAGGCATCAGGGATGCTTGACATCCTGTGATATTACGGAGAATACTGCGTAATACTTATTGTCTTAACAACCCTGAGATCACAACCCGAACCAAAACCAAGAGTCAGACACTTAACCCACTTTACCACCCAGGCGCCCCACTAATGTCTATTCTTACTTTTGTTTTAATTTCTTAATACAAACCGAAACCCTTTCTTCCCTGTACTTATTTTTACCTTAGAAGACGCTGATTTCGTATGTGTTTCCACGATAGTCCTGATAATAGAGATATTAGTGATCATTCTTGAGAGGAAAATAGATGTGGCCAGTGAGCAAGGCAGTATGTTCCAGGTTCTAAATTCTGAACCTGAATTAGGCTTGGAATCCTAATTGCACCACTCATTTGCTCTAAAGTCTTAGGTGAACCATTGAACTTTCTGGATCCTCTTTCCTCATTGGTAAAACTGAAGATTACAATAAGGAACCTAGCCCCTGGGATTGGTTGGAGCAGTAGAGGAAATAATGTATGTCAAATATTTTATACAGTATCTGCAACAGAGGGAGTACTTCATAAAAAACCAGAGGCAAGAGAGATCAGACAGATTTAGGGATAAGTATAGAGTTTGGGGGGATGAGGGCAGAAAATAGTGAAAGGTAAGACTGGACAGGCAAGTAGGAGTAGATAAAGTATGGACATGTTTGTTGAGCATTAATTTTGAAACACTGCCTACATATACATTGAACCTTCATTTATTCTTCACAATAAATGTGCTTAGAAAGTGATTTGTCATTTCTGGGACACCTGGCTGGCTCAGTCAGTAGAGCTTGTGACTCTTGATCTCATGGTTGTGAGTTAAAGTCCCACAAGCTCCAATAGGAGATTATTTAAAAAAGAAAATCTTAGGGGCACCAGGGTGGCTCAGTCAGTTAAGCATCCAACTCCCGATTTTGGCTCAGGTCATGATCTCGGGGTCATGAGATCAAGCCCATGTATGTCAGGCTCTGAGCTCAAGGGGGAGTCTGCTTAAGATTCTCTCCTTCTCCCTCTTCCTCTTCCCCTCCCCACCCCCGGTCACACTCTATAAACAAATAAATACATACATATGTACATACATACATACCTAAATAAATAAAATCCTTTTTTTAAAGAAAGTGAATTGTCATTTCTATAAAAGAGAAATTAAGTTTCAGAGAAAAGTGATTTGCTGGCATTTATTTAATAAATACTCTATATTCATTTGTGAGACTGTCCCCTTGATGCTAAAATATTAGGTGTTTGGGAGGAGGAATGTTAATAGCAGGTGTTCTTTAGCTTTTCATTCCTAAACCACAGATTCCACACCCTTCTGCATAACCCGTTAGGAGATCCTTCCATGACTCTTGCAGGAATTAAACCTTAGACTGATTCCCTAAGGGGTCGTCGGCAGAAATAAAAAGTGACTCATTCGACAGAATTAGGATCCTGAGATTCTTGCTTCTATTTTTAAAGGTATTAGGTCTGGAAAATTCAAGTTATAATGGCAAAACTACAAGGGTAAGTTAGCTGAGAAACAATGGCAAACAGAATTTTCCCAGGAGTGCAAGTTGCATAGTCACAACTACTTGGCAAGGTTAGGACCAAATCTTGTACAACAGCTGAGTAATGTGGTGACTTGGCTGTCCTCTTTGTATGAGTGACTAGCCACCAGGTGTGACATATGCTAAGCTAAATCCAGATGAAAGAGGCTTTTAAGTGACATAAAAATAACATGAATTCTGTTTGTCTTTGCATTTATTGCTCCTTTATTCAAGGGTCCTTCAACAAAATAATGCCTAAGACATTGTAAGTTAGTACTGGCAACAGCAGGCTTCCTGGTGTTTGATCAAGTATAATCCATGGATTTATGTCTTCTTAATTCTTTCTAGGTGCTCTCAACTTGGGAAGGATAAACCACTATTAGAAATAATGAATGAAAAAAAAAAACCTAGAAAATAAATCCAGATATCCAGGTCGATTGAGATTTTTTATAGTGATCTCTACTTCATATTATAGTCCAAATATACCACAGCTCTGCTATTAGCAAACTGGTAAGCTTCCCATCCAGGAAAGGTTTGGGGTTGGAGATGTAGAAAGAAATAAAAATCATATTCTGTCTTAGAACAAATATGACCATGTGACACTGTATTTCAATTAAAAAGCAATGGGGTATGTTGGAACTTTCTCAAAGTTAGGCTAGACATTGATCTTAAACCATGTTAAGGCAAAACAAAAAAAAAAGAAGGAAGGAATTTATTTATTGTCTTAAATAACTGGACAGATCATTGCAAAACAGCTGTGAACTGTGTCAGGAGACCACATCAGCAGGCCCTCTTCTCTCTTTTCTCCATCTCTGGCTGTTCTTCCCTCTGTTGTTGCTCTTCTTAGTCTGGCTCTTTCTAAGTGTGGGAAAGATGGCACCAGGCCGCTCAAGGCTCCATTATCCCCATGGCTGCAGATCCCAGTAAAACGGAGCACCTTTCTGCTGGACAATTAGAATTGCAATCAATAACCTAGCTTGAATTACCTATCATCCTGACATTTGGGGGACTAACTAAATTAACAGGCTAGTGTCTGTTTCTGACTCATATACATTGTGCTGTATGACCCAAACCCACTAGGTTATTGCTGAAAATTCTTAGGATCATTTAAAACTTTCTTTACATAAGGTACTTTCAATAAAATGTTGACAACTATACGTAATTTAAGAGGGAAAACCCTTTAATTTAGAGATAGGTGTTTATTCAATCTAGTGTTCTTGTAGCCAGCTTCAAGGGTGGAAGCAAGGGAAACCCAGGGGTGGTGGGAAGGGGGAGGAAGGTCTGCAAAGACAGAGAACAGCCAGTTTTTCATGTCTGATGTGAGAGAGGGTGCAGAGAGAAAGAAACAATGAAAGCAACAAAGAAAGAAAAGAGAAAGAAGGGAATTTGTGAAAGCTGGCGCAGTATCAGACCATAAACAAAATGCCTTCCAGAACAGATTGTATAAAAGGCATTTCACAAAATAAACAATCCCTAACTGTCAAGGTTGTGAAACAGACCAGAGACTCAGAAACGAAGCTGTCTCTCTCCTTTCTGTATTGGTTCAAGCAGAAATTCCCAGGATCTTTGTTTTGTTTTCACTGCAAATAGTATGAAAATTGATAGTCATTTAAATTTAAATTAACTAAGTCCATTTTAAAATATGTTTTTCAATTTACAGTGGACGGGGAAAATTTATTTTTGTGATTTTAAACGTCTTTGTTGGGAGAAGAGAGAGACGATCCTTTTTGCTTCTGAACAGCATTATAACATATTCTTCAAATGCATGGAAGGTATTGTGAAAAATTATTTTCTAAAGATGTTTATAGATTTCAAGCTGTTGATATGTGGCATCACTCCTTGAGGCTATTCTGATTTCACTGACCAAATAAGATAAAATGTCCAATCTTCTTCAGGTTTGACTGAGACTGTCATTAGTCTCAGTCAGTATGGAAAATATAATCTCTCTAAAGATCTACTATATTTCTAGCACTAGAAACGGCCTTCCAGCTCCCACTTATTGTATGTTGACATTGCACTGGGGCTTTCCGTGTGTTTTCTCTACAGCATTATGGGGTAGATGCTATCGATCTTCCCCAATTTACCTAAGAGGGGCCTGCGAGAGCCTGGGGAACTGGGCTGAGTTGTAAAGCTAAGACATGGAGCCAAGTCTGCCTGATCTCAAGTCCATCTTCTTTCCACTTTACCCACCCCAGGGTGTACAACTCTGTGGATTTGATATAGAGACAGAAGTAGAACAATCTGGGAAATGCTGGTTATTATGTCCCTGCATCTCCAGTAACCATTGTCTAAGTCCGCATTTCGACACAATAAGAAGAGCAAAGAATTTGAGTTTGAGTTTAGTACCTGCAATACTGGTATCTTGCAGAAGAAAATACAAATGTTTTCTACACCGGATCTAGAAGAGGCATTGCTGAATTTCCTTTAAATGAAAATTCGAGCAAAAAGAAAAAAAAAAAAGAAAAAGGAAGAAGAGAATAGAAAAGAAAAGAAAATTAAAGCCAACTCTACACTTCGCAAAATGAAGATTAAGTCACATCTTTGTGCAAAGGTAGGCTGTGGAGCTGACTAGGATTAGGGCCAAAGCTTTTCTCTGCGAGCAGGTTGATGCTCCAGATTCCACACAACAAAGCTTAGAAGCAACATATATCAGCAAGGACTCTTGCTTGAAAGTGACAGAAACCCACTTTGAACCAATATAGAAAAAAGAAAAAGAAATTAGTTGTCTTACAAAATGTAAAGAAGGAGTAAACATGCAAACCACGTGAAAAGCAAAGATTCAATTGGGTCTCAGGACAAGATAGAGCCAGGAATCAGTTGGGTGTCAGGAAAGGATAGAACCAGGAATTCGAATGTTGCCAGCTCTCTCCCCTCTCTCACTTATTTTCTCTCTCACTTGCTGTCTCTGCTTTGTGCCAGATTTTTCACACACTGAGCTAGGCTTTCTCCGTGAGGCAGGAAATGTGATCACTCCCAGCACCCGAGTTTTCTCTCAATTCCATCATAGGACAGGACTGCCTCTGCTGTAATACATCCCTGTCCCCAAGAAACAACTGAGGAGATGCCTGAGTAGAACAGTTTGGTGCAGTAGCCCATCCCTGGAGTGTCCAACCCTTTCCAGGAGGCAGAGTTGGTCAGCGGACAGCATGATTGCAGTAGAAAGAGAAGCAGTTTCCAGAAGATGGAGTTGCTTTTTTCCAGAAGAAGGCAGGAGGTTTTTGGTAGAACAAACAGCAAGTATATTCCACAAGATTGTCTTGTCTCAGTGACTTTTAAAACCAGAGATTATGACTGTCAAATTCTTCTATATAATACATTTAATCTTTAATTTAATTGATTGATTAAATATTTCATTTGCTAATACCCTATTTTATTGCAAAGGAATTTAAGGTCTCTTAAAAGGAGACATGAAATATATAATAAACTAATGATCAAATATCCCAATAAATAATAAACTACAAATTATATGAAGGTGAAAAGGGAAAAATAAATGTGGGGGCAGAAAATAGAAGTAGAAATGAATGAATGGAAAAATGCAATCATGATCATATTTTGAGCTACAGATTTTTCTTGATGGCAGGGAATTGGGAAAGGGAAATCTGACTGGTAACAGAATTCATCATGTGCATAAAATAAAGCAAATCAAATTCTCAAGATGAATAAGACTATTTCTTATACAGGACCAGAAAATAAATGTTCTAAGGTGTTTCATAAAGTAGAGAGTGTGTATTTTTTTTAAAAGATTTTATTTAGTTATTTAACGGAGAGAGAGAGAGAGAGAGAGAGAGAGAGAGAGAGAGAGAGAGAGAGAGCACACAAGCAGGGGGAGGGGCAGACAGAGGGAGAAGCAGACTCCCCACTGAGCTGGGAGCCCGATGTGGGACTCGATCCCAGGACCCCANTGATCTCTCTCCCTCTGTGAAATAAATAAATAAATAAATAATCTTAAAAAAAAAAAATAAAAAAAAATAAAGTAGAGAGTGTGTATTTTTTTTTAAAGATTTTATTTATTTATTTAACAGAGAGAGAGAGAGAGAGAGAGAGAGAGAGAGCGCACAAGCAGGGGGAGGGGCAGACAGAGGGAGAAGTAGACACCCCACTGAGCTGGGAGCCCGATGTGGGACTCGATCCCAGGACCCCGGCATGACCTGAGCCGAAGGCAGATGATTAACGATCTGAGCCACCCAGGCGTCTGAAAGTGTGTATTCTAATAACATGAGTTCCACAGGAGGACTGACAGAGACATTCTCAGTATAATCCCAGGGCATCATACCAAACACAACTGAGGAAGAATTTTGGAGGGGATAAAACAATATATTCTGGAAATACATCTTTTTGCTCTCTCTTTATTTTTATTTTTTCATCTCTTAGCTCTTTAAGAGACTTAATCCAGTGGTAGATTTCATGCAATTAACAAATATTGTGAAATACCTACTACTTGTCTGACATAAATGTTGGGAATACAGTGAGGACAAAAGATAAAGCAATGAATGAAATGTGTATCTTTCCAAAGTCGCCCGTCGACATTGTTTCTCTTAGTTGAGCTTTTAATAGATACTTGAGTAACAAAGAATTCAAGAATGTATCTCTGGCAAGTAGCTAGCTCTTCCATGTTGCCAATTAAGGACACATTCGTATGGCTCCTGAGGGGAAGAGCTGGGGTTAGAGTGGATAACTTGGGAAAAACAGAGACCTTAAAGACATTTTCCTGAAGCCATTCCACCTCCTCTTGGAGGTGAAAGAGGGAATTTCTATAGGCCCAACCAAGGTCATCCTTAGAAAGTAACGAATCTGAAAAAGCCCCAAATTTCTCTTCCAGATAACTTGACAATTAGTTGACAAAAATTATAAATCAGTGTATCTGGATGCTGATCCTAACATTATAAGATTCCTTGGATATACTCAGGAACACCAAGTTTTGAACTGCTATATGACCTAGCCTCCATGAAAGACTACTTGTCAAATGTATGTCTACATCAGTAGACAAGATGTCATGCGACATTGATTCCATAATAATTTAAAGACAGAGTTATCAAGCAAAACTGACTTTGAAGTAGTTATCCTTTTTTGTTGTTGTTGCTTCTTTGAGGAGGCAATAGCTAATAAAACAAATGGTCTGTTAAATATCCTACATTATGTTTTACAAAATTGTGTCATGTGTATCTATAAAAGTAGTTTCCAAAGATCTATATGCAGGCTTGGGAGTAGTTCCTTTTTGAGCACACTGTATCCCGATGGGCCCCCCTGGAACAGAAGTATCCCAGAGAACTCAGTGTGTTGCTAATGTTAAATTCATTCATCCCAATAGAGTTATGTAACATTGATTGTACACCAAATTGACAGTTGGGTTTGGGTACCGTTGATATTGATCAAGGGATATTTTTATTATTAACTTTACTGTCACTAGTCAATAAGTTAAGCTGATCTATGAAACCATGCCTTTAATTTCTATAAGGATGTATCCTTTATAAATTGCTTTGTCAAGAGAGCGTGACTCTTATTAATATACCTTTTTATTAATTGCACTGATTTACTGACTCCATTTAGGAATGAAATAAACCTTATCAGTCCTTTTCACTCTTACTTTTGCACATAGTTTCATGATAAACTCTCTACATCCACACTGAAAACCTGCTTTTTATATCAAAATGATAAAGCTTAGCCTATAGATCCCTATTAAATCAACAGGTGATAATAAATCAGAAATGATGCAAAAATTCTTAACTTATTTCTACCCTTTATTTTCTGTCAGATATATGAAAAAGAATATAGGAATGATTCATTAGTATATCAATTTTACCTAATGCTTGTCTATACCTCGTAAAGGAATAATCATGGTCTGGCACATATGGTGCACTCAGTAAATGTCTGTTAAATGAACTCCAACAAGCAGATGACTCCGTAACTTAAAAAGACAGAGGGTTTCCTTCTGGTAAATAGGTAAATAGGTAGACTATTTTTTTCCGCTCTTCTTGTAAAAATGGAGGTGAGTTACTTCAGGTGATTTTAACTTTAAATTGAGAATGTCTCCAGTGATCTGTGTCAACCTAAGTTGATTAATCAAATGCCCTAAGCAGTATTGTTAGTTCTATTTATAGAAAATTCTATTATGAATTTCCAATGAAAATGTGACTCTCCAGAAACCTCTGGGAACTAAATATTCTAAATAGCCAAGCAATAAAAGTCACTAAGTGTTACTCTTTTTAGCTTGAAAATCATTTGTCTGTATACACTGTTTTGTTTAACCATTTAAAGTAGAAATTTTGATAAATACACATGTTCAAATGTTGAACACGTCTACTTTTTCTTACATGCTACAAAATGTTATTATAAACACCAGTTACAGCACTGTCCTCAGGACCGATTTAAAGTGTGCAGTCCCAAGACAGATTTTTTTTCTCTCTCTGAAAAGCGCTATCAACTGTAGGCACAATGCTGCATAGCAAATTTTTAGAATTTATTTATCTTGTATCCCTATAACTTTATACTGGTGGGATAGCAGCTCCCTCTTTTCCCCTCCCCTAACCCCTGACAACCACTTTTAGGTATATATCCAAAAGAATAGAAATCAGGATGTAAAAGTGGTGTCAACCTTCTCATGTTCATTATGGCATTATTCATAATAGCCAAGATATAGAAACAACCTAAATGTCCTCTGATGGATGAATGGATAAAGAAAATGTGGGCCCCTGGGTGGCTCAATTGGTTAAGAGTCTGCCTTTGGCTCGGGTCATGATCCTGGGGTCTTGGGATTTAGCCCCACATCAGGGTCCCTGCTCAGCGGGGAGTCTGCTTCTCCCTCTCCCTCTGCCCCTCACCACCATTCTTGCTCTCTCTTGCTTTCTCTCTCAAATAAACAAACAAATAAATAAAATATTTTTAAAATGTGGCAGATACATATGATAGAATATTATTCAGCCTTAAAAAAGAAGGAAATCTTGCCACTTGCAACAATATGGAAAAACCCAGAGGATGTTGTGCTAAATGAAAGAAACCAGTTGCAGGATAAATATTGCATGATTTCATTTACATGAGATATCTAAGATAGTGAGACTTAGAAGAAATACAGTGATTTAAAAAAATTGAACTTGCTTATTCTACGAAAAAATGAAAAAAAAGGAAGAAAAATAAATCTTTGTCAGAGAAACCAGGGCAAATATGGAAACTCAGCATGAGTTGCTTTTTAAATTCCCAGATGGTTCTGAGCACACTCGCTCACATCTTAATTGGAAATCCATCGTGTCTGGTATCCGTTCGTGCTTCCAGACACTTGCTTCACCGCTAAGCTACTTCTAGCCTGATAGATAAGAAGGCCTGAGCTTCTGAGCTATTATTAACACAGAATCACCACTTACACTAATCTTACACTAACCTTAAAAAGTTAACATGTGTGTAGAAACCACAGACCTCTGTAAGTTTCTGCCATTTGTTTGTCTGTTATTAGAATTGTTCATTGACTTCTGGGTTTAGAGCTCTTTCTCTTTTATTTAGTATGACTGTACCTAGCAGATTTTAGTTCATGTACACTTGCTTCAGACTCTGGAAAATGCAAATTTTCTTTTTTTTAAAGATTTTATTCACTTATGTATTTGATAGAGAGAGAGCAAGAACATACAGAGGCCCTTTATTTATTTGACAGAGAGAGAGAGAGGCGGAGTGGTAGACAGGAGAGAGAGAAGCAGGCTCCCCACTGAGCAGGGAGCCCAATGCAGGATTTGATCCCAGGATGTCATGACCTACACTGAAGGCAGAAGCTTAACTGACTGAGCCACCCAGGCATCCCTGGAAAAAGCAAATTTTCATAAGGGAAAATAGTAAATGTGTATATAGGATCTTAGGACAGAACACTGAACAATATTGTTGGTTTGTTTTTTGTTTTAAAGATTTTATTTATTTAACAGAGAGAGACACAGTGAGAGAGGGAACACAAGCTGGGAGAATTAAAGAGGGAAGAGCAGGCTCCCCACCGAGCAGGGAACCCAACTCAGAGCTCGATCCCAGGACGCCGGGATCATGACCTGAGCCGAAAGCAGATGCTGAACAACTGAGCTACCCAGAATACTTCATAATTATATGCTATAGGGTTTTTTATGATGGAGTCACTTTTATTAATTTTAAAAATGAAATCCTCCCAGTGTATACTGGTAAAAAGAGAGAGAGAGAGAGAGAGAGAGAGAGAGAGAGAGAGAGAGAGACTTCAGGCTTTTAGTATGCCTCTGCTTTTCATTTCCAAGGGAGTCAGGGAGGACAAGAGGCTGAGAGAGCGAGCCAAGGCCAAGGCAGAGGGACACCACCACACTAGTGGGCCAGGACCAGCCTGGCTGAAGGGGGAGCAGGAGGCAGCCAGCAACAGCCACGCCAGAAAGAGCTGGCAGGGGGGGTGTGGGTCACACAGCCAGAGGCAGGCGGGTCAGGGGAGGTCAAAGCAGAAGGCGGCCTATCAGCGTTCTCAGGACAGAAGGCTCGGCCCTGGCCCTGCCTTTCCCTGTGACCAGGCCTTCTGGGAGCCATTGTACCTCAGGTGCTGATTCCAGTCACATTGCTTCCCCTCCCCCACCTCCAGAGTTCCTGAATGACAGCAAATTCCTTAGCAGCTCATTCTGAGCCTGAAGTTGACATTAATCACATTTAACCAATGCCAGTCAGGGCAAATTGCAGAAACACAATCAATAAACAGTTTGGACTGGCTTTTTAAAAGCTTATATTTATTTATTTGGTAGAGTATGCAAGAGCACGAGCATTGAGGGGGAGCAGAGGGAGAAGCAGGTTCCCGGCTGAGCAGGGAGCCAGACTTGGGACCCAATCCCAGGACCCCAGGATCATGACCTGAGCCAAAGGCAGATACTTAACCAACTGAGCCACCCAGGAGCCCCTGGACTGAGTGACTTCTATGAGAGATGTGGGATTTTTTTTTTAAGTTAAATGCCTTATTTCCAAACATAATCTCAAGACTTTTTTCATGTATTAAAAAATAGTAAGTAATTATTTCTTTCCTGTGTGGTTTATAGTAGAATCCTTTTACGGCATGCTTTATTATTTAAATGGACTTGTGAGTGAAATGGGACACAAAGTCATTCTTTTCCATGTCATAAATACAGCAAAATTTTATAACAATATAGATGACTTAGGAGCGCCTGGGTGGCTCAGTCTGCCTCTGGCTCAGGTCATGATCCCAGGGTCCTGGGATCGAGTCCCATGTCCAGCTCCCTGCTCAGCCAGGAACCTGCTTCTCTCTGTTCCTCTGCCCTGTCCCTGCTTGTGCTCTCTTTCTCTCTCTCTCTCTGTCAAATAAATAAATAAAATCTTAAAAAAACAACAACAACAACAAATAGAAGACTTTTTGAGATGCCTTTCAATCTAATGTTAGAAACAAAACAAAACTATCTTTTTAATCCCTCTTGCTTGTAGGTTGGGTTCAGGATCCAGTTGCTAATATTTTCATCCCCCAAATCCTCAGCTGTCTATCCCCTTTCCTCTTCTCTCCATGTACACAGACACTCAAAGTTTTAAACAATTTCCTTGCCACCCTGACAAGTTATGATTTCACTTGCAAGCAAGGAAACTTGATCTTTCATTAGCCTGTATATAATGTGTACCAGCTATGCAGAAATAGGGCATATTGGGCCACCTCATTTAGAATTGGTGATTGTGAGCAGCGTGACTCCAGAAAACCAAACCCTTGGAAACACTCTGAAAAGGGATGTATCATTTCCCTCACAGCAGTGTTGCTCTTTTTGTTTTGTTTTTAAAAGAGGGGGGGGGGGGGGGGGGGGGGGGGGGGGGGGGGGGGTACAGAGGGAGAGAGAATCCCAAGCAAGCTTCACACCCAGAGTGGAGCCTGACATGGATCTCAAACTCACGACCCTGAGACTGTGACCTGAGCTGAAATCAAGAGTCAGACGCTCAACCAACTGAGCCAGGCAGGTGCCCCAGTGTTGCTCTTTTAAATGCAAGGTGCTGCTCAAAGTGGTGTGGGTGCCAGACAGTAGATTTGCTGAGTCCCAGTTGTTCTGACTGCAATGATTAATAATGGCCTTGGACAGCACTTAGTGTCTGCATTTGGTGTCTTCTTTTCTAAAATGATGGGCTAATCATCTCTAAGGTCCAATGTGTTTGCTCATCTTGTTCCCGCAAGAAGGCAAATACAGCATCACAGGATCTCAGCTCCACTTCCTGTCCTCTGTTGAAAGACCTGGAGGTAGAACTTGCTTAAATGCTCTTTGTCCCTCTTTCCCTAAATGCTAAGTAGGGATAACTTGAGTAACTCACAAAAGTGATAGCGAAGTTACAATAATTGGATTATGATGGCTTAACATAATTTAAAATTGGAATGCCTGGCTGGCTCAGTCTGTTAAGCATCTGCCTTCAGCTCAGGTCATGATCCCAGGGTCCTGGGATCAGGTCCCACATCGGGCTCCCTGCTCAGGGGGAGCCTGCTTCTCCCTTTGCCTGCTTCTCTCTCTGCCTGCTGCTCCCCCTGTTTGTGCTCTCTCTCTCTCTCTCTCTCTCTCTCTCTCTCTCTCTCTGACAAGTAAATAAATAAAAATCTAAAAAATTTTTTTCAATAAAATAATTTAAAATGTATTATACAAATATAAGGGGCTCTNCTCTCTCTCTCTCTCTCTCTCTCTCTCTCTCTCTGACAAGTAAATAAATAAAAATCTAAAAAATTTTTTTCAATAAAATAATTTAAAATGTATTATACAAATATAAGGGGCTCTTCACCTAAATTTAGCTTAGTTCAATTGTACTTATCAAGATGGATTCCTCCAACTTTTGGGGCGGGAGAACTTGCCTTTGCTAATGAAAATAGCACAGCAGGACAATGGCGTCCAAGCCAGGACTTCAAGGGCTGAGGCAAAAACAGAGGGGTCGAAAGGGAAAATATTTTTCCTGACCTGGCGTGTGGGCTAGTTTCGTCCCTTCTGGCCCAGGGCACCGCCTTTACTAAAGCAAAATCTTTTTGAGGCCAGAAGGAAGCTACTGTAATAATCTAGAGTCACATGTGTCTCGGGGGCTCTTAGGGAATAAAGAGGACATTCTTGAGCAGTTCCCCATCTTAGTGAATTCTTTTACTTACGCCTCACCCTTGATCCTGAGATCTGTATCTTTTAGGACATCTTAGGTACACTCGAGGATGCTTTTCATTTGTTTGTTTTGTTTAAGGATGCTTTGTTGTTGCTGATCACATAATGCCAAGTCAGGACCTTCTTAGCCACGAGTTTGTACAACCATTAGATCAGGTACTTTGATGTATTTTGCATTAAGGCCGGTCCTGAATAGTACTGTTTTCCTTCTGTCTCTTTCCAAAGTCTGCTTTCTCGTATTTCATAAATGTTTATCTTCTTTAATAAACATTAAAAGCTTTTAACCAAATGTGGGAAGCAGTTGAAAGTTATTCTAGTGCTGAGCCATCAGTCAGTTCTATTTCTCCAAAGAATATCATTACGTGACTTCACTAAGGAAGGGAAGGAATAGAAGCATATGTTGTTTATAATGTTTCTCTGCATACGATAAGCAGAGAGAGTCTGGAGGAGCAGAATCAGGGTGTGGCCAGCTCGTTGGGTTCTAGAATGTCTGAGAGAGACTTGGGTACCTATTTGATAACCAAAGAGGATGATGAGGCATTTACATTGTAACAACATTGGTTTTAATGAATGACTTACACAGGCTTGCATTCGATCCTTCCAAATCACATTGGAAATGAAATTAAGCATCTGATAAGTGATCTGTAAGTCAATTTAGAGTTAATTTAGTTTTTGTGTGAGCTGTGTTTGTTTCCCATGTCTTGTTAATTAAATCACAGTGTGTGGGAGCCAGGTCCTAGACTCGGGCCCTGGCTCAGAAATTGATTTTACTGTCCTTTCTACTTACAAAATTTGGGTGATATGAACAGCCAAAATGCCCTGGGGAACATAGAACGTCAGTGAAACTAGCTCCAGGAATTCTGTGAGAAGGATATCAGGGGCAATTAACTTTGGTTCTTCCTTTGTGCCCAAGAAACTCAATAAAACATCTACATGGATCAAAATTTGCCCAGGAAGGTCCACACAAATTTGGCATGGTGATGTCAAAATTGTATCCTATGTCAGTTTGGATTATATCAGAATTAATGTACAATTCACATAAAAAAAAGAAACATACAAATGTAGGGGGATTGGATGGGAGGTTTAGCTTCTCACCCAAGTCCACAGGTGAAATAAAGAGGAGGTGAACTTTCAGGCTAAATTTCGAAGCCTCCATCTCCCCATTTGGTCCCTGTCACGATCCTGTGGCACGGAGAATCTCCCTTTCCCACGCTTCAGATCTGCCGCTGCTGCCAAATGTCCATAATCCTTAATAAAGTACTGCCTATTCCAGGGTTATCTGCCTTTTATGAGGTTATTCGAGAAGACCTCATAATCATCAAAGGAACACATTGACAGTTTTGTGTCCCACTTGACTTTCACATAGTGCGTACACCTCAGACTTCCCAATCTTGAGCAAGAGGACAAGACACATATCTCTTCTCAGGTTTTGGTTTCCTCAAGGGAGAGTCAGTCCAGAGACAAACCAGTGGGCCCTTTGCCAGATATTAGCTTCAGCTTTGTATACTGATAGAAATGGAGACTACTTCTACCCTTCAACCATTTTAATACTGAAAAGAGAATTAGAAAGGCCCACTTTTGCTTTCTTTTTGTTCTTTCCTCCATGCTCTAAAAGTGATGTAATTCTTCTAATTAGAAAACTTCCCGAAGTTTGCATTTTTACTTTTGAGACTTAAGTGATAGAGCGTTTTCTCCTGCAGTGACTTAACCTACCTCAAGTGATCATTAGTATCAACTCATAATTGTTAATCTGCTTGCACACTTTTTTTCACCAGTCCCGTCACCCATACTCTGGACACATCCTGAATTGTTTATATAACTAAAGAGAAATGAAAATGAAGTTGGTTAAGTTATTTATTAAGAAAATTTTCTGTTCTAGCAAGATACATTAACTTTGGCAAACCTCAGATACTGCCCTGGCGTGGAGAAGCATTCACCCTGAGGTGACCACCTTGCCTTTGTTCCCAGAAACATGTCTCCCCTGTGGGCTGGTGAGGTTCTTTTTTTTTTTTCTTTTTTTAAGATTTTATTTATTTATTTGACAGAGAGAGAGAGAGATCACAAGTAGGCAGAGAGGCAGGCAGAGAGAGAGGAGGAAGCAGGCTCCCCACTGAGCAGAGAGCCCGATGTGGGGCTGGATCCCAGGACCCTGAGATCATGACCTGAGCTGAAGGCAGAGGCTTAACCCACTGAGCCACCCAGGCGCCCCACAGGTGAGGTTCTGACCCAATATTATGCATCCTCTTTCTTTCACTGTCAAGTGTAAGGTCAGGCAGTAGAAAGTCTGTGAAAAATGTACTGTCATTTGAAAGTAGCAAGGAGTAACAATTCATAAATATTGGAGTAACACACAAGTCATTAAGCAAATATTTACTTAACATCACCTATACCATCCTCCCCTGGATTCTAGGGATACAGGAATGCACAAGACAGACAACAGACCCTGCTTGTAGGCCACTGGGGGTTACCTGACTGACTATAAGACTTAATGGAAGGATTCAGCTACAAATCTCAGTGATCGGGCACACTACCCTTCAGAGGCTCATCTCCCAGGCCGGCTTAGATGTTTCTGGGTTTTCCCAGGAGGTTTGTCACGTGCGTTCAAAAATTAATCCACTGGGCACCTGGGTGGCTCAGGGGGTTAAAGCCTCTGCCTTCGGCTCAGGTCATGATCACAGCGTCCTGGGATCGAGGCCCGCATCGGGCTCCCTGCTCAGTGGGGAATCTGCTTCCTCCTCTCTCCTCTCTCTCTGCCTGCCTCTCTGCCTACTTGTGATCTCTCTCGCGCTCTGTGTCAAATAAATAAATAAAATCTTAAAAAAAAATTAATGCACTGATGATCTTCCGCCTGGGTTCTTCCTCATTGCCCATTGGCTTGAGGGAGACACTAAGTCTCTACCCTCTGTGAGGACATGGCTTCTCTGGCTTCCACGGGTAGCCCGGCAGCTCTGTCCGGCTCTGCGGCGAAGTTGCCCTTAGTGGTGCACAAGTGGAAACAAATTTCCCTCTGCCCAACACCACGTCAGAATGTGTCACTTGGGTTTGAAGCAGCACCGAAACAGCTCTCTCAGCTCTATCTACTATACGTCCCTTGCTAAGATGACTGATTTTACTTCTGGGATCTGCCTGAGGAAAAGACAACACTTCCAAGTGCTCATATGCACCAGGCACTGTTCTAAGTCTTCCCTTAGAATGGACGGACTCATTTAAGCTCCACAATAGCCTGTGTTGGGTGTGGTGGGCAGTGCTATCATCTTTCGCATTTTAGAGAATGAGAAAGGTAAGGCGTGGTATATTCGTTATTTATTGCTGCACAACAAATGACCACAAACATGGTGGCTTAAAACAACAAACGCTTACTATATCACATTTTCTATGGGTCACGGCCTAGCTTCACGGGGCCTCTGTTCAAGGTCTTTACAAGAGTGCAACCAAGGTGTTGGTTAGGGCTCAGGTCTCAGGCTGAAGGACTGACTGGGAAAGAATCTGTTTCCAATCTCATGCACATGGTTGTTGGCAAGATTCAGGTCCTGTGGCACACTGAACTGAGGGTCTGAGTTCCTAGCTGGCTATTGTCCAGTGGATGCCCTCAGTTTCATGTCCCGTGGGTCCTCCCAGCATGGTGACCTGTTTCATCAAAGCCAGTAAGAGGAGAGACTGTCAGCGAGACAAAAGTCATAGTCTTTTGTAAGTGATAGCCCAATGCCTTCGACATCTTCTGCTTGGAAGCAAGTCACAGCTCTTGCCCACAGTCAGGGTGGAAAAGATTACACAAAAGTGTGCATACTAGGAGACATGGGTCGTTTGGGGCCATCTCAGAGCCTGTGTGGCACACAAGGAGAGGTTAACTAACTTAGTCTTAACCCTTTCAGTAATAAAATACCACAGACTGAGTGACTTAGAAACAATAGACATCCCCCCACCCCCAACTCACAGTTCTAGAGGCTGGGAAGAGCAAGATCCTGTGCCTGGCAGATTTAGGGTCTGGTGAGAATCCAATTCACTGTCATCTCACAGGGCAGAAGGGGCCAGGGAGCCCTGTGGGGTCTCTTTCATTAAAAACACTAATCTCATTCCCTAGCGCTCTGCCCTCATGAGCTAATCACCTCTTAAAGACCCTGCTTCCTAATACTATCCCTTTGGAGATTAGACTGCAACGTATGAATTTTAGGTGGGGAGACCAACATTCAATCTATAGCACTTGCCCCAGGATTTGCCACTGATAGACAAGCCAGCATTTGAGCACAGGAACTCTAGCTCCAGAGGGAAGTCAGTTTGGAGATTGGCTGCTCACAGAAGCAAGTCTGTTCTTCTCTTGTGTCATCTTTTGCGTGAGTTACGAAAATAAGGGTTGCTGATGATGTAGGCTTTTTTGCGGTTGATCTTTTCCTCCAGACAGGTTTTCAAAAAAATTTAAAAACAACATGAGGTGGTTTTGATACAATTGTCTAAATTTCCAGGAGCTTCTACAAAAATTGTCTGAAGATACAGTAACAACTCAAAGTAGCAGCTCTGGGCTAGAACTAAGTAACAACTTTGCAACGATGTGCTTCTCTGATTCCAGCAGCTCCCTGAGAGCATACTTCCTGTTCCCAGCAAGCCACTGAGCAGCAGGCAAGCAACTTTGCTACCTCTGCAATTCAACAGACGCTATAAGCACTGCATAGTGAGCTCATTTATGGTGTAAATTATAAGCGGTTTCTCCCAGATATCTTCCCTATATCAAATTTCTTGGAATAACATGAAATTTATACATAGAAGTTAAATATTACCACTGAAATGTGCTGTTAGCTTAACAAAATTACATTCATATTTGTAGAACATTGATTAAGACTACTTCTTTAATACCCCCACCTGATGGAAAGCTACCTGCTTAACCTGCTCCTCCTGCGTGATCTAGTTCCACCTAGTGGTAGCTACCTGAAATGTAGAGACAACACCTTGGAGGCACTCCTCAGACTTTCGGGGGGATAAAATTATTCATGCGTTCCTTTATTTAGTCAATGGGCATATATTCTGTATGCTAGGGACTATATTAATAAATCTAATTATAATGACCGAAATTATGAATTAAATTCATGTAATAAATAATTTCAACAATGTCCTAGAGTGAGTCTGTGGAATACAACAATACCTACTTTTTCCGACATTCCATGCTTCCTTGGCTCAAATTCCCCTGGTTATTTACATAAAACTGCAAAGTTGATTTGGGGTTATGAATTTGATCCTTGGCAGGCTCTTTCTACATTACCATATAGTTGTATGTTAATTGTCATATTCTGCATACTTCAAAGAAACATATAGAAAATATAATTACAGCTATTAGATTCTAAACTCTGGCAATTAGGTGATTCAAAATGGCTCTTTTTTTCTTGTAATTTTTTATGAGCAGATCACAAAAGAGGAATGGTATTTCCCACCGCAGTCCCAGCTGGGAATTCCGCTTGTCCCGTGATTTCACAGCTGCAAATCAGCCCCCACCCTCTCACACTTGTCTCTGGCCAATGATGCTTTCCTTAATTAGTACATGACTTAAACTTCAGTCCAGACTTATCTGTTGCCTTGGTCCCTGGGCTACCTAAGTGTTGGCTGGTCTGTGTAGGAAAGAAAATCTTGTACATGGATCTTATTTGCCTGACATTGAACAAAGGGAAGATCAATTCATTTGGCTGTTAAATTTGCTTTATCGGCCGAATTTGCATTCTTTGGCAACTTTCCTCTCTTACAGTCTAGTATGGCTTTGTACTTCTCTTTATGATGTTATTATATTCTTATGGGTTCTTATACCTTCCCCATCTTGGGAATGCCTCTAGAAAAAAACCACTAGGAGGTACGCCTCATCTAAACCAGTGTGAGACAACCTGCAGAGCGTGTTTTGAAGAGCTGTGAGGTCCTCCTTTTTTTTTTTTTAAAGGCAGTAGGTAGGTCTACTCCTTATTGTGAAAGTCATTTGTGAAACATCAAAATGCACACGATTGACAATTTCAACAATGTCCTATAGCAAGACCTCTTTTTTTACTTTAAATTTCCAGGGTCCCTTTCACTCCTCTGGCTGATTAAGCCACACAGATGACAGCTTTGCTCTAGAAGTCTATGTCGACTACATGTATTCTAGAGAAGAGAACATATTTGAGGAAACCTGTGATTCCTGGCATTCTCTTTGCTTGCCACTGAAGTCATAATTTCCTTGATAGGACACTAAAAGAAGTCTATCTGAGGAGCTAGAACACAGGACAGAAAATGAAAATGGGGATAGGATGAAATGAGAGGAGTACACATTTTGTTTATAAAGTATCAGGTATTCATTAAGTATCTACAACATGCACGGTAGGATACTAGAGACTGAGGGGAGATACAAAAACAATGCAAAACATGGTTCCGGGGGGCTGAGATGATCTGTAAGCTGACATACATTTGAAAAATTGGTAGCAGAGGCCCGAGGCACAGGTCAAAGTGCTGAAAATAAATAGTATGAGCTAGAGAAACCTCTCACAGAGGACATGGGGTTAGAGTTTAAGAGGGTGGAAGTTCAGGCACTGTCCTTACATGGGCACAGGTGACTTGGAATTGGACCGTGTATGGTGTTTGGTGGGCAAAAAAGGGAAACTAATCAGGCTAGAATGAAAGATGTTCTTTGAGCAGCTGAAGGCAGGAGTTGAGACTTTAACCATGAGCCCTAGTCATTATGGATATCTGAGTAGAGACATAACATTATGCAAAGGATGTCTTAGGAAGAGCTATGTCAGTGATCGGTTTGAGGTGGGAACACTGGAGGAGGAAAGACTGATTAGGGAATGGCACAAATCCAAATGTGCCTATGATGGTAACTGGGAATGAATGCAAAAGACAGGAAGAAAGGATTTTTTGTTTTGTTTTTGGATTGCCTGGACATGGAAAATTACTGAGATGGAAGGGGCAAAGAAGACTAAATGTTACAGCCTGAATGACTCAGCCTGAGGGGGTGACCTAGTATCAGCCAGGTGATTTAGTAAAGGGGAAAGCCCCAGATTTCAGTAAGTACAATCATGGAATTGTGAGGTTTTAAAGCTCGGGAGGGCTCTAGGGATCATCTATTTTAGCCACTTCATTTTGGCTAAATGAAGGAGGACAACTGAGGCAAAGGGCAGATATGTGACTCAGTCCAGGATAGCAGGCGGGGGAAGGCGAAGCTCTAACAGCACCCACCTGTTTCGCTACCTTCCTGCCTACTTCTGTCTCTTAAACTCTGGACTGAAGACCAGAGTCCATCTGCAGCCAAGTTTGACAAAATAAGAAAAATAGACTGAATTTTTCTTTTTTCCTTTAAAGATTTTATTTATTTATTTCACAGAGGGAGAGAGATCACAAGGAGGCAGAGAGGCAGGCAGAGAGAGAGAGGCGGAAGCAGGCTCCCTGCTGAGCAGAGAGCCCGATGCGGGCCTCGATCCCAGGACCCTGAGATCATGACCTGAGCCGAAAGCAGAGGCTTTAACCCACTGAGCCACCTAGGCGCCCTAGACTGAATTTTTCAAAAAGCTAAATGTACTCATTTAAAGAACTGATCTTTGTTCTGTGATTATGTCCTGGCTAATGGCATTAAAGTCTCCTTTCATTTATGAAATGAAGCATTAATACAAGCAGTGCAATTTTTACTCCTTTCTTAGCACAATAAAAAGCTAGTTAGTAATCTAAGTACTTTCTTCAGTTTTGGGGGGGGTTGTTTTGTTTTTTGTTTTATATATACGGGTCTTTAAAATCTAAAGGTCTGAGAGTCCAAGAAAAGATTACAAAACAGTGCTTTCCTGTGTCTACCTCCACACACATGGCCAGGATTAGTGCCATTTTCTTTGTCATAGTTCTCCTCCTGGAGAGGAGCCCACGTGATGGACAGTGGTGTATGGGTGAGGGGATGAGAGGTACCCCCCTTGCAAGATTCTGAATCTATGTATCCCTTGGGCTCCAGTAAAGCTTCGCGACGCTTGAATCCTGGTCTGAGCTCAGTTCCGGGGAGGTAGGACCCTACGAAGGACACCAAGCTACAGGACTCTGGTACACTGAGTTAGCGGGCAGGAAGGCCTGTAGCAGCGATCTTCAAAGATTTTCAAAGAGAGCTGCCCCGCTTCCTCATAAATATGACCTAATGGGAAGAGTACCGCACCGAGAATTAAGGGATTTGGCTGCTTATCCTACAATTTAGGGAGATAAACAGGCCCGTCTGCAAGGGCCTGTTTCCTTAATTCCAAAACTACGGGTCTAGGACTCCTTCCAGGAATACAAGATGCTAAAGTCCAACAAGATTTGGTAGCACTGTCGGGGAGGGCACCTGGGTCCCAGTGGAAATCCCCTCTGTGGACGCGCGAAGCTCGGGCCTCCCGACACCCCACCCTCCTGCTTCGCTTCGAGCATCCGTGGGCGGTGTGCGCGTCCCCGCGGAACTCAGCGTGCGCGTCCCCGC
>LNAC01000165.1:96982-153688 GCA_002007465.1 Ailurus styani | reverse complement strand
GACGGCCGTGGGTCCGGCGGGCCGGGCCTGGGCGGAGTAAATAAACGGCGCCCGCGCCGGCGCTGCGGGTCCCGGGCCGGCCGTCCGGGCGCGCCGAGAGGGCGTCCGCGGCGTGGGCGTCCGCGCCGGCCGTCCTGCCTGGCCCGCCGGGGAGGCGGCCGGCAAATGGCGCTCCAGAGCCGGGGGCCGACCCCCGTGTCACCTGGCCTGCGTGTCTGTCTGTATGCGGGGCGGGGGGGGGGCGCTGAAGCGGGAGTTAAACTTGGAAAGCCCTGAGAACCTTGAGAACGCGGGTTCTGTTTCCTTTCGCCTCTTAAAAACTTGGGTGGTTTGGGGACAGATGGGTTAAAGGAAAATGGGGAGGCATCCTCCACTGTCCTCCCGGGATGAGTGAAGTTAGTAACTTTTCCATTCATGGTAGTGAGCGGATCTTCGTCTTAGCCTCGGTGCTTATTAAAGAGAAACTTCCTGATTTTCTAGATCGGAGGGCTGTGACCATTTCCAAGTTATTTGTGTCCTGTCCCGTGGAACACTGCTTGGAAGGGGGCCATGGAGTGCACGCTGAATTCTAAGTAATCTCCTTTGAGTACGTTTTTAAAGTGTGTCTTCGTGCGAAGAGAGAGAGACTGGCAGAGCAGTATGTTGTTTACCATGGTTCTTGTACTCCATTCCCCTCGCTTGTTTTTCTTTCTGAGCCGTGTCGTAAGGCCCAGATAAAAGATGTTTGGGAAGGAATTGACCTTTTATTCCATAATTACTTTGCTGACTCTGATCCAAGATGAAGCTGTTTATGGGCATTCTGATATCCGTGTAGATTAACTTAAAACTCTTTAAACACAAACTTCCCAAACGCTTTGACCTTTATTTTTTTTCTTTCTTCCTTCCTTCCTTTATTTCTTTTTCTTTCTCTCTTTTTCTTTCTTTCTTTCTTTCCTTCTTTCTTTCGCTACATTTCAATACTGTGTTGTATCCTTTAGAGACACAAGTTATGGGAACAGATTTTGCATTTGCTCATATTAAGGTTTTAGAGAGCACTCCAGTTTTCGACGCAGGAAGGGGAAAAGAATAACATAAAATGTATGTTTTGGATTTTTTTTCTAAGGGTTCAGTTTTTCAATATGCAGTTTGGCTGAATCACTGTTCTATATGCTTAGTCACTGTTTCTTACTCCAGAAGCTTAATTAGGGATAACATGGTGTTTTGGTAACTTTTAAGTTGCCATTTCGTTCTTATCTAGTACTTTAATGCAGTGACATAAGCTTTTTTGTGTGTGATTCTGGAAATGTAGGTGGATAGAGTTTTTTGAGTATTACCAGAGAACTGAAGTTTCCGATATAGGCAAACTTTTATGCATTCCAAGTGTGCCGGGTATTTAATTTCAACCCAGTATTTCTCCATCTCTAGCATTGGAGACTTCTAAAAAATACAGTGTCCTAATAAAATATCCACTAAAGGGCAGTAGTATTTTGAGATAATGTATATAGTTAAAGAGGTACTTTGAGGTCACTACATAGGTGTTGGTTAATGTGTGTTTACTATTTGATATACTATATTACTGAAATGTAACTTTTAATGGGATAAGCCCTATGCTATTTTGTATGATTTTGGATACATCTTTTAACTGAGTGCCTATGATTGTTTCATTAAAAGGACATTGTATTTGTAAAATTCTTTGACAAAGTCCTCAATCTAGAGGCTATGTAAAATATTTTATTTCAAATTCAGTTTGATGAAATACATGAGATTGGCATTGGGCTAATGCTTTTTACAATGTAGGTAGTTAGATAGTTAAATACAGATAAGCATACCTGTGTTAAAACCCAGTCTGAAAATCCTTTACAGAAAGGGTATGTCTGTTTATCTATTTATTGAGTGGATACTGTTAACATAGGTTATTTCCTCATACAATTGCTTTTTATAAGCTTTATAAGTATAAATGACCTGATAGAAAAAATAATTTTACATAAAGCTTTGTGTATGTAAGTGTGGCTGTTGCGTAAAGTGAAGTACATCCCTTTTCTAAGGAATACATTGTATCCTGTTGGACACACACATAATATAACCAACCGTTGTAGAATTCTAGGTTGTTTTCACAGTGGAGTAATTGCCTCAAGGTCATAAAGCTGAGATTCCTTGGAAGCCCATTTTCCAATGCCATGCTGCCCATATTAATAAGCTGAGTACCACCATCTGGGTGGATTATTTTTTCTGAGTATCAGTGCAAACAGGTTCTGATCTGAGTATTAAATATTAATATTTTAATTTCTGTTGTAAGTCTGTAATAATTTCATTTACTTATTTAGTGGAGAACATTGCAGGTAGTTAGAACTTTCACTTTGGAATAAGTTACTCACGACCATATTTAGACATAGAAGATATACATTTTGATTATATCATAACTGGAAGGGTGAAAAATTTGACAAAATTTACATTTAATTAGGTCATCATTCTATAAAAAGTAAGAACTAAAATTTAATAAAAAGAATGTATACAGTGTAACCCATTTAGCCATTTTAGACTCATTAGGAGGGCATGTGCTTTGAGTGGAGTTTAATGATAGTGGATTTTCAATCTTGCCTAGTCACCATGACCTCTGCACCCCCCCCCCGCCCCTTTTAAACCAGTTAAGATGTCCAGCTGAGGTTATAGATTTATTATGGCCTTTAAAACTGATTGCACGGGCACCTGGGTGGCTCAGTGGGTTAAAGCCTCTGCCTTCAGCCCAGGTCATGATCTCAGGGTCCTGGGATCGAGCCCCGCATCGGGCTCCCTGCTCAGCGGGGAGCCTGCTTCCTCCTCTCTCTCTGCCTACTTGTAATCTCTCTCTGTCAAATAAATAAATAAAATAAACTGATTGCACTTGGCAGCAGATCAGCCAGGAGGTGTTTGTATTTAATATTAATTTTACAATTCATTATATTACTCTGACTAGTACCTCCGACTGTACAAAAAGGATGATACTTGCTTGGAGCTTATAACTGATTGCTAAATGTAAAATTTCAGTCATGGACTTACTTGTGTTAACTAATTGAACAAGTCTGTCTATATAGTTCCATTTCATCCTCACATTGAAGCAACATTTTATTGTTTGAGTGGAATCCTGTTTCACCTAGTACTATATTAACTGCAATATTAAATAGTTAGCTGATACCACTTCCTTTTTTGAACTTCGTTTCTTAGCCCAGTACCTACTCAGGCACGTGCATATGTGTGGACACCTCCACCTCTGCTTTTCTTTTTGAAGTTGATGCCTTCTATAGTCAAGTAACCAGTAACTAGAGCGCAGAGTTGATTAGGGAGTTAAAATAGTGGGGCAGGGTGCCTGGGTGGTTCAGTGGGTTAAAGCCTCTGCCTTCGGTTCAGGTCATGATCTCAGGGGTCCTGGGATCAAGCCCGGCATCGGGCTCTCTGCTCAACAGGGATCCTGCTTCCTCCTCTCTCTCTGTCTGCCTCTCTGCCTACTTGTGTTCTCTCTCTCTGTCAAATAAATAAATAAAATCTTAAAAAAAAAATAAAATAGTGGTGCAATATACTGGTAAATGTTTACTTCTGTGCCTTTTATGACTATTATTTAAGATTTTAAAATAGTGGAAGCTTGAAATTAACTGTCTTTGACTTCCTTTTTCCTTCGACTTGGTTTTTTCTTAGACGATTTATCTTAACTCTATATATAATGCTTGGAACATATGACTTAGGCACTCAGTAAATGTTTGAGCACTATTGACTTTTTATAGCTGGTACAATAAGGTAATTTCGACTCAATCTGATTGTGTAATACTAGGTCTGTAAGGTTGTATTTTTTCATAAAGTATGAATCCATTTGGTTGTTTCTTACAGTATAATTCTTTCATTTATTTATTCATGTTTCTAAAATAAGTGACGGTCCAATTAGGCACAGTCTGAAATATAGGAAACACAAGAATGGATGAGACAAGAGATGGGCCTGCCTCTTTCATGGAGCTTATAGTTTCCCCGTGGGGATAGATATTAAAAGATAGTGATTTACTTAGAGTTGTGACTAGTATTACAAGGAAAAATGCAATGCATAATGAGCACACAGCATAATACAGGCTCTATACCTTGCCTTTGGTATGTGGAAAGTAACATTTAAGCTGAGACTTAAAGATTCCAGGCAGCAGTTGTAGGGAGGGTGTGCTGCACGTGTATGCATGTGTCTTGCTAGAAGAGGTACACGTAGCAGCAAGCTGTGTTGAGTGCTTTCGGTGACTTGACTTAGCATTTTTTAAAATCATGCTAACTTGCAATGCTTATTTATTGATCTCATTAATTATTTTAATCTGGAAAAATAAATGATTTTTTGAAGGCAGTTATTTTTGTGTGTAGAAATAGCTTTAAATGACAAGGCCTCCTTTCACTGTATGGGAAAATGCCATGTCTTAAAACTTTTTATGGATTGCTTGTCAGTCACAGAGTATGAGTTGGCCAAGAATTTCTATTGGAGAAAATCAAAACTATTGTAAAGCATTTAATCATTTACAAATATTTTCTAGCCTAATGAGACTTTTTCCAGTCATTCAACTTTAAGTGTAAATTATAGAGATGTTATTTGGAATGTTAAGATTCTTTTTCAAGAGGGTTTAAGAAAACTTAATATTGAGGAGTTTTATAATTAAGTTTATCTTGAACTTGAAGCCTCAATTTTAGCAACGTGTTTTCTAATGGGCCTGCTGTGTCACTATTCAACTGATAAATCGGGGAGGGATGTTTTTAAACCCGTTTCACAGGATTTATGAGCAATTGCACAATACCTAATGGAGGCATATTTAATCTGGTAATGATCTTGATTAGAAAAAGGATGGATCTGGGAGTTTTAAATTCTGAAACTGAGGGTTCTATCCCCAGAATGCTCTTTGGTTATTATTTAGTGCTTTTTCTTAACTTATCTCTTAATATATTTACTTGTAAGATGGAATTAAACTTGATTTCTACTTTGTATAGCTGTTTTGAGAATTGCTAAATTTATATTCTTGTTCTGTAAGTTTATACTATTATAAATGCAAGTTATTTTAAAAATAGTTTTAAACACCGATATTCAAAGCAAAGTTATGTGCTATTGTAATTACAAAGGACCAAAAAAGACTTTCTTGACCACAGGGGTGATTAACTGTTGGAATAAACTACAAGCAAAGTTGTGTAACCTCCATTCCTCAAATAACATCTTAAAATTGGATTACCAGTTACTGAAGTGCTGCCTGCTTTCTTAAACTTTTATGAGAAAACATATCTGTTGTTGTCCATTGATCAAATATAGATTGAAGTCCTAACTCTGCCACTTACTAGGGAGATGACCTCTGGTGAGTCCCTTAAGCCTGTCTGAACCTCAGTTTCCTCTGGGTTGTTAAGAGGATTAAGGGACATTAAGTGAAATGGTATATGTAAGGAGAAGGTTGGTACAAAATTACTGTGCTTTTTTCCTTCTAAGTCTACTTCAATAAATAAATAAATACCATAGCCTCATTGCTGTGAATACTTTTATTTATTTATTTTTTTAAGAATTTTTCTTATTCCGAGGGGAGTAGTGTGGAACAAACTATTTTGAAGCTCGAGAGCCCTCCATGTCCCCCTTTCAAAGTTGTTGCTGTTTTGCATTTAACTTAGTTGTTTGTAGCAGTTGCTATTTTAAACAGTTTTGAATTAAGTGATGTTTTTGAGATGTGTTCTGCCTGGTGTGGTCATGTGATGTGCACATAACATAAAGTGTTCCTACAAGTTATGAGAGTAGCGGTTACTTCTTTGGAACTGCTTGTATTTTTAGGTTCTCTCTTAGTAACAGTCAAGCTTCTAACACTCAGCATGTGAGATGAACTTCATCTGTTTTCTTGCAAAATAAAAAAACTTCCGCTGTTTTCACAATCTAAGCATTCAGTAAATTTGTCTTAATTCTTACTAACATTTCTCTTTGAACATCTGCTTTATTTACAAACGTTTCCCATCATTAGTCTGTCATTCTTCTATTATGACTCTTTTACCATGTCTGTGTTTAACTTATAGGTTCTGTCTTAACCTATAAAATTTATGGGGATAAACAGTCAGAAGTATTTAATTCATAATTTGTAATCTTTAAAATACAATTAAGAAAAATAGTTTTTTGTCAAATGCATGCTTTGTTCCCTCTGCCTCCTCCCTGCCCCCTAGCATCAGTAAGTGCCGTAATACCAGCTCAGAACTTTTCTACTTAATCAGTAGAGCTCTATCAATATGAGGTAGACTTTTGTTATTGTTTGAGGAAAATCATCCCTGGACTGGACAAAAATAGCAATTTTGGGAGTAGTTAGTTTACATCAGCCACTTGAAACCCAGATAGCATGTATGGAAAAATATGTCAGAGAGCTAGTAATCTTTTATGCACTGAAGTGAAGAAAATAGGCTAAGAATCAACTTCTTACCCAGAAAATGATTACCCACCTATTACAGTGTAACTTAATCGGGGAAATGTTGAGCTGAGTTGCTTGTCCCACATAGAGGTTGGTAGAGATGTGCAGTCTGGGGGAGGGATCTGGGCAGGAAGTAAGTCTTCGGCATATGGGCGGTGATTGGGGCGTTTGAGAGATTGACAGTACCCGGGGGCAGGGGCTAGAATGGGCAAGAAATGATATCTCTGGAGAAGAGGAATCCTTTAGAAAAAGAAATGAAGGGATAACCGAAAAGGTAGGGAGAAAACCACGGAAATGGAACATCCTAAGGAAAGACAAATAGTTCAAAAAGGAGGTAAGAGTCAACCTAATGAGGTAAATGGCCAAGGAAGATGAGGTCTGGGGAAAAATGCCCTTTGGATTTAGCACCAAGGATCTCAGGGCAGTTTTAATGGCTGTTGGTTAAAAGAAAGCCAGACTAGAGGGCCGAGGAGTATATGGGAGGCATGAAGGATTGTTGTTGTTGTGTTTTAATTGTTTTTTGTTTTTATTCTGGAAGCTTGACTGGGAAAAAAGAATAGTGGTAGGAGGGAGATACTGTTTTATTATTTAGGTTTTTAAATATGAAATAGTTTTTTAAGTTTTTACTATTTGTAGGGACAAGCCAATAAAGAAGTAGAAGATTATAGACAAAGATACATCAAATGGGATTAATAATTATGATTAAATCAGTATATTATGCTGATGCTTTCTCTATTTTTGTATAAAATTTTTCTTGATAAAAGCAGGAAAGACCATTAGGTATCTGTAGACTCCTCCTTTAATTTTACAGATACTATTTCTCTGCTCAAATCCTTAGTGAGTTCCTGTTACCTAAAGTCTGAACTCCTTAGAGTAGTATATAGCACAGTCCTCATGATTTGCTCTATTTCTATCATCCAGCCCCATCTCTCAGAGCTACCTAGCATTTCACCTTGTGATCCAGGAACACTAGGAAACTTGAGGTTCCCTGAACGTGTTTTGCCACTTCTTGTTTTTTTCCGTTTACTTATGTTGTTACTTCACCACTGAATACTTCCCTTCCTTTCCAATTCTCCCCTCTTATGCTTAAGATTTCCCAACTTTGAAGACTACTGTCAATTCTTCTCTAGCCCCTCCCCATAGTGATAATTATCTGCTTTGTGTTACCATTTTACTTTTGTCAGATTGATCACATAATAATGTGACATGATTTTTACTATTGTATCTCTGGCCTCCTGCTTTAGCTCCTTGAGAGGAGGTACCATGTCTGACTAATCTTTATATTGCCACACCAAACTCTGTGCCTGGTACATAGTAGTCAAACAATAAATAGGTGTTGAGTGAGTAAATGGAAGGTGTAGCCCTCAGAATTAAGTGATTCGCCCATAGCCATGAATTGGAGCTGGAACGTAGATTTTCTAGGTAAATTCCATGTATGTTTTAATTAAGGCTTACTATGGTGATTTGTTGTAGAAGGTATTAAGGCATCTGTAGAATGAGTGATCAATAGATGGAATCTGCAAAAAAAAAATAGAGGGTATCTTTTTTTTAAAGATTTTATTTATTTATTTGACAGAGAGAGAGAGATAGAGAGAGATATCACAAGTAGGCAGAGAGGCAGGCAGACAGAAGGAAGCAGGCTCCCTGCCGAGCAGAGAGCCCGATGCGGGACTCCATCCCAGGACCCTGAGATCATGACCGGAGCCGAAGGCAGAGGCTTAACCCACTGAGCCGCCCAGGCGCCCCAAAATAGATGAAATCTTAAATGAAGTCCTATATTTAGAGGGAATAAAAAGAAAACTTCTAATAGTTTTAGTTAAGTATGTTCATGAAATTCAGATCATTCTCTCAGGAATATGATGAGGTCAATGTACTGTGGGGTGCTTCAGAATCAGTTTTGTTGAAACTAAAAAAGTAAAAGCTAAAGCATTCTTTGACATCTAAAAGTCAAATATGCATTAGTTTTTAGCATCAATTTATATACTACACAGTAAACTAGAATTTAAGCATTATATTTTGAAACATTTGGCCTCTTAGGCATATTATTATATATGTAAAAGTGAACTTTTGCATTGTTACTTGAAATGAGTGCTTAAGTTGTTTCAAGATGAATTGATTATATGTAAAATAAACTTGTTAAGTGTGCTTATTTTACATATTTACCTTTATGACTTGATTTTTGTTATTCAACAGTTTTTAAAAATCAACCACTTTTTGCCTAACTTCTTATCTTTTTCCCATCTCAACAACTAGAGCTGGACTGGCCATTATGGAGGAGGAGCTGCAGCACTCGCACTGTGTGAATTGTGTCAGTAGACGGTGTATGATCAGACCAGAGCCTGGGATTTCCTGTGACTTGATTGGTTGCCCATTGGTGTGTGGAGCAGTATTCCATTCTTGTAAAGCTGATGAACATCGACTTTTATGTCCATTTGAACGAGTGCCTTGCTTAAATAGTGACTTTGGATGTCCGTTTACAATGGCTCGAAATAAAGTTGCTGAACATCTAGAAATGTGTCCTGCAAGTGTGGTGTGCTGTACTATGGAGTGGAACCGATGGCCAGTTAGTTATGCAGATCGGAAATCATACGAAAATCTAAGCAGAGATGTTGATGAAGTGGCACAATTAGATATGGCTTTGGCCCTTCAAGACCAAAGGATGCTCTTAGAATCTCTCAAAGTAGCCACCATGATGTCAAAAGCGACTGATAAAGTATCAGAATCTAGAGAACAAATCTCAGTTAAATCAAGTGTCCCAGAAATACCACATACTAATGGTTTGGTGTCTGTTGATGAAGAATCTTATGGTGCACTTTATCAAGCTACTGTAGAAACAACCAGAAGTTTGGCTGCTGCTTTAGATATCCTGAATACTGCCACAAGAGACATTGGCATGTTGAGTACAAGCCTTTGTGCTTCCCCAAATGAAATGAGTGAAGAGCAAGATACCAGAGGAAGCTTGCAGAATAGACACTTGAAAGACCAGGACCATTTTTATGAGGATGAGATAGGAGCAGTAGGTGGAATTGACCATAATGACGCAAGTCTGAATGTCCAGTCTGAACAAAATGGGTCAAGTGATTTATTGTGTGACTCGAGTAACAGTTCTTATGGCACTTCTGCTCTTTGTAATGGCTTTTCTTTGGAAAATATATGTACGCAGGCCATAGAGCAAAATCAGAAATTACATGGTGATTCAAAACAAAATAACTTAACAAATGGAGAATGTATAGCATCAGATGGCACATCACAACCTTCCAGTTCACTTTCAGTAGCAGCACAACTTAGGGAAGTAATACCATCTGGTGCTTTGCCTAATGGCACAGTTCAGCATATCCTCATGCCAGATGGTGAGGGTGAAGGAACATTGTGTTGGAGAAAAGTAGACTTAGGGGACTTGAGGAATGTGGATGTCTTATCTTTCAATCATCCTCCTTCATTCAAATTTCTTCCTAACTCCTGTTGGTCTAAACCAAAAGAAGATAAAGCAGTAGATACATCAGATTTGGAAGTTGCAGAAGATCCAATGGGCCTCCAAGGAATAGATCTAATCACAGCAGCATTGCTGTTTTGCCTAGGAGATTCTCCAGGTGGGAGGGGTATCTCTGATAGCCGCATGGTTGATGTTTATCACATTGACTTTGGGACTCAGACTTTTTCACTTCCATCTGCAATATTAGCTACAAATACAATGGTTGGGGAAATAGCTTCAGCTTCAGCTTGTGATCATGCCAACCCACAGCTTTCAAATCCAAGTCCTTTTCAGACACTTGGGCTGGATTTAGTATTGGAATGTGTTGCTAGGTACCAGCCCAAGCAGCGTTCAATGTTTACATTTGTTTGTGGACAGTTATTTAGAAGAAAAGAATTTTCTTCACATTTTAAGAACGTGCATGGTGACATTCATGCTGGACTCAATGGCTGGATGGAACAGAGGTGTCCTTTAGCGTATTATGGTTGTACCTATTCTCAGCGTAGATTTTGTCCATCAACACAAGGGGCAAAGATTATACATGACCGCCATTTGAGGTCATTTGGAGTTCAGCCATGTGTATCTACAGTATTAGTAGAGCCTGCTAGAAACTGTGTATTGGGATTGCGTAGTGACCATCTAAGTAGTCTTCCTTTTGAGGTCCTACAACATATTGCAGGCTTTCTTGATGGCTTCAGTTTATGCCAGCTCTCATGTGTATCCAGGTTAATGAGGGATGTATGTGGCAGCCTGCTTCAGTCTCGCGGAATGGTCATACTGCAGTGGGGAAAAAGGAAGTATCCAGAAGGAAATTCGTCATGGCAAATAAAAGAAAAGGTTAGTTTAATCTTAACCATATCATCCCTTTATCTGACATACAGTAGACACTTAATGTTGCAGATTTAATAAAATTAAGATCTTGTTGAAAAATTGACCATCCTTAAAACTTATACTTTAATCTGACAGACATTTTTAAAAATAATGATTAATGAAAAACTAGGTTAGAATTGTTTGTCATAATCACGTATTTATTGCAGACATCCTAATGCTAGGTTCTAATCTAATATAGCCAAGGCCACTTCTGTTTTTTCATACTGTTTTTCTATACTCAGTTCTTCTGTAACAACTCCTTTTGAGTCCATGTTAACCACCTTCCAATTTGAACTCCATATGAAATGTTTTCACCATCGGACAATGGAGAAAGGAAGGAGAAGGTTTTGTGCTGCTTACAATTGGCAGTTTCTCTCCTTTCCTAGCAACTTCTTTCTTAGAACTTGGTTATTTCAGATAGAACTTAAATAGGGAGAAATGAGAAAAATTATAACTGCTACTACTAGTAAGTGACCAGTGGAGTATTTGAGGGCTAGAAAATATGATGGATGTTGAAATGTGTTAGGTCGAAGTGAGGAAAGAGTAGGGTACTTGGATTTGATATTGTTGGTGGGGGGCTCTGTGTTAGTACGGTACAAGAAAATGTTGCATATTGGAGTCTTGAATTGGAGATTTAGGCAGATCTGGGAGCAAGTTTTGGGTCCACCATTTTTCTCTTGTGAAAATCCACTTTTTCACATTTCTTATTCTTCTTCTTATTATACACCCAACATGGGGCTCAAACTCACATCCCTGAGATCAAGAGTCGCATGCTCTACTGACAGCCTGCCAGGCACCTCTACTTTTGCCCACCTTCTGTTTGAGGCACTATCTAATAGAAACTAGAAGGCATTATAAATATCTTTTATTGCAGGAGTTTTTCATATTAGAATATTTATAATATATTTTGCATTTTATAAAGTAGAAAAAATTTGGTAAATTTCACCTTGGTTACACAAAGTTTGTATTTCTGGATACTTTGTTCTTACCACCCTAAGATTTTCTCTTTTACTCACTGCTCCAGTTTTTCAGAATTTTACACCTTCTTTGTTCTTCTGAGGCTTTGACCAACAAATGAACACACTATTTATTTTATGATTTTTTTTCCAAATGGGAATTTTGATGGCAGAAAGTTTCATACTTGCTGTGTATATGTTTATATACACATACAGAGGACTTGGTGTCTTTCTTCCATTTGGGATGGGCGACTGTAAGCACAGTCTCATTTTGTCCTCGCCCACTAGTATTGACCTATGGGGTGAAATATTTTCTGGGGATTCTATTCCTGCAGAAAATCTTATCTAATCTTGGAGTTTAAATTGCTGTTATTTATACAGGTGACTTACACATCTATATCCTGGCACTTTCTCCCGAACTCCAGAGCATTATATATAAGTATCTCCACTTGATTATCTCACAACTTCATCAGACTCAACATGTCCAACCCACTCCGCAACTTTATCCCTCCTTTTTCTTTTTTTAAAGATTTATTTATTTTATTTTAGAGAGCTTGCATGCACAGTGGGGAGGGGCAGAGGGAGAGAGAGAATCTCAAGTAGGTACCTGGCTGAGTGCCAAGCCCGTTGTGGAGCTCGGTCTCACCACCCTGAGATCATGACCTGAGCCGAAATCAAGAGACGGGTGGTCAACTGACTGAGCCACCAGTCAGTATCACCAGAGGGGCAATAGGTGCCCCTCTATTCCTCTTTATCTCAGCAAGTGGTAGGGTGCCTGGGTGACTGTTGGTTTAGGGTCTGCCTTCGGCTGAGGTCATGATCTCTGGATCCTGGGATTGAACCCTGCGTCAGGTGTGGCGGGCTTCCTGCTCAGCAGGAAGCAAGTTTTCTTGCTTCTCTCTCTCTCTCTCTCTCTCTCTCTCTCTCTCTCTCTCTCCCCCCCTCCTTCTCCTCCTCTGCCCCTACCCCCTGCTCATTCTCTCTCTCTCTCAAATAAATAAAGTCTTTAAAAAAGAGAAAAAAAGCTAGGAAAAAGCTTGATTTAAAAAAACAATCTCAGCAAGCGGCATTATCATCTATCATATTGCCTAAACCAGGAATTTGGGAGTTAGCGTTGACTTTTTTTTCCCCCTTTATTTTCATATCTAGGTAATCATAAAGTTTTCTTGAGTCTTCCTTCTTCATACCTCTTAGGTTTGCTTTACTGTTTCCACCGCCATTTACCTCGTCTGTCCCCTTCAGCTCTCTCTTGCTTACCACAAAAGTCTAACTGGATTTCTATTCCTAACTGGGTCCCTCTCCAACATAGTCTCTACATAAGAACTAGAGTGATAAATATTTTCTTAAATACAGTTCTTAAGGGGCGCCTGAGTGGCTTAGGCTCATCACGATCTCAGGGTCCTGGGATCAAGCCCCACATCCGGCTGTCTGCTCAGCAGGGAGCCTGCTTCGTCCTCTATCTCTGCCTGCCTCTCTGCCTACTGTAATCTCTCTCTCTGTCTGTCAAATAAATAAATAAAATCTTTTTAAAAAATACAGTTCTTAAGACTGTAGTGTTTAAAAACTAATGTTTGTTCGTTGCTCTGGGACAGAGAGGACTCCTTAATGAACCTTTAAGACTTTATACTCTTGTCCTTACTTAACCTCCTCAGTTTCCTCTTGTCATTTTATATTCCAGCTATGTTGATTTACCTAGAGTTTCCCGATGTTTTCTTTCTGACTTCTTGCCTTAAGGCCTTTGAATTTGCTATCTCTAATACAGTAACTATATTTGAGCATTTGCAATATGCTAGACATTGTGCTAATAAGCATTTTACTTCTGTTTACCTATTAAATCTACTGTCTCTATTTTATGGATGAAGAAACCAAAGTTTAGAGAGATGAATTAACTTCTCCAACTAATTGATGGATTCACACCTAGGGAACCTGTCTCTGGAGCTTGTGATCTTCATCTTCTCACTATATACCCTGCTCACTCTACAGATCTTACTTCTTCAGGAAAGCCTTCTGGAACCCCACCCTGAAGTTTTCAGGGAAGTGTATTGCTCTGGTTCATGTGGTGCTCATTTATATACCACTGCTCTGTATACCCGTACTAGAGCACTCTCCATGCTGTTTTGTAATTCACTGATGAATTGCCAGTTTCATTAGACTGTAAGTTTCTTGAAAAGTGAGACTCTCTGGGAACCAAAATATTACTGCCTAGAACAGCACTGCCACATAGTAGGCACTAAGTAAGTACTTGAGGAATACTTCTGAATGAAAAATTGGCCCACTGCTAAGAAGCCTTGCATCAGGAGATGGGCATCATCCATTTTTTTCTGAGTTTGTTTCACCAGACTCTTGTGGCATTCAGGGGGCTGTCTGCTGCCATGGAATCTTTCATGAATTTGTTCTGCTGAGGCTTAACGGAACTCCTAATTCTTACTGTAGTTTCATAGGATTAGGGGATTGTAAGGGAGGCTAGTGACACTTGTAATCTATCGGTAGCTACTCTCTAGATCCTCATGGACTCCTGAGAAAGAACTCCACAGGAGGCATAATTGATATAACCCTAAGGAATATAGGGAGTAAGTACCCTTTGTGCTGAGCAGTGCTGATTTCTATTGCCAGCTGAAAAGTCAAAGTGTTCCCATGGAATCTGAAAACATCTAGTCACGTTGGAAGGCGTTGCCCTCCTTTCCTGAGAAGCTCTGAGTGCTGAGGGCTTTCCTCAAATCTATAGCCACTTTCTAGAGTATCCACTGTTTACTGTGCATTTAGTGTGCCCTAACATTTCCCTGTTGATGAGCTTAGCTAGGATGCCTAGGCCTGATCTGTCCCATTCATGCTTATTACCTGTGTCTGTCCTCCATTCTTGCTTATTTCCTGTGTTCAGACAGCTTTGTATTTAGAATTGTAGAGATGAGAAGGGGCCACAACTGTCATTGCTGAACTAATAAGATGACATTGTTTCTAGGCTTGGAGCTGCTGAGTGGGTAAAAGGGGAAATAGCTCGTATTTTTACCAACAGACACATAAATAGGGATAACGGGTGAATTTTTGCCTAGAAATGCATTTTACAATGATTTGGAATAAAATAAGATTCATTTTACAGAAGTGTTGTATGTAAGTTTTCAGAAACATTTTGAATAAAGTGAGTACTTGTATTCATGAATATTACTAAGTACCTTTGGTACTTATAAATAGTGGAATAAGGTACCTTGGCATATTATTAGTGTATTTTTAAAAAAGATTTTACTTGTTCGAGAGAGAGAGTGAGCCCGGTGGCAGGGGGTGGGGGCGGTGAGTGCCATGTGAGTAGGGGGAGGGGCAAAGGAGAGGGAGAAGTGGAAAGAGACTACACTGAGCAGGGAGCCCAGGGCAGGGATTGATTCCAGGATCAATTGATTGATCCCAGAGATCATGACCTGAGCCGAAGGCAGATGCTTAATTGTCTGAGGCACCCAGGCATCCCTATAAGGTTATGATTTTTACAAAATTGCTTAGGAGTGCCTAGGTGGCTCAGTCAGTTAAGCATTTGACTTTGGCTCAGGTCATGATCTCAGGTTCCTGGGATCAAGTCCTGTGTCGAGCTCTGCGTGCTCAGCTGGGGAGTCTGCTTGAGAGTCTCTCTCTCCCTCTCCCCTTCCCTCAGTTCACATACTGTCTCTCTCTTTCTCTCTCAAATAAATAAAATCTTTTAAAAAATGGCTTAATAAGCCAAGTTGGATGTAGTTTTTAATGTTGAGTTTTGCATTTTAGTTCTTTCTTTTTGGTTACTGCATTTATTGAAGTTATAATGTCATAGATTTATCTTACAAGTGTGGATTCATCCTAGAAGTATTTGATAAACAGATCTGCCTCCAAGTGGATTTACTCCTTTTCAGTTTTGTAACTGACTGCTTGGAACTTTATATTGGATATTTGTCTAACAGTAGAAATGTTTGCAGTTAGAGTAAGAAGTGTATTTTGATTCTTATAAATTGACTTGTTTAAATCTGAAGTAGAATTTTCTTTTAGGTATGGCGATTCAGTACTGCATTTTGTTCTGTTAATGAATGGAAATTTGCTGACATCCTAAGCATGGCTGACCACTTGAAGAAATGCAGTTACAATATTGTAGAGAAACGGGAGGAAGCAATCCCATTGCCGTGTATGTGTGTGACACGAGAACTCACTAAAGAGGGACGTTCACTTCGCTCAGTTTTAAAACCTGTACTTTAAGAACTGCAACTCCACTTGTGCATACATGCAAACACCTAGTGTAATTTCTTTGTAATATGTGACACTTTATTAATGTATTAAAGATTACAACTAGCTAAATTTATTGCCACTCTGTATATAATGTCTGGAAGTGACATATATTTTTATAAAGTACTGTTTAGTTGGAAAAATGTTGCCTTAATGTTTGAAATGTGTGAAATTTTTGGAACTTGCTGGACAGGGTGATTTTAATTTTTAGCGACATAATTTTCAGAATTAGTATTTTTAATGGTGTGCATATTTTGGTTTTTAAATCTTTTGTTTCTTAAACTAATAAGATCCTGACCAATTTGTCCCTCATGTTTTCTGTGGGTTATAACCCATGCATTCAGAAAGCAAAACTTTGATTCAAATTTTTGCAGCGTAGGTTTTTTCAGATAAAGACATTCAATTGCTTAAGGACTGCCCTAAGATCATTTTAAGATTGTTATTTTCTAGTGCTCCCCTTAAATGATTATGGATACATAGGTGATCTTTAATATATATTTACATAATATTTAAAATCATGACTAATGTTTGGTGGTGCGTTTATCATGTTTTAAAAATACCCACAAAAGTGTTTTCACTTTATGTATTTGCAACTCTCATACAGAGAGTGACCATGTGCGACTTCCTTTTTTCTTAGACACCACATCCAAAGACTCAACAGCAGTGTGTTTTGTGACAGGTTAAAGTGAAAACCAACAAAATGCCTGTGAATTTATTATAATTTGAAACTGTTCATGTTATGATATATTTGCAAGGTTTTTGATATTTGGAAAGAAGAAAATATACCTCATTTAAAGTTCAGATTAGGCATATTGTGTGAATAAATTTCAAATATTTAGAATGCAAAGGGCTTTCTTTCCAAAGCATTTAGAATTTTTGCCTTTTTATGTTTATAAAAATCACAACTATATTGTTTTAAGATGTTTAACAACGTGAAATTTGCTTTCTTTGTAAAATGACAATCATGAAACGGAGAAACCTGTCTTGGTTGACAATCTCCTTAAAACATTTCCAGGTTTATTTCCCATAGATTTCTCTACCAAAAGAGTAAGAATTGCATCTTTGTATAAAGATTAAGATATAAGAGAAAAATATTCAAAGTCCTATTCTTGAAGTATTTTATGGTAGTTTTCAAATTGATTTACACTATTATTAACCTGATGTGGTGAGTTAAAAAAATGAATATATTAGTATTTAGAAATAAATTGCAAAGATGAGGAATACTTAAATAATTTGTTTGAAGTGACTTTTGGTATTTGGTAGTCTGAAGTGGTGACAAGTTACCTTGCTATAAAATATCAAACTTCTATTGTGTTGTCTCTTCCTACCTTGGTCCCTGAGAGTGCTCTCTTGTTGCTAGGGTAACAATACTATGGCAGTCAGACTGGACAGAGGTGTTCCTTGGGCATTAGAAAAGAATTCTGATCTGCTTTTGACTTCTTTTGGTTGGATCAAGCCCTTATTACAGTTGAAAATAACAGCATAAAAGACTAATCAATTGTTTTGCATCACCTATCATTTCATTTAGTAGGATAATTGTCAGTGCTTAAACTTTAAACTGTGAGGTTGAATTATATCAATAGTCTATTTCTGAAAAAGTCAGAAATAAGGTCAAATACTGTAAAATATAACTGCCTTTTAAAGTTTTGCTGAAGAATGTGTCTGGTTAGGATAGCACAAACATTAACTTTTTGTTTTATGGTTGTGCTTGTTTGGTTTTTAAGTTCAGACTTCTTGTTTCTACACTGGATCATGAGATACTTAACAGTTTTCCACCTTATATTTCTTTTACACATCTTTGGCTGTTTTCTTTTTTGTTTGTTATGCCACCATACAATTTTGTTAAAATGTTTTCTTTGTGCAACATTTGTTCAAATTCTAATAAAATTAATATTTTCCCTTTATGTGGCTCAGTAACTTAAAAGGAAAAACTTTCATATAAATAAAATTTTAACACGTGTTGGACAGATTCCAAACACACTGTTTCTAAGTGTAGATTTTCTGCATGTTGTTGTTGATTGTTGATTATCATTGCTCATCCATGTTTTACTGGTGAGCATTCATTTTTTTTTTTAATACAGAAAACTCATTAGTTAACTTTCTGTGCCCCTTCAGTGTTTTCCTGAAAGTAGTCCCATCTAGAGGTATTGAAAGGCTAAAGAGTTTCTGGCAATATTGTTTTTCTAAAACTTATAATGGGAACAATCTAGCCTTTTAAGCATGAAAGAGTTTGTATGTCAGTTAATTGTCATTTGAGAAGTCTTTGTTGATTTGTTAGGTTTTGTTTTGTTTTGTTTCTTTAAGATTTTATTTATTTATTTGAGAGAGAGCACAGAGGGAGAGTGAGAGGGAGAAGCCTACTTCTTGCCGAGCAGAGAGCCTTATGCAGGGTTTGATCCCAAGACCCTGGCTCAACCAACTGAGCCACCCAGGCGGCCCATGATTTCTTAGTTTTTTCTAACCACCAAGATAAAGGGCAAGTATTAGGATGGAAGAAAATATCTATATTCACTTTTATCTGCTGCCTCCTTCACCAGAACTGCATGTCTTTCTCTCTTGAGAGTGTGCTCTTGCTTGCTCGCTCTCTCCCTCCCTCTTTTCCTCTCTCTCTCCCTCTTTTCATTAATTTAATAACTGTGGTGTCCAGTGTCACCTTTTATATAATTCTCTCTCTCTCTCTCCTTTTTCTCTCTCTCTGCAATTACCTTTTGAGACTCACAGATCCGTTACAGTAGAGGTTCCCAAAATGGTCCCTGAGCCAGTAGCATCAGCATCACCTGGGAATTTGTTAGAAATGCAGATTCTTGGGTCTGTCCGTAGACTTAACCAGAAACTCTGGGGTGGAAACCAGCAATTTGCTTCAACAAAGGCCTTCAGGGGATTCTGATCACAGTGAAGTATGAGAACTCAGAGAAGAGCCTGGGACATGCCAGTTGTTCTCTTGAATGATGTGGTATTGGAGTGGGTATGTTTGTGTATATACACACATGTATATTACAAAATTAAGAGTAATGGTAATTTGTTATTAATGGTTAAATGATGTATGTTGTCTCAGTCTTAAAGCTATATGACAAAATACATTGGGTACCATGGCGGTTGGACATTTTTTTAAAAAGTAGTATTGAAAACTTACTGTTATTACTAGTATTTCACTTGTGTTTCGTCTGTTCAAAGTAAATTGCAGTGCAGTTTATAGTTCATTAGCATTAACCTTTAGACTAACTTAACCATCATTCATTCTCACTCTTGTTCAATGGTTGTAGAGTCATGTGAACATATTAGATTTCTAGGATAAAAAGAGTAGAAGTACACAAATACTGGGTTAAATCCTACAAAGATATTTGTAGGAATCCTTTCAAACCTATCATTAGGAGATATTAAAGGTTGAGTTTCTAGTTTATCAGAAGTATAGAATCTTTTTTGGTCTTTGACCCTGTGCTACATATCCTATCAATGTAGTTGCTATTATTAACTATCACCTGATAATGGATATTGGGATCTTAGCAACTTTGAAGATGAGATTTTCAAAAAAACTTCCATATCCCTTGAAAATATGGTTGCTTATATTACTATATTGATAACATATTGTTAACCTCTAGCAATCTAAATGTAGTTTTTGGCATTTGGAAGCAAAATAGATTTCTTCCCATGTTGCATCCCAACCTAAAAAGACATAGGATTTAGTAATTTTAATTTTTTTCTATGGAATAGTTATGCCAACATTAAAAAATGTTTCATGCATGACACACCATATTAGAATGTGATGTGATTAGGACCTCCAGAGGTGGATGTTCAGAATTGCAGTAGAAGAAAACAATTGGCCCTCATTCTCTCAGTAGACTGGACAAGGTCTTTTGATGGAAAGAATTTCACTGATAGGTGTTTGGCTGGTTGTTTACTGCTATAAGTAGTTTTACTTAACACGTTCATGAGGCCTAGAAAGTAAGAGAATACTAATTATCCCTTTAAAGAAAATCAACTCATCAATGACTCATCCACTGTATTTAATGTAATTCAGTGATGGATTTAGTTAGGTTTTGATGTAAATCTGAATTCCAAATAAAGTTTTGAGGTGCGTAAGTAAAGACAGACCAACTTTAGTAAACTTCGTTCTAAGTAAGAGAACAGGTTGGTTTCTTCCAAAAGGATGGTTTCTTCCTAGTGTCACCTTTTATGTAATTATTTTCTTTGATTTAAAAGATCAAAGTAAAAATAAATAAAAGATCAAAGTAAGTTTAAAAGATAAATCCTTTCAAGTTTCTATTTTAATGATGAAAAAACTGAGGTACTCAACATTGAGGTACTGATGACTGGGGGTATTTCAGAGAAATGTTCACTTTTCTACTTTACTAATAAAGAGAAGGGACAGTTAGATATAAGGAAATTACTTTGGAAAATATTGTTGCCTAAGTATTTTGGAAAGAAATATTGGATAATACCAAGAGTGAAAAGGTAGAAATAAAGTATAGGTGTTGTTCTGAAAATCCTTTGTAAAAACTAGGTCTTTTGCTGAGTTTTTACAAGTATTCTTTTGTATCTGTGATTGGTAAGATTCTATAAATTTATTATTTGCTACATATATTTATTTGCATATATAATCTTCATAAATTGGCTAAGTGGATTTTAATACATCTTGAGATATATTAATGGAGATACATCTTGAGGTGCTTTTTTTTTGGTACCTCAGAACATTTTAGAACTGACATTTTGTATTCAGAATGCTCGACATTCAAATGTGTTATTTGGGGAGTGATTTTCATAATTTAATAACTACAAAGAAATAGGTTATCAAGATGCTTCATGAATGTGCCCTATAGAAATATAGTAAAAGGTCATTGATATGAATCTCCTGTTTTCTTTTTTTTTCTTTTTGATGTGCTGGCCTGAGTATTGTTTACTATGAAGAAAAGCATTTCAGAAGCAATCTGACAACATTAAGTATGTGTCTTTTCAATAACAACCAAAGATTTTAAGCATCCCCTAAATCATTTTATTAATCTACTTGCATGCAAGTATTGTGACAGGATGTGGTTCTTCAGTACATAGCTAGTCTAGTGGCAGTAATATTGTGTGTTTGAAAATAATAAAACTCTATTTATGTTGAACTCTTAAGACTGACCAACTCATCAAGTCAAATTATCCTTTCCCAGGAAAAGCAAATTCATCAGGTTTGCTTTATGTTTAATTTTTATGCTTTTCTAATATAAATTGCTAGAATTATTTTCTTCTCAGACAAGATCCTTAAACATATGAATAGGTTGATGTATGTGTTGGTTCATTCTTTGCAAAGGAACGGACTAGAGTTAGCTTTCTGAACCCCTTTCAGTCAAAGAGTAACATAAATTGTTACATTATTATTCATTGATCTAAGATAAAAACAGTAGCAACAATGTGTTATTGCTCACAAGATTGAAGTTGAAGATAGGAGATCCTGCCCTTTGCTGCCTTCCTGGAATTTTCTTTTCCCTGAAATCCTCTTTTCTATGTTGTCATTACTTCTTTTTTACGCTATGACTTCAATTTTCTGACCTGGTGATCAGAATAACCTAGATGAAGTACATAGTGTTTTTAAAAACTTGTTCTAATCAGCATATGTTGAGTGGTTTTGGTCAGTAAGTTTAGATTTGATTAAATAATATATTCGGCTTCTTTTAAAGTCTCAGCTCACAAATTTGTAGTGTTAAAAAGCTGAAATATCAGCATTCAGGTTTAACAACATTATTTGATTAAAAGAAATCAAGTTGTTGAAATGGACATGATCATAAGTATAATATCTGTTCCAGAGTAGAATTACCCAGTGAATAATTATGTCAAGTGGGTGTCTTTTATATCAATTGATAACTTTAAAAACTAGACTTATATTAGAGATTTGAAATAGAAAATGGTATTGATTCCCTACAACATTCCAATAGCTTTGTGATAAAAACTCATAAAGAAATAAATTGCTTTGAATGGATAATAATTCAGTGGAAATGAATTCTTAAGATTTTTGTGCTGCATGTAAAATGTTAAAATTGTATCATTCACTTGGTCAGTTTTTAAGCACCAATCAGTCCTAAAAACTTGAATATATTCTGAAAGGTAATTGCACTGACTCATTCACTTACCTCAGATGTCAGTTAGATTCCAATATATCTTCTTTCCCCTGATTTACATTAATAGTTGGTTTTTCCTTATATGCTAAGGGATATGGTATTTCTTGAAAAATATGCTAAGTGAAAGAAGTTAGATACAAAAGTCCACAAATTATGATTCCATTTATGTGAAATATCCAGAATAGGTAAATCCATTGAGACAGGAATCAGATTAATGGCAGGAGGGGTGGGGATAGTGGGAAGTGACTACTTAATGGGTACTGGTTTTGTTTTAGTGATGAAAATACTCTAGAACAAGATAGTGTTGATTATACAACATTGTAAATGTACTAAATGCCACTGATTTGTACATTTTAAAATGGTAAGTTTTATGTTATATGTATTTAACCACAATTACAAAGTGGGAGTAATTTGTAGTTATTACCAAAGCCAAAAATTACCTTGTCTCAAGGTTTGTGAAATGCTCAAGTATGGTTTAAAATTAATTTACAGCATTAGTAATGTGACAGATTTATTCAGGTTAAGTTCCTAATGAAATTCATGAATCCCATCACAGAAGTACTGCTAACAACAGCAAAAATAAAGTTGTAATTCATCACAATTTCTTCAATACAATTTGGACAGTGAGCAATTGGCTTCCATGTCATTGTTCATATTTCATTTTTTACTTTTTCTTATGATGCCATGGGGAACATCTCCCATCCAAGTACTAACCAGGCCCGACCCTGCTTAGCTTCCGAGATCAGACGAGATCGGGCGCGTTCAGGGTGGTATGGCCGTAGACTCCATGGGGAACATCTCAATCACGTTTTCTAAAGGTCTGTTTTTAAAATCATGCTTTGAAAAAACAATTTGTATAATTTTCAGGATCATTTTTTATAGTTTTATACTTTGTGTTCCTTTTAAAGAGCAAATACAGTGATGTATTACGTAAGACTAATAAATTGAACCATTGTATACATTTTGTATTCTTTTTTATTATCTTATGGGAAAAACATTTGAATCTTGGGATTGGTAGGTACTTTAATGATCATTTAGTGTCTCGTTTTCTATTTGGAGAAATCGAAGCTGAGTTTGTCAGTGTGTGTTCCTTCAACAGGTATTTATTGAGCACTCACACCAGGTACAGCAGCAGAGGCTTGATTCTGGAAGGTTGTGATGTGCCTAAGGCTACACAGGGAATTGCTACTCGTTCCCTTCCCCTCCTCATCTTTCTCCACCTGCTCTTCCTTCTCCTAAAATCTAGTAACTATGCCAGATATATGGACCAATGGAGAAGTTCCAGAGAAGGAAATGCTTTAGGCAGAGATTCACTTTAAATGGTTCTTTGCATAAATCTTCCCCAAACACTTTAAAGAGATGTTCTTTGGTGCAGTAAAATACACATGATCATGAATAATCTATTAAAGAACACAATTACTAACAATTAAATTTACTTTCATGACTTTGGGAAGAAGTATTTTCATATTACTTTAAGCCAATTATTTTCCACTGTTTTCTAAGGAGCTGACTAGAAAAATATTCATTGCATTCTTGGTTTAAAAAAGTTAAATTACTTTGCAAATAACTGTGCCTCTGATGTGATTGGGGGTACATATGTCACTCAAGGTATGTATATGCTCCAAGTTAAATAAGTATAATTAAATTAACCAAACGAGGGGCGCATGGGTGGCTCAATTGGTTAAGTGTCACACTCTTGATTTTGGCTCAGGTGGTGGTCTCATGGGTCAAGGAACACTGGTCTAGTTGGGCTCCGTGCTTAGCAGGGAGTCTGCTTCTCCCTCTTCCTCTGCGCTCTCTTTTAAATAAATAAATCAATCTTAAGAAAAAACTTTATAAATTAACTGAATGAGGCTGATAGTGTGAACTAAACTATCAGAATAAACAGTAGATGAGGAGACTTGCACTCTAATAGCTTTACTCACTGCAACATTGTCTAAAGTCAAAGAGAATGGGAGGAAGTAAAACGAATGCAGTAATTCATACTGTAATTTGGTTGTGATTTTTTACTTGATTTCTCATTAACTTAATTTTATGGTATTTCTATAATAGTTGTGACTTATTACCAAATACTTTATTTGACCTATATTTCCTTAATCATCACTTCTTATTCCATCCCCTTGGAGGCTACATTTCTGCATATACTTTGAGGTGTCTCAGCCTTTACTTATGCCTTTCCTTTGTCTAGAATGCCTTCCCCCAAATTCTTTGGTAAAACTTTGGTTCATTGGTGAGGATCCAATTCTGATGTCACCTGTTTCTTCCTAGACTTTTCCAATCCACTGAGTCACTCTTGTCTATGACCTCCCCCTTTTTTGGCTCGTACCTCTTTTCAGTATTTATCACACTGCACTGCTATTACCTGTTTGCTGGTATCTGTACACTTATATTTTGTGGATCCCTCTAGGTAGAAACCGTGTCTTTTTTTTTTTTTTTTAAGATTTTATTTATTTGACACAGAGATCAGATCACAAGTAGGCAGAGAGGCAGAGAGAGGGGAGGAAGCAGGCTCCTTGCTGAGCTGAGAGTCTGATGTGGGGCTCGATCCCAGGACCCTGAGATCATGACCTGAGCTGAAGGCAGAGGCTTTAACCCACTGAGCCACCCAGGTGCCCCTAGAAACCATGTCTTAACTTGGCTTTGGATCCCTGTGCTTAGCAGAGGGCCTTACAAACACATAGATGTCTGTTGAACTAATCATGAACAATGACTGAATAATTTTTAATGCTGTTTCAGTTAGCTTTTGCTGCATAACATGCCTCCCCAAAAGTTTATGGCTTGAAACATGTTTAATTAGCTCATGATTAGTTGCTTGGGCTATTCTTATCTGGGTTGACTTGGCTTGGTTGGCTAACACATCCATGGTCAGCTGATGGGTCAGCTGGAGGTTAGATGATCTAACACAGCCTTACTGACATGTCTGGCAGTTGGCAATCTTTGGCTGGGGTCATGGGGATGATGAGGCTGCATGTCTTTCATCATCTATCAGGCTAGTCCAGGCTTATTTACATGGGAGTAGCAAGAACAGTAAGAGAATAAGTTGCATTGTTCAAGCCCACTCCAAATCACTGCTTGCCATATTTAATGTCCCATTTTCCAAAGCAGTAATGTGTCCAAGCCCACATTCAAGAGATGGAGAAATAGACTGTGCCTCAGCAGGAGAAGCAGCAAAGTCATGTTGCAAATGAGTGTGTGTATGGGAATGGGGAGGATCATGCCCACTTTAGTCTACCACAAATGCTTAGAAAACTTCCAAATTTGGTAGACCCTCCTTCCCTCTTGAGATTTTTCTTATAAAAGTCCTTGAATATTTAAAACTAGGGACAATTAAAAATCAAAAGTATCCTCTGCTTTTTTTTTTCTTTCTTTTTTGCAAACTGGAGAGAGTAAGAAAGTATTGTATTTTGTTCTTCAGAAAAATTTCAGAATTTCTTGAGGGAGATGGAGTCAGAATAAAAGAATCACATTCTTGGAAGACCTCTGTGTTTCACTCCTCTGGGCTCAAAGGAGGATCAGGAAGTTACCAAATCCTATAGTTTCCCCCATACTGGTCCACTGGGATGCAGAAATAGTGGCAAGATGTTCTCTCAAGGATGCTGGCGTAGTATGGGATAAACATAAGGCATAGAGAAAAAATACCAGAGCTGGAGAGTGGAGAAAATTTCAGGAAACTTTGGGGTTCAGAGTATCAGAATGGTAGTAGAGATCTGGGGAGGAGAGAAAAGGTTGTTCTGAGAAATGTTAATGTAGCTTTTGTTGTGGAATTTGTTGATGTTCTTTGGCAGAGACAAATAAAGCTTGGAATTCTTATTCTAAAAACTCTTTGACTCATGAATCATGCTTCCTTGAATGTAACTCAGTGTAATGACAGCCACATAGAACACCAATTACGTTCAGTATACAAAATTAGAATAATAGCCCTGGAGATGCAACATTGATAAAGTAGTAGGCTTCAGATGTATGTTATGAGTTAGGGAATTTATGACCAAAATTCATGTATGGGACTAATTCTGAGTAGCAGTGCATTTGGGGCTGGAGGGCACTTCATTCCTGAGGGCTGCCTTAGCAGCTGCAAATGGTAGGAGACCGTGTGTTGTGGGAGCCAGGACCCCTGGGCTGAGCAGCTAGCAGTAGGGGGAGCATTGTGCTAGGAAAGGGCCTCCTTATTTTACTCATGTTTACAGGATCTACAGTCATGGCCCATCTTTCATGGCTGGTATTAATAATCTGTGTATCCTTTTTTTGTTTTTCTTTACCACTTCTGTTCAGGGATTATGAATTTATTAATTTTTTCAGAGAACCAATTTTGTCTTAATTTTTTCCCTTGTTAGATGACACTGACTTTTGCCTCTTTATTATTTCCTTTGTTTCTACCTTGTGTTTAATTAGCTCTTTTTGCCCTTTCTAAAAAACAGATTTACTTATTTATTTATTTGAGAGAGAGAGAGAGAGAGCACATGCATGCACATGCAAGTGAGGGAGAGGGGCAGAAGGAAAGAATCTTTGAGGAGACTCCCTGCTGAGTATGGAGCCTGACGTGGAACTTGCCAGATCCCATGACCCTGAGATCATGACCTGAGCCAAAAGCAAGAGTCAGATGCTGAACCAATTGAGCCGACTATGTGCCTCTGATTTGCTTTTTATTTCCCAGCTTCTTATTATGGAAACTTAGATCATTGATTTTAAGCCTTTTTTCTTTTGTAATATAGGCATCGAAGATAGAAAATTCCCTCAAATCACTGCTTTAGTGGCACCCCACAAATTTTGATGTTATTTCATTATCACTTAGTTGAAAATACTTTTTCACTTCTCCTATGATTCCTTCTTTTATTTATTTAAAAGTATGTCATTAAATTTCCAAATTGGGGGACTTTTATAGATAATAGTTGCCCCCGATTTCTAATTCCATTGTGTTCAAACTTTTGGAATTTATCATGACTTTTAAGACCCAGCATGCGGCCAATGTTGATGACAATCCATGTGCACTTAGACAGAATATGTATTCTGTAGTTTGGGCTGTAGAGGTGGGTAAAAATCAGGCAGACATTATATTTTCTTACTGATTTCTTTTAGCACTTGCTCTATCAATGATTGAGAGAGGGGTGCTTTCTTCTCCAACGTGATTGTGGATTTATTTCTGCTTTCAGTCCTGTCAGTTTTTGCTTCAGGTATTTTGAAGCTCGTCATAGGTGTACACTTTTTTATTACTATGCCTTCTGATGAATTGACCCGTATATGAAATGTTTTGCTTGATCTCTGGTAAAAGATAGGCTATGGAAAGGAAACTCTATGGAAAATAAATAAAAATGGGAGAAAGAGGAATCAGGAAGGAAGGGATGAGAGGCACTTTGCAAATAAAAAAAAAATGATCAGAGTAAGCCTCTTTAAGAAGACAGCATTTGAGCAAAGACTTGAAGAAGTTAGCAGAGTGGCTATCTAGGGAAGAGTGTCAATAGCGGCAAGTACAGATGCCCCTGAGACCCAGTGTGCTAAATAGCTTCCAAGAATGACAAGAAAGCCAGTGTGGCTGGGGAGGAGTGTGTGGTGGGGAAAATAGCAGGAGAGACAAAGAGAGAGGTAATGGTGAGTAAGGAAGGGGTTAAGGTATAGGCAGGGAGAGGTAGGAGGCCCCTGACTAGGCTCTGAAACTATTCCTGGCAGACAGAAGTGCCAAGAGAGAGTGAACCAGAGATAAGGGAAGAGACCCCCAGCCCCAGATGTGAGGGAGTATTTTTCTGTGGCAGCTACACTGTGATCACAGAAAATGATCAGACCTCAAAGAAGTAAGTCATTAAGAATGTTATCATAGTCCTTGCTCAAACCAAGACGGCCCAAGAATCTCAAGGCCACAAAGGTCAAGTTTTCAATAAAAGACAGCCACTAAAAGCCTTCAATGGCAACCCTTTGGGGGCCCTCTCACTCTAGAGAGCTTTTTCTTTCCTTTCTGCTCTCACCTTCACCTAATAAACTTTCACTTCACTTCACCCTTTTGTGTCCGAGACTCATTCTTTGACTCTGTGAGACAAGAACCCTGCAATCCTGCAGCAATGGGAGACCAGATCAAGAGCCTTGAAGGTTTTTGTGAGACTTTGGCTTTTGCGTGAAGTGGGGAGTCATTACACGGCTTTGAGTCCGACTTACTCCATGCTCTAATGTCCTTTTTTTTTTTTTTTTTAAATTTATTTGACAGAGACAGATCACAAGTAGGCAGAGAGGCAGGCAGAAAGAGAGGAGGAAGCAGGCTCCCTGCTGAGCAGGGAGCCCAACTCGGGGCTCGATCCCAGGACACTGAGATCATGACCCAAGCTGAAGGCAGAGGCTTTAACCCACTGAGCCCAGGCTCCCCTCTAATGTCCTTTCAAATTCTGGCTGCTGTACAAAGCAAGATGAACATAGGGAGGGGAAAAAAGGGAGAAGCAAACCAGAAAATAGTCTTTTAACTATAGACAACACGCTGGGGTTTGCTGGTGGGGAGGTGGGCTGGGTGATTTGCTAAATGGGTGATCAATGTCAAGGAGGGCACTTGTGATAAGCACTAAATTCTACTCCTGAAACTAGTATTATACTGTTGGTTAACTTACTGGGATTTAAATAAAAACCTGGGGTAAAAAAAAAAAAAGAATAGCTGTTGTGATGGTTGTGTCTGTGGTTCTCAGACAGTAAAAGACACTGCATCTTTGGCCAAATGTGATAGAGGCATGAGGGGAATTCTTTTTTTTTTTTTAAGTTTATTTATTCATTTGAGAGAGTGAGAGAGGAAGCATGGGGGGGGTACAGTGGGCAAAAGGAGAGGGAGAAACAGGCCCCCTGCTGAGCGGAGATGCAAGGCTGGATCCCAGAACCCTGAGATCATGATCTGAGCTGAAGGCACACGCTTAACTAACTGAGCCACCCAGGTGCCCCAGAAATTAAGTGAATTCTTTAGCTAGTAACAAAGATGTCTGATATTATTTGTAAGATTGCCTTAAAATCCTTACAGATTATACTACCAAAAGGATAATGGGATTTATAGTGAGTCTTACTCTTGTGGTTCAGAGAAAATACGTCATGCATAATGTAGGCATATTCGTGGGAAGTTTTAAAAATGAACATCATAAAATATGTGTTGTTAATGTGAGAACATGAGATAAACCTGCTATTCTAACAGGTAGATGTTTTAAAATGTTAATAAATAGTACATGTAAAGTCTAGGAAAATAGATAATATAGATAAAAATGAGAAATATTAACATCAAATTTCTATCATCCAACAGGAATCATACTTAACATTTTCATTTTTATATTTCTAGATTTTTCCTAAGCATATTTTTTACCCAAATGAGACTATACTGTAAATATTATTTTGTGAGTTACTTTTCCCAGTTAATGATTTCTATTTTCTATTTCAGTAAATTTTTGTCCCCACCCAGGCCATATTCAATAATATCCAATTTTGCAAAATGTTCTTTATAGTCGGTTTGTCCAATGCGGTATCTAATCGAAGCCCACAGAGTACATCTGGTTGTTATTACAAGTGTCTTTTTAACTAGCACTATCCTTTTTAATGACACTGACTTATTGAAAAATCCAGACCAGATTTCTGTGAAAATCATCTGTCTTTGTCTGATTACTTCCTTGTTTAGCTTTTTCCCTGCATCCCTTGTATCACCCGAAAACTGAAAGTTGAGTTAACCATTTTTGACTAGACTATATCTTAGCAGATATTGTATTTATGATGCCTGTAATACTTTTTTAAAAAAATGATGACAATTATCATAAAAAATTACACTAAAGATAATTCAAATCGCTCACTTAGTCATCAGACTCAATTCTATCTTCATGAAATTCTTTATCATAGCAACCCAAGAAAAGTGAAAGATCAATTTAAGTTTTTTTTTTTTTTAAAGATTTTATTTATTTATTTCACAGAGGGAGAGAGATCACAAGGAGGCAGAGAGACAGGCAGAGAGAGAGAGGGGGAAGCAGGCTCCCCGCTGAGCAGAGAGCCCGATGCGGGCCTCGATCCCAGGACCCTGAGATCATGACCTGAGCCGAAAGCAGAGGCTTTAACCCACTGAGCCACCCAGGCGCCCAAGATCAATTTAAGTTTTATATCCTTTGCTCTTCTTTTCTCTCTAGTGAGTGCACATGAACAATGAAATGGTACAATTGAAGAGCATCAGGAAAGAAAGAAGGGAAAGCAAGGGATCTTTTCATTTACAAACAATGTAATACGTGCTATTAGATCATAAATTTATTTCAATATTTAAGATTTCAAAATATGAGTGACAATATTGAGAATATCAGAGTAAGGACCTCAAATATCCTATTCTTCATAAGAATAATGAAAATACTGGCAATACAGTCAAAATTAGCTTTTTTTCAAAACTCAGAGAATTAACCAAAGACTTGCAACAATCCAGGGAACATTTATTCAAGAAAAATGGCTGAATCTCAGTAAGAATGGCAAGCTTTGTGACATTTTGACCTACCCCAATCCCATCTTCCTCTGCTAAGCTCCATGGAAATCTTGAAAACCAAGAGTTTATAATTATGGTGAAAACCGGCAGCTTAGTAGCAACAGGAGGGGTCAGAATGGGTTTGGAGGTATTTCAAAGTCCCATTCTTAAAGAAATGTAATTATTTAACCTATCGGCAGTTCTCTGGCAAATTCCACTTGCAATGCATATAGGAAAATAGGAATTGAGCAGAGATGCAGGGATCTGAATGAGAGATCTGAATGAGAGATCCCCCAATGTGAACAGCCTTTATCCAAGGGCATTTATTGGAAATAACCAGTGATAGCTTAACTTTGTAGTTATGTGAGGTAGTGATAATAGCTGGGGCAAACAATAATCTCATGAAAATATTTAAAAGAACAGGCTGAGGAATGCTATGTCCATGGAGGGTTTTGCAAAGCTCTGATATATTATTGGGAATCTTTAAGTCTATGTGCACACATAGGGCTGGACACATGCGCCATAAAGACCTAAGAAGGCCACAAGCCCTTACCTTTGGCTGACTTTGAGGCTTTACATAGAAGGCTGAATATTGAAGTCATGTTCCACACCCACATGCTGAACTTTGAGAAAGAGTGGACTTCTGAGGAAGAACCCAGACAGTAAATCCAATCCACATGAGGAAATAAGGAACACTAGTAAAAGTAACTCTGCAGGTAAATATAAAGGCAGCATAAATACAATTCTTGCTTGTAAGTTTTTTGTTCTAAAAGACAATTGTATAAAGTAATAAGTACAAATCTGTTCATGAGCATACAATGTATAAAGATATAATTTATATAAAATAACAGCACAATAGAAGGGGAGGGAAAAGAGATCTATAGGAACATGGTTTTTGATGCAATGTTATAAATTAGTATGTATTAGCTTCCTAGGGTCTTCATATCAAATTACCACTGAGTAGCTTAAGAATTTAAGTAGGAATTTATTTTCTTATAGTTCTGCAGTCTAGAAGTCTGAAATCAAGGTGTCAGGAGGGCCATGCTCCCTTGAAGGCTCTAGAGAAGAATGTTTCCTTGCTTTATCATAGCTTTTGGTGACTTCTGACAGTCCTCGGAATTTCTTGGCTGTGGTTGCATCACTCCAATCCTTGCATCTATCATTACATGTTCTTCTTCCCTGTGTCTGTTTCTGTGGGCCCTCTCTTCTTACAAAGACACCAGTCGTTGAATTTAGGGCCCATCCCAATCTGGTCTGATGTCATCTTAACTAACCGCATCTGCAAAGACTCTATTTTCTGAGATTCTGGGTTCTGGGTAAACATAAATGTCTGGGTAGACATTCAACCTAGTGTTAATTGTAACCCCCAGGGTAACCTTTTAGTTAAAAAAAAAAAAACCCTAAAATGTAATAAAAGAGACAAAAATGGAATAGAAATGGTACATTGGAAAATAATCAGCATATACAAAGGCAGTAATGGAAGAATAGAGGAACATAAAAGACATAAGACATTTAGAAAACAAATAGTGAAATGGCAGACATAAGTAGTCAGAAAAGAGAAATTGACAAAATCAATATAATCCAGTGATACACTGTTCACAAGAAATACCTTTAGATTTAAAGAAATACATAAAGATAAGAATGCAAAAAAATGATATGTCATGGAAACAGTAACCAAAAGACAGCTGGTACTAATATCAGACAAAATAGACTTAGAAAATTGTCATTCGATACAAAGAGGGAAATTTTAGAATGACAAAACAGGCAGCCCATCAAGAAGATCTAACAACAATAAGCATATATACATTTAACAAGAGAAGCACAAAATACATGAAGCAAAAACGGTCAGAATTGAAGGGCGAAATACAACAATTCAACAATAATAAACCTTCAAAAATCTATTTTCAATAACAGATAGAACAAGTATTCAGAAAATCAAGGATATAGAAAACTTGATTAACATTATTAATCAACTAGCCCTAAGCGACACTTATAGAGCATTCCACCTGGCAATAGCAGAATACTTATTCTTCTCAAGGGCATAGGGAGCATTGTCCAATGGAGATAATATTTTAGACATCAAGCAGTACATTTAAAGATGTCAACCATACACAATATATTCTGACCACAATAGAATGAAATTAGAAATCAATAATAGAATGAAATTTGGGGAATTCACAAATACGTGGAAATCAAGCATCACACTCCTAAATACCCAATCAATGAAAGAAGAAACCATATAAGAAATTAGGAAATACTTTGAAATGAATAAAAATGAAAAAAAATTAAAACATATGGGATGCAGCTGAAGTAGGGCTACAAAGAAATGTCTAGGTGTAAATGCCTACATTAAAAAGAAATATCTCAAATTGATAACCTAATCTACTTTAAGAACCTCAAAAAAAAAAGAGCAAACTAAATTCAAAGAGTTTAAAAGTAAATAATAAAGACTGGTGGGTAAATAAGTAAAATGGCAAATAGAAAAAAAAGGCAATATCAACCAACCTAAAAGTTAGTTCTTTAAAAAGATCAACAATATTGACACACCTTCAGCTAGACTGACCAAGAGAAATAGAGACAAATTACCAGAACAAGGAATGCAAGAAAGGACATTGCTGCCTCCCTTACAGAAACAAAAACAATTATATTGGGAACATTGTGAACAATTTTATGGCAACAAATTAGAAAACCTAAATGAAACGGATAAATTCCTAGAAAGACACAAGTTAAAAATGATTGAGGAAGAAATTGGATACTAGTAGATCTATAACAAGTGGGAGGGATTGACTTAGTTATTTTAAAACTTGCCGGAAGGAAAAGCCCAGTCCTATGTGGCTGTACTGCTGAATTCTACCAAATGTATAGCGGAAGAATTGACAATAATCCTTCAAAAACTCTTCCAAAAGATAGAAGAGGAGAGAGCATCATGAGGTCAGCATTACTCTAACACCAAAACCAAATAAAGACATCGTAAGAAAACTATGGCGCAATATCCCTTATGAGTATAAATGCAAAAATCCTTAGCAAAGTACTAACAAACCAACTCCAGCAACATATGAAAAAAAACGTGCACCATAGCATGTGAAACTTATCCCAGAAATTCAAGGTTGGTTCAACATAAGAAAATTATTTCATGTGATACACAAAATTAATAGAATAATGGACAACACTCACATGATTAACTCAATAGTCATACAAAAAGCATTTGACAAAATCCAACACTCTTTCATGATAAAACTACTCATCGGGGGCACCTGGGTAGCTCAGTGGTTAAGCATCTGCCTTCAGCTCGGGTCAAGATCCCAGGGTCCTGGAATCGAGCCCCACATCCTCCTCCCTGCTTGGCGGGAAGCCTGCTTCTCCCTCTCCCACTCCCCTGCTTGTGTTCCCTCTCTTGCTGTGTCTCCCTCTGTCAAATAAAATCATAAAAACAAAACAAAACAAAACAACTCATCAAACAAAGAATTGAAGGGAACTTTCTCAACCTGTTAAAGGGTGTATACAGAAAATCCACGTCTACCGTTAAACTTAATGGCAAAGACTGAAAGCTTTTCTCCTAAGTTCAGGGACAGAGGAGAATGACTCTTCTCACCATTTCTATTCAACATTGTATTAGAACATTATTCAACATTACCAGAACAATTAGGGGAAAAAATTTTTTAAAAGTTTAAAAAAATAAGTTTTAAAAAAGAATTTGAAAGGAGTAAGTAAAATTCTCTATTTGCTGACTAATAGATCTAGTATATAAAAAAATGCTAAGGAGTGTACTAAGGAACTATTAGAATGAATGAATGAGTTTACCAAGTTTGCAGAATACATCAAGTTTAAATACATTGAATAAAAACTTTAAAAATCAATTGTATTTCTATAAGTAGCAACAATCGGAAAATAAAATTAAGAAATCAGTTTAATTTATAGTAGTATTAAAATAAAAAATACTTAAGAATAAACTTAACCAAAGTAGTTCAGTCTATATGCTAAAAGCTACAAAATATTGGGAAAAGAAATTGAAGATCTAAATAAACAGAAAAACATCCCATGAAGACTTAATATTGTTAAGATGGCAGTAGTCCCCAAATTGATCTATATAATCAATATAATTCTTATCAAATCTCCAAAATGTGTTTTTTACAGAAATGGACAAGCTGATCCTAACATTCATATGGAGATGCCGAAGCAGAACAGCTGCAACAACCTAGAAAAAGAACAAAGTTTTTTCTCACCTTTTCTACTTTTGAAGCTTACTATAAACCTACATTAATCAAGACACTATGGTACTGACATAAAAATAGACATATAGATCAGTACAGTTGAGAGTCCAGAAATCAATTTTTACATGTATAAATTTTCAACAAGCATGCCAAGACAACTCAATGGGCATAAAGACAGTTTTTTCACTAAGTGGTTTTGGGACAATGGGATATTCACATAGTAGAGGAGGGTGTTAGACACTTTCCTTATACTACACACAAAAATTGACTCAAAAAAAAAATTGACTCAAAATGGATGAATAATCTAAATGTAAGAGCAAAACTATAAAACTTGAAGAAGAAAAAATAACGTAGGCATAAATATTTGTGATTTTGGATTAGGCAATGTTTTCTTATATATGACATCAAAAACTCAAGCCACAGAATTAAAAACAGATAAATTGGACTTCATCAAAATTAAAAAATTTTTATGTCTTATCTTGACATTTTAGAAACCAAACATTTTAAAATTATTAAACCAACTTTTGCTGGCACTAAATTTTCCAGCTTTAGATTCTTCACTTTCCTTTTACTTAGAGTTGTCATATATTGATTTTGATTTTTCTCAGGTCATGTCAGAGCCTATAAGTAAGCCTTTCTTTTCTTTTCATTTTTAAGTAGGCTTCATACCCATGGAAAAAATTTCATGTCAAAGTATACTATCGAGAGAGAGAAAAGACAATCTACAGAATGGGAGAAAATATTTGCCTATTATATATCTGATATCTGCAGTACCATGAATATATAAAGAACTCAAAATTCAGCTCTAAAAATACAACCTAAACAAAAAATGTGCAACAGATTTCAATATACACTTTTCCAAAGATGACACACAAATGACCAGTAGCACATAGAAAGCTGCTCAAAATCCTTAGTCATTAGGGAAATGCAAATCAAAACCGCAATGAGATAGCTCTTCACACCCACTAGGATAGCTAGAATTAAAAAGTAGAAAAATAATGAGCATTGGCAAGGATATGGAGAAATTGGAACACTCATACATTGCTGGTGAGAATGGAAAATGCTGCAGCCACTCACAACTAGTAAAATTCTGTCTTAATTTTTAATTTTTTAAAGTTTTTAATTTTTAAAAGTTAAAAAGTAGAGCTACTGTACCGCCTAGTAATTCCACTCCTAAGTGCATATATCTGAGAGCATTGTGAACATATGGTTACACAAAAACTTATACACCAATGTTCATGAGAGCTTTATTCATATTTGCCAAAAAGGGGAAACAACACAAATGTCTGTCAATGAGAGAGGGAGAGACAGAATATGGTATATATATATATACAGTGAAATGTTATTTGGTGATAAAAAGGGGTGAATTACTAATACTTTCTAAGACTTGATTGCACCTCGATACATTGTGTTACGTGAGAGAAACGACTCACAGGGCCACATACTCCATTAGTCCATTTACATGAAATGTCCAGAATAGGCAAATCCATAGAGAAGGAAAGTTTATTAGTCGTTTCTAAGGGCTGAGGTAAAAAAAAAAAAGGGTGTGGGGAGTTACTGTTTATGGGTATTGGGTTTTGAGGATAGTGAAAATATTTTGTGAATACACTCTAAAGCAGCAAATTTTACTGTTAAAAAGAATGAATTCTATGGCATACCCTACAAATATGTCTCAATTTAAAATATCCAATATAGGGTGGCTCAGTCGGTTAAGTGTCAGACTTTTGATTTCAGCTCAGGTCATGATCTCAGGGTGATGAGATCGAGCCCCACATCTGGCTCCCTGCTGGGCATGGATCTGCTTGAGATTCTCTTTCTCCCTCTGCCTCCCCTCCCACACACACTCTCTCTCAAAGATAAAAACTAAAATATCCAGTATATAAAATTCACAGAGTTTAATACTGTTAACTTAAAGAGAGTTTTGCAAATTTCACCTGGACCTTGTTTTGTCTGCTTTTAATTTGATCATCGACACTGTGTATTGTTACAAACAGAAGTGTTCAGAGCATGAATCTCATTTGTGTGCGGCAAAGTTGATCTACCACTCATAATTTCCTCATTTATCCATGCTTTTATTTGCATTAAAAATTTACCCATGTGTAAAATTTAAAATAAAACTGATTACAACATCACAACTCATAAGCACTCCCAATAATTCATTAATCCTGCAAAGGAAAAGGTCCAGCAGCCATTGCCACCCATTAATGAGCGTGGCACGAAAATAGACTTGGGCTATTTACCATTCTCTTCATGTTAACTCTAACATCCTCTCCATTCTTGTCCATTCAACCAAACATTTCTGGAAAGCCAGTGAGTGGAAATGATGTTCGTACAGGGATGAACTTTAAACAGTGTGATCCTGTCAAACTTTGAATCTTTGACACTAATAGAAATTATTTTAAGAGATGCCGGAGCTGAGAACTTGAGAAATACAAGTCTTAGGTTACTGAATATTAGCCTTTCTAAAATAGCTTCCTAAAGTTAGTATCTTTTTTGGGGGGGGGGGATGTATTCATATTACTATGCTACCATTATTCAGCTCTCTTTGACTTTTAATCGATGCTTTCTTGGAGTTGCATTTGCCACCTTAGGAAGTCCCGATACCAAAGGTTGTGTCGGGACTTAGAGCTCATTGTTCTCCTTACGTGCTGTCATGGTGCTGATAAGACTGAATGCCAAAAAAAGTATTTTCTAGACAAAACACTAAAAGGAAGGCAGAGCCACCCAGCCACTCCACGTTCCTGAAGTGCCTGGAGCGTCTCCATCTCTTCCTTCTCAGCAGGGAAACTGGGCTGTAACACCACAGATAATAGAAGACTCCGTGAGACGACCGGGCATTTTCCTACCCATATTCATTCCAACCTTTTTCGCATGTGTACTCATCTTTACTCCTCTTCCCTTTTTTTTTTCTCCTTAAAACACTTGTTCCTACTTGATGACAAAGCTAATCCCTGTACCAGTGCTTGGGATTCCATCTTTCTATCCTACACCGTAGTAGGAACATGCTCCATTGACAAGCATTTACTGCTCTGTACATTCAAGTTCTATCTCCATACTAACTTTCCCTCAGTGTGGAAATATGATTATTTTCTCCATCTAATGCTAAAGCAGAAACCTCCACCTTCATTGCCCTCCTCACTTCCTTCTGTCCCATCTTATCTCCCAACTCTTTATGTTGAGCCTCTTGAAAGAGAAGTGGGCTCTCTGCCTTAGCTCATGTCTTATTCATCAACCACCTTGAGCAATTTGATTTCCCTTCAACGCAGGAGAAGAAATCACTCTCAGCAAAAGCCTTTTGGATTATCAATTCCATTAGGATATTTTCATGTTCTTATCTTACTCAAACTTGACACTTGAAACTCTTGCTCCTATACCTTGCCTTATACTACACCCTCCTACTTCTCCTTGTATTTATTTTGGTTGCTCTTAGCTGGACTTCTTAAGTGCATGGACCACATCTTATTTGTCTTCCCATTATCAAGTTCAGTGCATCAGACAGAGCAGACACATAAATATTTGTCAAATAAGTGAATAAATGCTCCTTCTCCATCTCAAGGCTCTTTCTAGTACCAGGGAACACAGAGCTTCGTCCTTGCTCCTCTTCTTCACCCATTCTGCCCATTTAACAGGATAATTCCACTTGCTTTTCACCTTCAGGTATACCAGATTTGGTAACTCTTAAGTTTAAACCTCTTCTAAACTCCATAGTGATTGACCCAGTTGTGCTCCAGTTAACATCTCCTGGATGGCCTGCAAATACCACAGTCCAACATGTACAAAGCCTTCCTCATCTCTCCTGCCCTAAGCACTCCTTAATAAGAGGGCTGGTCAGTTGTTAGCAACATAGGTGCTGAGGCCAGGCTATCTCTGTTCCCATTTATTTGCTCCCTAGGTGGGGGTGCTTTGGTTCCTTTAGTTCTCAAAGAGAAACCTTCATGAGAGAGAACTTTTTCTTACCAATAGACTGTTTTTTCATAGTATAACCTGAATGGGTCCCTGAATCTTTCTCTTTGCCAAAGCCTTAGATTCTCTCCTTGATTATTCTAGTTTGGGATGGACTAGAGCCTGAAGGAATCAGTGGGGAGAGGGAGTGTGTGTCTGTGTGTGTCTGTGTGTGTGTATGAGTCCCATTACATGAAAAAATTCCTTTTTGCCATGTGTATAAATATCTTTATTTTTTTTATTTATCTAGAGATAGATATTGAGCACCAAAAAATTTAAAAATCTTTCAAGCACAAATGTAATAAGTTTATGTTACAATCACATAACTAGCTCCTGACAGTTGACAGTTGCTAAATAATTTCATTTTCTAAAGCCTATTCAGCTGCATGTCATTGACCTATCTGCTTGTCTAGAATTGCCTTAGATATTGATTATAAATAATGACTGGTTTAATACTAACATACCCAAAGTTTTTACTACTTACTTGTTTAATTAAAAGGTATATTTGTTCAGGGTCGCTTGGGTGGCTTAGTCAGTTAAGTGTCTGAGTCTTGGTTTCAGCTCAGGTCATGATTTCATGGGTCCTGGGATTGAGCCCTGTGTGGGGCTCTGTGGAGTTTGCTTGAAAGATTCTCTCCCTCTGGCCCTTCCCCTGCTCTCTCTCTCTCTCTCTCTCTCACTATAAAAATATATTTATATATAAATATATTTATAATATATAATAAATAAATATATTCATAATATATATATAAATTTCTTAAAAACTAAATTTGTTCACAGTTTATAGATTTGTACAATGTACAGTTCAGATAAGTCATTGGTCCTAGAATATTTTACTAGTTACAGAATTTTAATTTATCCAATAGCTTTTTGCTTTGATACTAAACCATCAGAATGTTAAAACTGAAAAGATTAGTAATTATATGACCACATTTATTTAATGTGAAATACATTTATAATAATGCAAAAGATGGTTATGTAATTAGGCAGTCAAGGAAAGTGAAGAACACAATGAGTCTTATGACTGGGAATCAGCATCTAGTCCTCTGCTGTGAGGTGGACAGTACAAGTACTGTGTAACCGTCATTGTCCCCATAGTAAAGATGATGCAGCTTAGTCAACATGACAAAAACTGAGGACTCTGTGGGAGGAAGTCTCATGAGTAAGTAGTACTCCCCAAAGTACTTCAAAAGTATTCATCCATTCGCTGGCTTCCATTTTCGCTATGAGAAAACATCTCTCAGTCTAGTTATCTTTCCTTTGTATATTACCTTTTTTTTTTGCCCTCTGCCTGCTTTTAAGATAAACTCTTTGTCACTGGTGTTCTTTGTTTTCATTATAATAGATCCAGGTATGCATTATTTATTTATCCTATTTGGGATTCATCATAGTTCTTGAATCTGAAGATTTATATGTCTCAAGAAGATGTTCTGTAAATGGTATCAAAGAAATGTGAATAGGGGTGCCTGGGTGGCTCAGTGGGTTAAAGCCTCTGCCTTCAGCTCAGGTTATGATCTCAGGGTCCTGGGATCGAGCCCCACATTGGGCTCCCTGCTCGGTGGGGAGCCTGCTTCCTCCTCTCTCTCTGCCTGCCTCTCTGCCTACTTGTAATCTCTCTCTCTGTCAAATAAATAAATAAAATCTTAAGAAATGTGAACAGTAAATAGAAAAAGATGGAGAAAGAGAGAGGTTTAATTGGTTTGTTTCAAGATGAGAGAAATAGCATAAATGTTACTAATGTATCTGATCCAGGAAAGAAAGAGAAATTGGTGGCACTGTGGGAAGGGCTATTGTCACGCCCTTGAGTAGCTGAGAGGAACTGAGATCATGTAGAGTTGGAGTTAGCCTTAGTCAGGAGGATTGACATGTACTATGAGAGAAGGAAGGCAGAGTGTATGAGTCCACATGTATTTTATTGGGTAGAAAAGGTAGAAGCAACAGCATGTAATCCCTTTCCATTATTTCTATATTTTCAATAAAAATGTCTTCAAATTGGCTTTTTCATCTGTTGCTATGTAAGTCAACATGAAAGAGCAATTTGTGTCAGAAACTTGTAGGGAGTTTAGAAAAATGATACTTGTCTTGAGTCCTGGTTCTCTTTCAGGGGTGCTGTGACACGCCGGGGGACATTTGGTGACATCCGGAGACATTTTGGTTGACACAACTGCGGATGTGCTACTGGTGTCTAGGGGGCAGAGGCCACAGATGCTGCTAAACATCCTACAATGCACAGAAAAGCCCCACAAAAGAAAGAATTATGTGGCCCCAAAGGTGAATAGTGCTGAGGCAGAGAATAGCGCTGGTGTAGAGCAGTGGTGAGCCAGCTCTTCTGGAAAGGGTAAGATAGGAAACATTGCAGGCTTGGAGGCATGTTTGTCTCCGCTGCACGTACTCAACTCTGCCAGGTTAGTGTGAAAGTAGATGAGGACAATGTGCAAATGAGTGAACCTTCCTGCGTCCAAACAGACATTTACAAAAGCAGGTGAGTGTCCCATTGACCAGTTTCCTGACCCATGATCTAGCAGAAGCTTTTACTTCTTCTGCAAACACCTAATACATAGAAGCAGAGTTTGGACTAATCATCATGGGCAACCACGATGGAAGGCTCTGCATTCCTGATGAATATTGGTGCTGTGATACGTTGGCTGTGTACCTAGTTGGTGCTTAGCGAATGCTTTCAAATCCAGACAAATAATTGAAAGCCAGTAAAGTCACCTGTCTGTTTATTTCAAACATTAAATATCTTTCTATCACTATTTTTTCCCCTGAGATGATCTAGTAGCCACTGTTCCTATCCACATCCTCATGATTTGGGGCTTCTCATGTCTGCTTTTCTCCACAACTAGAGGGATCTCTCTCCTTTATCCCCAGACCCATTAGTCACACACACACACACACACACACACACACACACACAGTCGAACTACATTGAAAAGTGATTATTTATTATTGACCTCATTACTCAACTAATGGTTACAGATACAATTTTTCATTTTATTGAGAAAAACTCACTAATTCCCTTTAGGATTTGCCGATCCCAAACATTATGATATTATAGTTTAACCAAATCTTTAAGTCATTCAAAACCAAATCTTCACGGATTAGGCATAGAAATGATATTCCTTATAGAACTATAAAATTAAATTTACTTTATCATTTTATTATTTTCAAAAATCAAGAAAAATGCTACCTTTCATCTTTTTTTAAAGTTGTGTAAGTTTCATAGACATCTATCATTCTTGATTTTGAGACACTAAGTTAGAATTATTGTCCAGAGTTTTCTTCCTTTGTTATCTTTAGCTTAGCTAGCAATAAAAGAATCACATCTAGACAGCGAGTAGAAAAGTTATCTTGACATTTTTAATATTTTCCACTGAAGACGTGGCTTGTATTATGTTTGGGAACTTATATATAATTCGACAGTTGAAAACTTTTTCCCTCATACCATAGTAATTAGCTTTGTATTTATTCTCAGCAAGACTAAAGTTCATAATACAGATAGATCTTTAAAGTATGACCTTTTTTTCTAATAAAGGATCAGTCTTAATGTCCTGTGAAGGAAGAAAGACAGCTAACACAGTTCAGACATTTCAAAAGAATTTGCTAGAAGTTAAAAACTAAGGTAAAAAGAAGGTAGGCCAGTGGGTGAGAAGGTTAGAGGAAAATAATGATTAACTTATAGAAATTAGATGGAAGAGTAAAGTAGAAAACAAAAGAATTTCTATGTGTGACGGGCAGTGAAAACCATGAGAAAGAATATTTTTTAAGGCTTCTGTTTTCGGTATATCTAGAAAAGGTTAGGTTATACAGGAGGATCACTCCAAAGATTTCAAGGTTTCTGCTTCAGAATAATACCAAGCTTAATACAAGATGGGTTAAAAATTTCTCCACCAAAGTGTACTTTTTCATAGCAAAATTGGATTGACTCGAGAGGCAACTAGAAAATATCTTACCTCTGAATTTGGGGGTTAAAGTCCTCCTACTTGATTATCCACATTATTGTACTAATTAACACCTACATTCCCCCTAAATTGATGTTGCTTAAGTTGGCTCCCAAGAATGTGAAATTCAACATTTAAAAAATAGTATTTTTTATACTTCTTAGATTAAGTCAACCTCTTTAGTGTTTAAATATTAATAATTACTTTTTTAAGTTTAGAAATAACATTTTCAAGGAAGGTATAGCTTCTATTTTTTAAAGTGGATCCCCAAATCTCTACTTACATCATTTTGAATTGTTTCGATAACATAATATCCTCATGTCTCTGTACTATATTTGCGATGTCAATTAATTTAATATCATTTGAACTGTAGCATTTTTTATGAGGTAGCAATAAAATAAAAGCCTCCAAGTATTTTATAAAAAGTATAAGGCCCGTGGAGTCAAAAAGCTTTGGATTTAATACCAACTCAGTCACTTGCTAACTTGTCACAGAGAAAAATTTAAGTAACCAGCTAATTTTCAGTGTTTTAACCAGCAAAACGGAATCCTAATTTCTAGTTAAGGGGATTTTATTAGATAATATGACCAAAGTCTGAAGCTCAGTGACTGACAACATAGCTCCCACTAAATGATCACTTCTATTATTACCAAACTATTTGAGAACATCCAAGTATTTTGAAGCAGTTAGACTTTTTCTTAAATATTTTGTGTTTTTATTCAGATGTTCTGCTTATCTAAACAATGAGATGCATTATAGACTGTTCTGTATAAATAAATACTAACCCTGCGAAATTTCTTATGCCTAAAATAGTTTTGTTTTGCATATTTCTGCTTGTAGAAAAATGTCACACTTTCAGTTTTCCAAGTCCAAGTTGTCAATCAGGTCCTATCTAAAAGAGAGCTGTTTTCTGAAGCCAGTAAATACAAGGGAATTTAGTAAACTTTCCCAATTTTACCATTTTTCCATGTTACTTAGCAACCAGCTAGTACTTCAGAAAAATCTCCTTTTTGTACTGAATTACCATTGAGATTTGTGTCTATTGCCAAACTGAAGATCAAATATGCAATCACAATTTCCCTAAAGGACACAGTTGACACCTAGCTGATGTTACTTCTTCGCCACTAAGAGCCCAGAGTTTTTTACCCTTTCTGTTTAGAAATACCATTATGTGCTGTTCCTTATGCATAATAAAGTCACAATAAAGCCTCTGAGTCTGGGGCTACAAATGGGAACACGTCACGTAGCCAACCATGCCTCTGTAATACTGAATATGTGCCCTTTCTCCAGAAGCATTCCTTATTTGCTTTGAGAACATTAAATAAAGTGTAATATGAGTGAGGTAACAGTACCTTCTGGTTTGCCTGGCATGAATCTACTTTACATCTATGGTAAATCAATTAACACTGTTAATTATTTTAACACCTCTTCTCATTCTCAAAATTAATCAGCTTTGGACAATAAATTACATGGTCACCCTGGATCTGAAAAATTTGGAGGCAGTTCAGAAGAGAGCAATGGAAATAATTAGAGAAAAACTAAAGGAGTTGGATTTATTTATTGGTTGAAGAAAAAGGTAAACTTAAAGAGATTACACTCTTCAAGGAGAAAATCCAGAAGAAGTTACTCTAAGAGGAACCAAAAGACTCAGCCTGCTTTCCTTTTTTTTTTTTTTAAGATTTTATTTATTTGACAGAGAGAGAGAGATCACAAGTAGACAGAGAGGCAGGCAGAGAGAGAGGAGGAAGCAGGCTCCCTGCTGAGCAGAGAGCCCGATGCGGGCCTTGGTCCCAGGACCCTGAGATCATGACCTGAGCCGAAGGCAGAGGCTTTAACCCACTGAGCCACCCAGGCGCCCTCAGCCTGCTTTCCAACTCAGGTCTGCATAGAATTAAAACTTATGCATCGAAGATATGCTATGTAGAAAGTTGCAAATCAGAAGATGTACATACTGGATTGCACCCAGTAAAGGTTATTGTTTCCTCTCTTGAATATTATTTAAAGAACAAATAGAATATGAACATACTGTATGGTTTAGCAATTCTACTTCTGTAGAACTACTTGCATAGTGATAGGTCCTAGAGAAACTTGTGCAAATGTTCATCAGGAAGTACATACTAGGCTGTTAATAGCTTTATGTTTATAAAAGGGCCATACTGAAAATAATTCACCTATCTATTAACAATAAAATTGATAAAGTATGGGATATTCAAATAATGAAATATGCTGTACATGAACAAAAATAATTAAGCTATACTTACATGCCACAATATGTATGTGTTTCAAAACCTTAGTGTTGAGAAAAAGACTTCAGTTACAAAAGAAAACATGCAATATGGTTTCATTTATACGAAATTCAAAAAAATAGATGAAACTTACTTTCTTTGTCAGGATGCCCTAGAAGCAAATCCTAAATCAAAGATTCTGGTTCAAGGATTAATTTGAAACTTATGAAACGACTGTTACTCAATCGTTTGTGACCTACACAAATGGCAAATATGATTCTGTGAAATAGTTTGTTTGGAAGGAAAGCAAAAGAGCAGTAGAGGTGGGGAAAGAGACAAGGACAGAAGCAGATGATATAGGGACTCTTTCTAAGGCAGTTACCACTGTAGATGACTAGAGATTAATCGCCTTAGGGAAACTCAAGGGAGCCAGAATTCTGGACATAACAGAATTAACTTATTTTAACCTTATAAAGAGGTTAAGATATTTATACACCATTTTCTGTTAATTTTTGTGGGAGGACATGTAGTGAATATGATGTAGGGCAGATAATTCAGTCAACCCAAGAAGGACACGTGAGAAGAGTAAGGCATAAACGCTGGTGGTTTTAAGTCATGGGTATTTTGAGGACATTTGTTACCAAAGCATCATGTAATCCTGACTGAACACCTACTGCTTCAGCCTTTTCCAAAAGGTCCCCTTGAAGGGAATGTTGAGAAAGGGAAAATAATTGGGAATGCCTCATATGTTGGAAATTGGGAGGAGAGAGTCAAGCCAAGGGGGTGTGCAAGTGGTCTTCTGGCTGGGGAGATAAGGAACAGCATCAAGATCAATCCCCATTTACTCTGAGGTCTTTGGGAGGGAGGGGGTTGTCCACCTGGAAAGTAAAGTAACATATGACGAGAACGATACACCTCCAACTCCTGAGTACACAGATCAATGCATTATTTTATTGCAAAGTGTCAAGGGCACTCTTCCTATTTTGGACAGGTTAATTTGGTGAGAAGGTAGTGCAATAGATTACTCTAAAAAACGTTAAGATTGCTCTTGAACATAACCCAGGACAACACAGCTTCCTGGAAAATCTCAAGGGAGGGAGTAGGTTTAAAATGCTGATGATGGAACCATTACTTTTAAGACTAGTAGAAGATATTCTAAAAAAGTTCTAAAATCATATTGTTCACACAACCCAAAGTATCATTAATATTTATTTTCTTGAGGAAAATCACTTTTCTCAATCGTGTATGTTCTGGTGGGTGTATCGTTGACATTTGAGGTGACCACGTGGAATGGAGAGGAAGGACATGGAAACAAAAGGAAGGGTGTCTCTCTGATAATCCTTTATGTTTTAGAAATTTAGCTGTGTAGATGAAAACAAATAAATGAGAAACTTAAAACATGTTTTTATAAGCATCCCAGTTTCCTCATATATCAAACAAAGGAACATGGCTCTCCTTCTGGTCCTTAGAACTCTGTTGTTCCAAGCACAATTGTTCTTTCTTTGAATTTTCTAACTTGGGGCAATGTGGGAAACCAACAATATTAAACTGACTGACTGCTAAAGGCATTAATCTGGTGAAATAAATTATGTTCTCATTTATTCTTTGGAGGAATTTCTAAATTGATCATAGAATCAATTGCTCCTCCACCTGGGACATACAAACTTAATTAAACCACAGTATTTTTTTTCCAGGTGAATTTACTGGGCTTGCAATGACTATGTCAGAGCTGGACATTTATTGGAAATTAAAGATTCTGGAAAATCAATCCTTTCCTCAAAGTGATAATAAATCACACTTTCAAAAAAGAATGTTACTGCATCCAAAGATATTTACTTAAAAACACAATCTCATGTACCTAACGTAATACTTCAGGAAGTTTGATAGCTAAATGAGATCATTAAATATATTTTAGCCTTGCCATGATTAATACTATTTGTCTGATAAGCTTGTGGGTGGTACATACTCACTGCCAAAACTAATAGCAAATAGATTATAACAATTTACAGTATACTAATTTTTGCTATTATAAAATAGCATAATTGAACTCATGTCTTCATATCGAACTAAAGAGTATGAAATGGTTCACCTCTTGATTTTAATAAGTTTGATATTCTCTCTTTGGACAGTAAACATGCAAGACATCTTCTTTTCTCTATTTCCCATTTCTTCATTATAGAACTACCATAATATGCTTATTTCTTTATTATTTTTAATAAAAATTGTGAAACATATAAGTAAGAAAGCAGAACTAGTCTAACATGTAATTGATTAGAGCAGAATATGTCATACAGTTATCTGAGAAAGAACAATTTCTGGGATCCGTATTCTTTGTTAATCTAACATTACTTTACCTTAAACATGCTTTGAGATTTTCTGTGTCTCTGCTTTTGTTGCTGCAGTTACTTGCGTACTTCAGGTACCAGTGTTCCTTCGCCCCCACCTCTCTCTTGTTTTCTGTCCATTCCAAGCTCTGGTTGTAAGTCCTTCATGACCTGATATCAGAACCAACCTGTCCAGGTCCTTGGTGCTTCAATCCTCTAGTGACCTTTATGATGCCTGTTACTAGTTGTTAGTAGCTGCTTGGTGACAAGTAATTTAGAATTGTTAAATTTGAAAAAATTAATTTTTGTGTTGTAATAGTTTTTATGTGTATTTATTTCTAGCAACTATACCGATGAACTCTTTGAGAGCAAAAATCACATTTTATATTTGTTGGTGAGTTCCAAGTCACCTGGCCAATGCGGTATACCTCCAAAGTTTTTGTATACTGGGGTGCTTGGGTGGTGCAGTTGGTTGAAGAGACCAACTCTTGGTTTCAGCTCAGGTTGTGACCTCAGGGTTGTGAGACCTTCCCCATGTCAGGCTCTGCATTCAGGTTGGAGTCTGCTTAAGACTCTGTCCTTCTCTCCTTGCCCCTTCCCCCTGTGTTTGCATCCTCTTTCTCTCTTAAATAAATAAATCTTCAAAAATATTTGTATATAGATTGTCTCTTGTGAAATGGTCACCTTTTTTGGAGGAAGTTGAAAAAATAAAAATCTATCTACCACTGCAAATCAGTACCTCAATGTATGTTGGAGGGAGCAAATCCTCCTCTTCCAGATTCTTGGGAATCAGGTTTATGTATATTTTCCTTTGAAAAACAGGGATACCTGGGTGGCGCAGTCAGTTAAGCATCTGTCTCTGGCTCAGGTCATGAGCCCAGGGTCCTGGGATCGAGCCCTGCCTCATGCTCCCTGCTCAGGAGGCAAGTCTGTATTTTCCCTCTCTCTCTGCCCCTGCTCGTGTGCTCTGTCACTCTCTCTCAAAGAAGTAAATAAAATCTTAAAAAAAAAAATGAAACAAAACAAAAAACCAAAGTTTCAAAACCCAGACGACTTTAAGATTCTATGATCTAATAGTTGACTTGCAGTTTTTGTAACAGCTTTATTGAGATATTATTCACAGAAGTCATCTATTTAAAGTGTACAATTCAACGGTTTTTAGTATATTCACAGATTTGTGCAACAATCACCACAATCACTTTTAGAATATTTTTAACACTCCTTCTCCCAAACCCCATACCATTATCAGTCGCTCCTCATTCTCCCCCATTCTCCCTATAGCTTCTGACCTGAGACAACCACTAATCTCCTTTCCATATCTGTAGACTTGCCTCTTCAGGACATTTCATATAAACGGAAGCACACCATATGTGGTCTTTGGTGACTGGTCTTTTGACTCAGCATAACATTTTCAAAATCAGGGAGCCTGGGTGGCTTAGTGGGTTAAAGCCTCTGCCTTCGGCTCAGGTCATGATCTCAGGGTCCTGGGATCGAGGCCCACATCGGGCTCCCTGCTCAGCGGAGCCTGCTTCCTCCTCTCTCTCTGCCTGCCTCTCTGCCTACTTGTGATCTCTCTCTCTCTCTCTCTGTCAAATAAATAAATAAAATCTATAAAAAAAAAATTTCAAAATCAAGCCATGTTATAACATACGTCAGTACTTTATTCCTTTTTATGGCCAAATATATTATGTTTTATTGATTTAGTCATCGGTTGATAGAAATTTGAGTTATTTTCAATTTTTGACTATTAGGAATAGTGTTGCTATGTATAGTCACTTGCAGATTTCGGAATGGACATATTTTTTCATATCTTGTGAAGGAGATTGCTAGGTCATAGGGTAGCGCTATGTTTTACCTTTGGAGGAACTGTCAAATTGTTTTCCAAAGTGGCTGCACTGTTTTCTATTTTCTATCAACAATAAATGAACTTTCCAGTATCATGGTTGCTACTTCCTTTTTAGTGCTATCATGAAAACTAACAAACAAAAACTCTTGGAGTATCAGGATAAACAGTAAGTTGGCCCCAGTTTCAGGGAGACAGTGTGGGCGTGGTGGAGACTGGAGTGTCGGGAGCTCAAGCCCATCCAAAAGGGGAGGCGGTCCTTTCTCACCTCCAGTCCATTGTGTCTTGGAAACTGTGGCTCCTTCTTGCCAAATCTGGTTTTTCAAGAGAAGACAACAAATTTGGATCTTCCTGTGAAATTTTCCAGTATTTATATTTTGGCAAGGAATTAAATAGAAGCTCGTGTCTGTTGGTTGTGGTCTGCTGTTTTGTGCCCTCTGCTATAGAGAGTACCAGCGGTTTCTAAGATCGCAGACCAAGGATGCTGCAGCCTCTACGTTACTTCCCTCAGAGGGAACAACAGTTGCTGTTGTTACAATTTTTCCATCTAAAGGAACTCCTCCCTACCCTTACCCCCTACCCTGACTAAAAATTCTACAAGCCCCTTTTTTTTGTGTAGAGGTATAGAGAGAATAACACCTCACTCTGGTCACATTTCTACCTGAAATCGAAGGGAAAAGTGCTAAATCAGATTAAGAAAACTTGTTTCTCTCATAATAGTGGTCTCTGGCCTTCCAAGGAAGGAAGTTTTAGAATTTTTGTTTCCTGTCTCATTCATCTCTTGGAGCTTCCTCAGCTACAGAAGGGCTGTGGAGTTTCTGGTGAAGTTCCTTCATAACTAAACCTTAGCAGGGAGTGCAGAATCTCCCACAGGGCAGACCCCAAAGGCAGATGATACGGTCATAGTGATTGTGTATTAAGTCTAGGCTACTGTTCTAAATCTAGTTAGATTCATCTGTATTTGTCCAAGCTGCTGCATACTATCTGTTTACAGCTGTAATTTTACTAAAGATCTGTCCCAAATGAGTAAAAATATTGAGGTTTGCCAACTGGATCTAACCAACTGTAAATCCTTTTTTTGTTTTTTTACACTTTTAGAGTATGGCTATAGCTTATATATGCCTTTGTGAGAATTGGAAAAATTTCCTGCCAGGAGAGGGAAATAGTGAAATGTGTTAGCCCTGAGCGATCGCAGGCTCCAAGGTTTGGTATGTAGATTTGCCCTGTGGCACTAGGCTTACCCAGGAGCAGGTAGGTTATGGAGGAAAATGGCGCTCAGAACAAAAGGCTTTGCAAGTGGAGCATGGATTGAGTTTCGGGACTGCTCCCCAGCCCCCCATCCCTTCAACCTGGTGCTTCTGTGCATAACCACGTGCTGAGTCCTTGCCTGGAGAGGCTACTGAGTCCGGCATTCCTGTCTTCATCATTTATTAGCTGTATGGCCTTAGGCAAATCAGCTAATGCTCAAACAATTTGTGTCCTTTTCTGGATCATGGAAATCATAACTACATCATGGAAATGTGGAGAGGATTAGATGTGTTTGACACCCAGCACAGTGCCTAGACTATGGTAGAAAAGAGTTCAATAATCTGGATGTTATTGTTATTTTTATACATTGTACAGAAAAAGTATCGAAAACCTAGAATTGAGATATAAGGGTGACTGCCTGTCTTGCATGTTGGAGCAGTGCCCTCTGAGTTACTTCATTCCCTACAAGATTATTTATGCCTGATTTATGTTACTGTTTACTATTGGTTAGGGCCCCCCCCAAAAGCTATTTATTCAATATTGTAGATGTTTATCTGTCTAACGTGCAAGTGATTTCTGGGTGATAGAATAGATAAAGGTTGCAGTTTTATTACCCAGTAGGAAATTAAATCAGTTTTGTATCCAATCTAGTAATCTTCTACCAGTCTTTCCGAGTCTATATACATTAGATCTGGAATTCTTTTTGAACCATTTTTACCGTTCTGCTGGTTCCCTCATTAGTTTATATGAGAGTCATTTTGGAAAATTATACTTTGACAATGTCCATAGTGCATGCTTGGACAAGTATATAGTTTTGAATCAGTGGTTACTTCCACTAATTAAAGCGTGAGGACACCTTCTCCTCCCCGACTGTTCTGCATTTCTGGGAATCCCTGAGTTCCTAGTATGAACTAGAGATTAGGGGGGAAGCCCATGATCTTTACTCAGCTCCTGCTTTATTTACCCTTTTTTTTTTTTCCCCATTGAAGGTCAGTGGGATTTCACTTCAGACTTCCCCTTTCCAGTTATCACCAACCCTTGCTTTCCTTCTGGGATGCTCATCTTTGTACAGCTGATGGTGAAGTAAAGCAATGTTTCCAAACCAACCTTCTGTTTGTCCTCCTTTTCCCCACACCAGAAATTACAGAGCGTTCGAATTTCTAAGAACTACTTGTCAGGCTTGCCTCCCACCCCTCTCCCACCCCTGGGCTGCCCTCCTTCCCCACCTCAGCCTCAGTTTTCCATTTACGTATAAATGAGCCAGTTCTGCTTTCAGCTAATATATTTCCCTTTTCTCAAACTCCTTGGCAGTGCCCGTGGGAGTTTCAAATCATCCCTTCCAGCCACCACTCTTTTGTTCCTAGAGGTTGAGTCATTAAACCCTTTACCCTTTTTGAGAAAGGTGTTAATTAGCCTGCCATTCAAATTACCCCAGAACTAGGAGGATCTTTTCAATCTGCAGGAAGCTCTAAACTGGTATCTCTCAACTCAAGGTCCAGCTATCTGGCCTGGCCCTCTTCTTTTCCTAGGAAAAGCCAGTTGGGGTCATTGCTTGACAGAATCCAGGCTCAACTGACCTGTTGAGAAGAGGCATTCAGTTCAGAAGTGCTGGGGAGGTGTGGTTTTTACAATGCTGGCAGCAGTAGGGGGTGTGTGTGTGTGTGTGTGTGTGTGTGTGTGTGTGTGCACGCCAGGGAAGGAGTGGGTCAATATCTTTTGAAAAGGCGTATGCTTCACTGTAATTTTATACGTGGACCATTTAAAAAAAATCAATATTTCTGGGACACCTGGGTGGCACAGTCGGTTGAGCGAATGCCTTCGGCTCAGGTCAATTAAAAAAAATCAATATTTCTATAGCATAAATAGTATAAAAATGCATGACTAAACTGACTGTTGGTGATGCACTAAAAATGCAGTTCTTGTCTATATGGTGGGATGGGGTGGGAGGTGGAATTATTGGAATCTCCTGCAGATAGGAGATTTTTATATGTATCAGAAAGGGGCATGGATTTTTTAAATAGTTGAGAAACACTGTGGAATTTTTGGACAAAGCCTGGGTATAGCTCAATCTGTCTATTGCTCCAGCTCCTCAAAGGAATTTCAAGTAGCTTAACCTACAATTTTCCAACCTAGAAAAAAGTAAGCTGCAATACGCAAATTTTCTTTTTTTTTTTTTTTTAAAGATTTTATTTATTCAATTGACACACAGAGAGAGATTACAAGTAGGCAGAGAGGCAGGCAGGGAGAGAGGAGAGAGGAGGAAGCAGGCTCCCCGCTGAGCAGAGAGCCCGATGTGGGCCTCGATTCCAGGACCCTGGGATCATGACCTGAGCCGAAGGCAGCGGCCTTAACCCACTGAGCCACCCAGGCGCCCAATAATGCCTCTTGATCAAATATATTGCCCCTTTTCNTGGGATGGGGTGGGAGGTGGAATTATTGGAATCTCCTGCAGATAGGAGATTTTTATATGTATCAGAAAGGGGCATGGATTTTTTAAATAGTTGAGAAACACTGTGGAATTTTTGGACAAAGCCTGGGTATAGCTCAATCTGTCTATTGCTCCAGCTCCTCAAAGGAATTTCAAGTAGCTTAACCTACAATTTTCCAACCTAGAAAAAAGTAAGCTGCAATACGCAAATTTTCTAAGCTATAATCAAATTCTTCCAGGAAGGTTTTGTTTGTTTGTTTTTATTTTTTTTTAAGCCACAGAATTGGAAATAGTATATGTGGCACATTTAACTCTTAGTATGTTCTGACAAGTAATAAACTAATGCTTGTAACAGTCCCTGAACTATTTGGATGAAATATGGTTTGCATCAGTGAATGTGTGTATACATATACAATGTTATAAAGGAAGATTTATGATAACTCACTGACTAGTGAAAGATTACTTCAGAAAACATAAATTACCATAGTTCTAAATAATAGCTTTCCCTGAGGGAGCTTTGAAAGAATTTACATTTGAATTGGATCCTGAAACTCTAAATGTGAATTTATCACCCATTCTTCAAGAAATATTGTGGTTTTATATAAGACAGGACTATAGAGATGAAATTCAATGACAACAAATTAGTTTGATCTTTTAAAAATTATCAAAATTATGTTTCTTTACTGAGCTGATTCTTGTTCTAAATTCAGATTGTCTTTATAGCATCAAGAATCTGACCTCAAATGGATTCCATAAATAATCACTTCTAATAAATACCACAATTCTTTGAACTGTAAGAAGAAATCTCACATGGAGAACTCAACCAGGAAAAAAAGCTGGGAATAACATAGCTTAATAACCAGCAAAATTCTTCACCTTGACTTTTCTTTCTTCTTCTTCTTCTTTTTTTTTTTTAATGATTTTATTTATTTATTTGAGAGAGAGAGAGCACACAAGAGCAGGGTTGGGGAGGGAGAGGGAGAGGGAGAAGCAAACTCCCTGCTGAGCAGGGAGTAAGACAGGTGGCTCAATCCCAGAACCCAGAGATCATGACTTGAGCCAAAGGCAGATGCTTAACCAACTGAGCCACCCATGCACCCCTTTACCTTGACTTTCCAAATCTGTATTTCCATTGTCAACAAGATAGGTGTATAAAGGCATAACAATGACCATTTTCTGGGGCCTGAGGTCAAATCCATTCTAAGTACCAAGATATTTATGTCTTTATAGACTTGTCTATTAGTTTAGATTCATCTGTTTCATCACTCCTAAGGATGAAATTGGTTATAGGAAATAATTATAGGAAGTTAATTTTTCATTAAGAGCTAGTGGAGAATAACTCATTTTTTTTTTAAGATTTTATTTATTTATTTGACAGAGAGAGAGAGAGAGATCAGATCACAAGTGGGCAGAGAGGCAGGCAGAGAGGAGGAAGCAGGCTCCCTGCTGAGCAGGGAGCCTGATGCGGGCCTCCATCCCAGGAACCTGAGATCATGACCTGAGCCTAAGGCAGAGGCTTTAACCCGCTGAGCCACCCAGGCGCCCCGAGAATAACTCATTTAAATATGCTGGGATTTAAAGGTAGTAAGTGATTTTCCTAGAAATCAATTTTTTTTATAATGTATATTATATATATCTTTAACTGTAAGCTGAATGGATGACTTTTAGCACTGTCACTGTCCCTTCCTTGCTATGGGCTGCTTACTGAAACTTTCTGCACCTTTTCCTCACGTATCAAAATGGAGATACCATATTAGTTACTTGGGATTGTTTAGAGAATTAAATGAGATAATATGAGTTTGAAAACCACATGCTTAGTTCATAATAAGGGCTCAATGGCTATTCTAATTTTTATGGTTAATAAGTTCAAATGATTGATGAAGTATGATTGAGGCTTTGGAATATGTCCTTTTGGTCTTGTTCTTTCCAATAGCATTTTACTTAGTGTACAATGCAGCTATCATATTTGTACTATATTTCAATCTATGCCATAAAATATTATATACTTTGGGGATTAAAGGGATAGGTCTGACTGTTAAAATTACTTCTTTAGGATGAGAGAAAAGGAAATAATGCCTCTTGATCAAATATATTGCCCCTTTTCTTTCTCTCTTTTTTTTTTTTTAAAGATTTTTTATTTATTCATTTGACACAGAGAGAGAGATTACAAGTAGCAGAGAGGCAGGCAGAGAGAGAGAGGAGAGAGGAGAAAGCAGGCTCCCTACTGAGCAGAGAGCCCGACGTGGGCCTCGATCCCAGGACTCTGGGATCATGACCTGAGCCGAAGGCAGCAGCTTTAACCCACTGAGCCACCCAGGCGCCCTCCCCTTTTCTTTCTCTCTCCTTCCTTCTTTCCTTCCTTCCTTCCTTCCCTTCCTCCCACCCTTCTTCCTTCCTTCCTTTCTTCCTCCTCCTCCTCCTTCTCCTAGTTTTATCTATGGAATGCATAGTACTCACCCTGGAAGTGCTGGTGGGAGTAATGCCATTTGGAAAATATACACACAGGCTGCATAGCACAACCCAAGAAAGTCCTGAACTATCAGCTCCCAGGGTCCTTGCATGGCCAAACGACTCTTAATTTCCTAAAATTAGTCTAAGAATATTTTGTCAACAGCAATCTGAATAAGCTGACTCACACACCACCATGATTTAATCTCTGCTTTGCTACTGAATCAGCCATGTTTGGCTAGCCTTGCTGTCTTCACATTTTTCTTTGTGTGTATCCTTGAGCTTAGCAACCAATCAAACACTGAATGGAATATCAATATTTAAGAGTAAAGCATATTAGTTTACTAACTGTTCCACTGAGAGATTGAGTTTCTATGGTTTACATTGTGTATTTCTTTTTGTTTTACTTATGGTATTCTTAATGTATGAAATTCTGGCTCCCCTGCCCCATTTTTCACAAGCTTTCAATCTAGAGATATTTAATGTGTCTCTGGTTCGCATAAGAGATTGTTAAGTGGTGAATATACAAATGTAAGAACAGGAGAACAATTTTATTAAAGAATCAAAAAAGAGGGCGCCTGGGTGGCTCAGTGGGTTAAAGCCTCTGCTTTCGGCTCAGGTCATGATCTCAGGGTCCTGGGATCCAGCCCTGCATCAGACTCTGCTCAGCAGGGAGCCTGCTCCCCCCCCCTCTCTCTCTGCCTGCTTCTCTGCCTCCTTGTGATCTCTCTCCCTCTGTGAAATAAACAAATAAAATCTTAAAAAAAAAAGAATCAAAAAATAACAAATACGTAAACAGGAAGGTTGTTTATTTTAAACCAGTAACAGTAATTAAAGCCCTCTCCCCACCCAACGTAAACAGGGTTTGTTTTCTTTTTGACCAAACAGCTATAAATCTGTATTTCTTGACACAAACGTGTTTAGTTTACTGAAAACAAATTTTAAACAACAGGTTTTATTTTTATGCCATTAAAAAATTATATCGCACATTTGTAATCATAAAATTATTTTGTCCTTATTTTGTTTTACCTCGAAAAGGGCTTGAAAGTATTTACTCCAAACCCGTTTTACATATACTAAAAATATGACATTTTTTTGAAAAAATAAAAGCGATCATGTGTTATTTCAGGCATCGAATTGGACTAGGCGAGAGAAAAGACACCGGTGTGGGTTTTTTTGCATCAACTCTGGGTTCCGAACGGCATCTCTTCCACCCATCAGAGAAACGCTGGGAGGTAGCGGGTCTTTCGAGCTGGCTATTTTATACCCTCACTTTACCGATCAAGAACCGGAGGCCCAGAGCAAGGGACCTGTGCCGGGGTCGGAGCTCGCCAGATAACCGCGGCCAGGATCTGCCCCCAAGCTCACTATTAAGGAAGCTGCTTTCTACCTGCCATGCCTTTTTTCTTTACGACCCACAAAAACGTAATTTCCAGGCTTTGGGAAAGATGACGGGGGGGACGGCAGGATTTCTGGGATGTCGTCCTCCCTCTCCGCGCCCCTTTCGACTCCGCTCGCTCCCCTCTGCCGCGTCCCCAGCCGCCCCGCGGAGCCGCGCCGCGGGAAGAGGCGACCGGCCCAGAGGCCACTTCTCCCGCGGCCGCTTCCCGTCGCCGCAGGCCCCGCGCCGGACCAGGG